>OW285241.1:96299845-96644845 GCA_935421215.2 Melolontha melolontha
ATATATATATATATATATTTAGTGTTTAAAGAATTTTGTTTTTCTTTTTTATTTTATTGGCCGTGTTTTAATATTAAAAATAATAGATTTTTATTGGTTTTAGCGACCTTTTATTGAATTTAGATGTTTGTTTGCGACGTTTCGACTTTTATCAATTCAGTCTTTTTCAAGCATATTGTTGTTTTTTTTACACGGATACGCATTCATGCGCCACATGTGCTTGGACACCCAGCACATGTCCAAGCACATGTGGCGCATGAATGCGTATCCGTGTAGAAAAAACAACAATATGCTTGAAAAAGACTGAATTGATAAAAGTCGAAACGTCGCAAACAAACATCTAAATTCAATAAAAGGTCGCTAAAACCAATAAAAATCTATTATTTTTAATATATATATATATATATATATATATATATATATATGTATATATATTTATATATTGATATATAGGTAAAGTCTACAAATAATATACAAAACTATGTACAGTTAAGCTCACATAAATCTAGTATAAACCATTTTTGAAATTTTGTTTTGTTGTAATTCATTCTTGTAACGTCAAAATGACATTTGCCACTTTTTGATATCCAAAATGGCAAGAAAACTGACCCCGGCAGATAAAGTACAAATTTCGTTAAATTTGGAAAGTCGCACCATTAAACAAGTTGCAGAAGAATTTCATTTGAACAAATCAACAGTACCATAAGTTAAAAAAAATATGTGAAAATGAAGGCAGTATATATCGAAAATGAGGAACTGGTCTTAAAAAAATATCAACTCATACAGAAGATCACAATTTGTTTGAATATTTGAGAGCAAATTAAAAAAATGACAAAGCAAATTCATAGATCTCGTATAAGATTTACTAAGAGGGAACAACTATCGGAATCTATTGAAAAAACCTTGGAAAACGTTGTTGAAAAATCTAATTTTTTAAAAAGTCTCATTGATTCTATACCTAGTAGGTTCAGGGTAGTAGTTTATTTGTGTTCCCTAAATTGTATTAAAAATTACTTGATTGTATTAAATTACTTGATTGTATTAAAAATCACTTAATTGTATTAAAAATTACTAAATTGTATGAAAAATTACTTTTTCAAAAAAAGATTAATAAACACTAAGCAATATTAGAAAATTTTGACAATTTTGACAAGCTAGGTTATACTAGATTTATGAGAGCTTCACTGTACATCAATTAAAAACCATTTTATTTTAGGACTAAAACTTAATTCTAAGGAAATATATAACAATATTAAAAATCGGTTCTTAATTTTGAATTAAGAGCAACACAAGCCAAGGCGAAGCCAGGCACAAACTGTTTAAATGTGCTAAATTCGTATATTTTGTTCTAAAAGTATTACCAACCTTGGTAAATAGCTCATTTATAAATTCATTTCATAATACAGAACCCCTAATTTAAGGGACTCTTAATTTAAATGTCTTTTAACTAAAATTACTTTTAATATCAGTTGATAATACCGGCCGTAAGACAAACTTGTGAAGGTGTGTCTACAGAACCCTTAAGTAGTTTTAAAGATTATTTTAGTTATGCAAATAGAATATCAGTAGATGTAGAACGCTCGCTTTTTGCATATAAGCATTTTTTTTTTCTCCGCAACACACTCCGTTAGCGGAAATTGCTGTGGAAACACATCTAATATTGCAAATATTTAACCGATTTTACCCAGTTTGTGACTTCACGGGGGACGCTTAAAACGGTAAGTATTCCAGCACTTTTTATAAATCTCGTTATTTATGTGTATAGGTTTCGATGCGCTTTGGTTTTTAACAGTAATAATTTATTACTCTAAGCGAATTGTCCAGCGGCGACTGACAAAATATATATACGCACGAGGACGAGCCGCCAGTGCGATCCGACTCGAATTAATCTCTCTACTTATAATGCTTTTCCTAATATATTAGCGTGATAAACAGTGGCGAATGATATTGAATTTTTTATCAACTCCTTACCTAATAGAAACATGAAGCAAGTTTTTGATATATTTTTAATTTTCTTTGTTACTATTTTTAATAAACAACAGCTTAAAGTCGCCTAAGTTGTGCGGCAACATCAATATTTTTGTTTGGAATGCGGGAGTTTCTAGCTTGAATTTTATTTGAGGACGAAAGTTTAGAAATAAATTTTGTCATATAATTAACGGTGACTAAAATAGATTAAAATCTAAGTTTAGATCTCATTAAAATTTGCAGATTACCAATTTCGTTTAGCTAGTGTTATATCTGAAATTTGATTCTACCGATTTATATCTTATTTTCACCCAATAAATGATTGCCCAGCTTTATGTATACCTATGATTGCGCGCTATAAATTATAATGATTGAATACAGCAAAAAATTAAATTTATTAATAATTTATAACTTATTAACAAGTTATGACTGTAATAGGAACTTCATGGGTATTTCCAATGTGTAAAAAACACTAATTATATATACAAAACTTGGACTTATTCTAAATTAACACGTTCTTTAATATTGGAAAAATAAGATTTTTGTTCCTGTTTCGATACATTTTAATACGCATTTATCTTCGGCTAATATTTTCGAAAAGTGTTATATACTGTTACTCGAGTCCTCCTTACGTTATGCTAATTGCAATGACAAGATTAACCGATTACTAAGAAGTGTGAAGTAATAAGTACATAATTACGAATTCAAAGTCGAGATGTGACTGTCGTATTCTTGATGGAAGTGTATTTAAATGTGACTAACTTCTTTAATATTAAAAAAATATAGATCAATTTGCCCATTTTAATTAGATAAAGTTGGATGTATAGAAATATTAATTGACTATGAAAGAATAATATTCGACTTTTGATATTATAATAAGGTTGAGGCACAGGCAAATAATAAATGGTTAAATTATGTAAATTTCCTTAGAGCACTTGAAAATGCAAATTAAGATCTCAATTTTTAGAAATAAATAGAGGTTTTTAGTTGTTTTGAATTTTGTATAAGACTATAATAATGATAATAATTTTAATGTTATTTACAGCTACAAACGATAAACAATATATAATAATATAAAAGTCTGAAACTGCTTCTACACTAAGAAACAAAAAAAAGTAATTAATTATTAAAATGCGAAAGAATAGAAAGAATATTTTTAATTAAAAATTACAATTAATTGATTGAAAAATTAATTAAGTAATCAAATATATTGGCTGAAAAACCAAAAGTCTGCTGAAAGAAGTGAGCTTTTTAATGAAATTTTGAATTACAAAGGATAAGACGTGATAGGAAATTGATAATATTTTGTAATGCAAACTTTTTTATTATTTAAACTACCATTTTATTGCAGCTACCAGCTAATAGCTATGCGGTAAGTTATTTATAATTATAATACCATTAATTTGTTTGAATTTCATATATTTTAGTTGTTGGTATATAAGATCAGACACTCCCTTGTACAGGCAGGCCCAAAATGACCGAAGGGGTTGTAATTCCTTATAACTTTTTTATTATAATTTTTTTTGTTTTTGTTTTCAGTATTTTGTATAGAAGACTTGGGACAGTCTTGGAAAATGGAACATTATACAATTGAACAACGTGCCAAAATCGTTGACCTTTATTTCTCAAATCAACGATCCATTGCGAGATATAATTTTTTTAAAAATATTCTCCATTAATATACTGTATATAAAATTAAAAAAAATTAATAATTATGTCTTAAATAAGAAGTTATAATGAACTCAAACCCCTTCGGTCATTGCGAGATATAATTTTTCATAATTAAATTAAAAATATTCTCCATTAATATACTGTATTTAAAATTTAAAAAAATAATAATTATGTCTTAAATAAGAAGTTATAATGAACTCAAACCCCTACGGTCATTTTGGACCACCCTGTAGTAGGTACTTCGGGTCTAATATAAATTCGTGTATTTCTCGATCTGTCTAGCTAGAAAGAATCTGTTTCATAATTAGCACTGCAATACGACATAGAAATGGTGTGGTACTTGGTTTTATTCAATTAAGGGTAGGGACAGAACTTACTATGTATGTAATATATAAGTGTAATAAAGTATTTCATATCAGTCCAAGGCCAAATTTAAGGCATAAGAATACTTTAAAATGACTAACGTGTGTAATATTACAGTATGTTAGAGAGAGATAAAGTACAATTTGCGGTTTCCACTTTGAGCAGTACGAACTGCAAAGAAATACCTTATAAACTGTATGTATATATTGAATATTTTCAAAATTACATAAAAGGTTGATGAAGTATTTCTTTCCAGTTCGTACTGCTCAAAGTGCGAACCGCAAATTGTACATTATTTCTTCCTAACACGCATAAATCTGAATTTTTGTGTATGGGTGTAGCTATTTTGACCATTTTATGATTGTCTATTATTAGGGTGTTTAAAAAATCTTTCTGTTTGTCAGGTTTTCGGTCTTAAAAATTGCATCTATTATTTCTTTTGCTTTTATTTACATTGTACAATAATGTGTATCCTTCTATATTGGGAAAGTGGATATTATTTATGTTCTGCAAATCCTGTCTTTTTACTGTCTTGCATTATGTTTTAAATAGCACTGCAATACGACATAGAAATGGTGTGGTATTATTTATTCTAATTTGAGCAACAGATTCTATCCTGACTAAGTTTCAATAACTTCTGTAAAAGCTGCAGAATAGTATTTTTGTGCATGATACAGCAGTACTAGCCTTTAATCAAAATCTAATAAATGTCTCAAAATAAACCTGACCTAATACAAGACTAGATGTGCAAATGCAAAATCGAGGCTAACCAAACTAAATTTGTATAAGTGGCATTTACTCTCATGAACAAGCAACTGCCCACCAATTACAATGAATGGTAATACAGGGAAACGACAAAAACTACCTTGGCATGCACCTTAAATAGACATCTCATCTGACAAAAGAATATATATTGTAAAAGTTTGTCTTTTCGGGTTCTTAAATAAAACTAACAATAACTTTAGACACACACTATATTAATAATAAAACGTATAACAATATAAAACTAGCTATTAACAATAAGCACATTTAAGTATTTATATTTATGTATCTATATTTATATTCGCTCGCCGCGAGACTCAAGTATTGAATGCCGCCATCCCTTCTTCGACGGCTTTTATATCGTAGCTTACTTTTTCTCGAAGCATGTAGAAGACTGGAGGAAAACCAGACCAGTATGACGCGCTGCTACGCGTCATTGGATGAGTTATCACAATATTTTCAAAACGAAAACGGCTAGGACTCAAACTACGAAATATGTACTGGTTAATTGGAAAAAATTCTCAGTTATCATTAATAACAGACTGCTGTTATTCGAGACTATCATAAAACCGGATTGGATTTACGACATACATTCATAGGGAACAGGAAGTATGTAAAATCTGCATAGTTTGCAACGCTTTCAAAAATAATCTTAAGTAAATGTTAACGACCCATGATATGTACTCATTATTAGCATCGAAATTGACGAATACTTTGGATCAAAGACAAAATAGAAGCGTTTACTGCAGTTTACAGTGATAGAGGGAGTGTATACCCAAACCCTTTTCCAAAAAAGGTTATTAAATGCAAAAGATGACTCGTACTTTATTAACTTTAAGTTAATTTAATGAAAAATATAATTACTTAACTTATAGGGAGTATTTTCAGTGAAAATTCAGTTTAGGTTCTGTAATCACCGTATGTTTTCAAGGATCATTATGGACCATGATCAAAAATCTAATAACGAAACAATTTAATATAAAACTAACAACTCTATACTGAAAGTCATTAAGAATAACAAAGATAAAACGGATAAAAAATTGAATTCAGGTGTTTATAAGTTATCGTGTGAGGAACGTAAAAAAGTTTATATAGGGCAGACAGGGAGGATTTTTGAAGCCAGAGTGAAGGAACATGGAAGATGTTATAAGGATAAGAAAACAGAGTCTACCTTTATCAGACACTGTTTAGAATTTAATCATAGATTAACTATTTCCAAATCTTACGTATATAATATAAATGTAAAAACTTAACTTATTGTAAAGCTTGAAAATTAATAAATTTAATAAAACATCTAGAATTTTACAAGTTTAATTAGACTTAAGTAGCTCCCCCTTATTAAATATAAATCTTTAATACATAATCCCTTTCCTAATAATAATTGTTTTTTCTAAATTTGTATGTATATACGAGGGATGTCTTTTTAGTTTTGCCTATAGCCTCATAGAGGGCGCCAGTAATAAAGCGTCAGGTGTCAAAATTAATCTCAATCTTACGTGATTTAGTCTTGGTGAATTTTTAAAGTTTAAAGTTGGTTGGTTGAAAGAAAAATGGAAGTCGAAAAAATTTTCGCGCAATAATTTTTTACAACCTTCGGAGAGGACTAACTAAAGAACAATTTCTTGTTGAGTTGATTTATTTTCTGTTTCCGAAGATGAAGCACCACATCAATCAACAATTTCACGTTGGTACTGTGAATTCCAACGTGGACGCACCGGTATCAGCGACAATTCCAGGACAGGTTTGTTAAGAACAGCAGAAAAACATACCAATGTCGGCATAAGTCAGGCAACGCTCTCGAAAAATCGGCATAGTCCGGCAACGCTCATAAGTCGAAGATTTACGTGGGCAAATGGACAACGATCCAACACTCGCGAACATCCGTCATTTCATGCAGGATGGAGCTTCGCCGCACTACGCGTTATGTGTGCGGGAGTACCTTAATGTTCATTTTGGAGAATGGATAGGCCGACGAGGAATCGTTGAGTGGCCCGCACGGTCATGTGACATGACACCCTGTGATTTCTTCCTGTGGGGCTTTCTCAAGGACCGCGTTTTTGCAAGAGGACCACGTACCCTTCCCGACCTCCAAACTGCAATTGAAGAATTTGAAAATCTTCGCGGACAGCTCGACGTGCTTCGCCGGACCTGCCTAACCGTTGAGAAACGTTGCAGGAAATGCATTGATCAAGATGGCCATCAATTTGAACACTTACAGTAACCCTTTTTCGAATCCCTTTTGTAATTTCTTTGAATAAATTCATTTTGACGCTGCATTTTTTTCTTTTAATGCAAATTTGTTGCCTGACTTATGCCGACCCCTGTATATACCAAAAACAAATTAGCATATCGATGCGAGAGCTCGCATCAAGCTTTGCTACAAAATAATACATCGATATGCTAATTTGTTTTTAGTATATTACGCCACCTGGCGACGAGTTAATGGACTCGCAGTAATATGCGTATTTTTTATTTTCCTGTAATAGCTTAGCTATTCGAGAAGAAATCGCTTTCATCGGCGTAGTCGGTTTTTTCCGTCAGATGTCACGAGGTTATCTGGTGTCATCTGATAGAACAAAATTTGCTACTTGACCAGAAGTATACTACATTCGTTTGTCTTCGTAAACCCTCCATTGACAAAGTCGTTAGACAGAAACGCATGCGTCTGGTGGTTGAAGCAAACGCTGATAAATACGTACTGTGTGTCCATGTATACAGACATGGATTTGTTTTTCTCTTACAGGTTCGAAATTTAATGATTATTTAAGTAATCTTTAATTAAATAAAAATCGATTTTTTTTAAATGGAACACCTGTAGATGAGCACGCCTTAGTAAGTAGATAAACATTTTGCATTGTACAGATATAGGTTTCCCTATGTCTATCTCTCATAGTTTTAGAGTTATTTATGATTATTTTCTAAATTGAGAAATATCAAGAAAAATAATTGTAGTAAGCCTTGAAAAATAAATCTGATCTGTCAAAATTGTCACAGAGTGTAAATATTTTATTTTAATACATCAAATATCTAGATTACGTGTCACAAATTTTCAAAAGTATCCTAAGGCGTTAACATAGAAAACTTCTAATGAACGGGTTACGTGGAAACCCTGTATAGACGAGATAGTGAGCGCTTCAGTCAGTGCAACTTCAGGAACAACAAATTTCGGGATGGTTTGATTATGATATGTGGAGGCATATCTTTCGAGGCTAAGACGGTGTGGAAGGTTATTCATAATGGCTCTAGGTACATTAGAATTATCTTAGAACCACTTGTGTTTCCATTTGCACCTTACATAGGCCCGAATTTCCGTTTAATGCATGATAACGCTCGCCCCCACATCGCCAACATTGTACAAAATTACCTAAATGATGTTGACATACGTGTTTTGGAGTGGCCAGCTAGAAGCCCGGATGTGAATGCTATAGAGCATGTCTGAGACAACATTGGTTGGGCACTATGCACCAGACAAGTTCCACCAAGAACGCTAGAAGAGCTAGAAGCAGCGGCCACTGATGAATGGAACCAGGTGAGTCAAGACTACATCAGAAGTTTTATTGAGTCTTTGCCTAGGCAGAGGACAGCCGTATTACGACCCGAGGCGGAAATACTCATTATTAGTTCAAGTTTCTGTTAATTAAATTCTTTGCGTTGGTGTTAGTCTTTCAATTGTTATGTTTATCAAGTTGCGATAATTGATTTTTCCTTTGTTCTACTTTTAATGTGTTTACTTAGTTACAAAACATCAAATTTTGAAAAAAAAATAAAAAATTATCAAAAGAATTGGGTGATTCCATTTTTTTTTTTTGCGGAGTGTATAATAAAAATTACAAAATCATCTAATTTTAATTATTAATTCGTTTTTAAGATACTAGATTCTTATTTAAAATACTTTTATAAATCGTTCAACGAACTGTAAAGAAATGTAAGAAAGTGAAGTATATTATAAAAAGCTATCTACCCATAAAAAATGAAACAATATAGTCTCTTTTTTATTTATATTTTAATTATCCTGTAGATTTTCTCGCCTACATTTCGGAAACGTCTAAAAAAAGCATAATGAATCTAAATTACGCTCTTCAGAGGAAACCGTGGCCGAAAAAAAGAATAGGAAAGATCCAAAGTGTATACACAGCTGCTAGAATGTAATACAAATGTTAGTTAAATAGAACATCAGAGATGATACGTATATTGTGTGTACATATATACATACATACATATATACATATATCTGGTTTTGTTATTAGAAAGCTAAAATGAATAACACTTAAAGAGAATAAGTATTATTTGTACTATGTTTAAATACATGAAAATACGCCCAGATTGTGGCATAAAATTATATTTATAATTTTATCGTAATTATGTATTATGTATATATCGTTGGAAGTTATTTTGAGGCAGTACTTACTGTATGCGCAATAAATATTAACCTCATATATTCCATTATATTCAGGAAGTTATTGCGAAATTGAAGTGTTAGTATCTGAACAATGTAGGAAACAGTTATTGGCTAATTTTACATAATTGTAGCATTTGTAAAAGCAGCTGTAAACTGTTAAATAATTGTCTTGTGTTAACTTTTAACATAGCTTTAATAACCACTTTGTGATAACTTCATTAAGCAATCGAAGTATTTTGCTTTATCTCTTCCTTATTGTAAATAAGCACAATAGCACATTTACTGCATTTACTTTCAAGTTAGCGAAAAATTAAAATTAGATATTACATAAAGTTCCAAAGATGCTCTTTTAAATCCCTCTTTCGTTTCTTACTTAATACCGCTTTGTCAACTCTTCCTAGGTTTATCCTGTTATCCTTTTTGTTCCGGTTTCCAATGCAAAATTTGTTTGTTTTTTCTTTCAATCACCTAAGATGCATTAACCGGACTTATTAGGCCCAGAGTAATATTTGATTGCTTATAATTTGTATTAAATATTCCTAAATGAATCTAGCGTTCTGGAATGGTCTAAACATGTATTCAATCAACTGTTTCTCAAATCAAATAATTTTTACTTTTACTTATTTTTTTAACCTTCCGTCGGGCGCATATGACCTGACAGATTGCGATCCCACGTATTTGTAATTATCTAAGCGGCAAATAGAAGGCAGGCACTGCGCCTAGAGGTATCCTCCTGTTAATATGTAACCAATCGACAGTTGCATTTGTGGTTCCTTATAGTTCAGTTGCTTGCTTGTAGTAAACGCATTCAATCTCACAGATTCATTACGCCCGTACACGAAACTTTTAGTGAAATATTTCAAAAACGGTTTGCATAGCATCATATCCTCCCAGGGTGAAAAGGTAAAGTACCTACTGATTTTTATTACGATAATTTATTACGAAATTTCCACTTTTTATATAGTTAATCTAGGGGATCCATTGCGCCCGATCAGGAAAATATTTTTCCGTTGTAGGTCACTTACAGATGGATAATTCTCAACGAATGTTTCAACCAGACGACCTCAAAGATGCAGAAGTATTGCAAAAAATGCCCTGGGCATCTGATGATGATGAGGACAATCTCTTTGAAATTTTTGATGAAAGCGATATAGAAAACGATGATATCATTGAACAACGAAATGAGGAATCTGACACAGCTCAAGATGCATCTTCAGATAGTGATGACAACGATGCTGACAATTACTTTTATATTTGGAAAGACAAATCCACCAAGTGGAAGAAAACCAAATATTCACACCGTGTAAAACATAGACCACAAAACATATTAGTGCGGTTACCCTGTGTAATATAACCTGCAACACAGGCCAACTCTATACTCGAATGCTGGAAATGTTTGATTAGGGGGCTAGAAGAAGTACTCTAGCGGGGCATGAGGACCACAATATATCTAGAAAGTGATAGAAGATATTCGGCAAAAAGATCAGCCTTTTCCTTGTTACTTAGTACCCCAGGCACAGGTGTAGGAGACGAATTGCTTACAAATTGGTGGATTTGATTGTGTTGGTTTTAGTTTCATGGGTCTCACACCATTGGAACTATTTGTGAAAGCAAAGGCCATGGCTATGATACTGAGGCTGACAGCCAATGGTGTAAGATGTCCTAATAAGGTTGAAGGGGGCCATACAGATACCACAAGTACTTTACTTGGAGAGTCGATTCTGTTTACAGCTGAGCTGAACATATCTATACCGACCAGAGAACACGTAAAAAGTCGCTGGAGCGTTTGTGGAGTCCGTACCTGGCACACGGATGGATCATAATCCAACCAGGGCACAGGTGCAGGTATATACGGAAAGTGTGCCAGAAGGAAGATATTATTAAGTCTGGGGAAACATACGGTTTTCCAGGCTGAATTGATTGCAGTCATAGCCTGCGCCGAGGAAATTCAGAAAGCCGGTGGCGCCAACAAAAAATCAACATAATGGCTGATATGATCCATTTATCAGGGCTATACTGGTGAAACATTGTATAAATAGGTCCTCAATAGACTGACATGAGACAATACTGTGTCTCTAATATGGGTGCCAAGACATGAGGGAATTAAAGGCAATGAGTTAACCGACGAACTGGCCAAGGAACGTACTAAAAGGAACTTCGTAGGACCAGAACCTGTATGTGGAATCGCTAAGGATTCCGCTAGAAGGGAGATCTGGTTATGGCTAGAAAGAAAACATAAAAAGAAAGCCTCGATTTCTTTTTATGTTCAACTTCATACTAAAACACTACTAAGGAAGCTGGATGCTAGGTTTTCAGCCAGCTTGATTCGTAGTAACAAAAAGGAAATTAAAATCATTACCGAGTTAATAACCGGACATTGTCCTTTAAGGAAGCATCTGTACAGCATGGGTTTGGCTAGCGAGCCCTGGTGTACGAAGGAGGGAAATAGCCTTCATGTAATATGCACCTGTGAGGAATTGAAGAGACCCGGACAGAAACACTTCGGAAGAGATTTATCTATATTTCAAACTTCTCCTGAGGAGGATAGTGGCTTTTATTGAAGACGCAAGACTAACCGTGTGACACTGAGAGATATTTTGGAGTGGTACAATGAGCACTGTGCTCAAGTGCCTGGACCTGTTGGCGCCCAACCCAAAAATTGGAAGAAGAAGAAGATCACCTACATGTCTGACCCAGTAAATTATCTGCTTTATGTTTCTGTAGTTTTCAGGCTCATATTTAAGTTTACGTGCTCGTCGATTATATTTTTATATTTATTGCATTTTAAATTTCATTAAAAATAATTGTAAATTGAAATAACTCTATTGTACTAAACACAAGCTAAAATACATTTATAAAAGTCTAATCGTAAGTAATACTAAATATTAAATTTAAATCAAACATACTTGCTGTGATTAGCATCGAACAAAAATAGATTCCAGCTTGTGCTTTCTGGTGTAAAGAAATGTTTGATTCGGATACATACATATATGTGTAGCGCATATTTAAATATATAAAAAAGAACACGACAAACGTTTTAAAAGTTGTGCGTTTTGTCTGTTTAAAACTTTAATTACAATCTACATAGCAGACGACCTTAAAAAAGTACGAGAGCATATGCACTACATTTATCTATGTATGTAGAGGAATAGATACAAATAAATAGCATTAAATTTATTATAACCATAAAATTCTATATAAATATGTTGCCACCGTTCTGTGTTCTGTTATATCTATTACATTATGCCCATAATAATTCAATATCTTAGTTATTTCAAACAGTTTCACAATGCAGTTGAATTTATTGTTACATATGTTTTCGACAAGATCATTTTTCGTCCATATCCAGTCGTTTTCCGTCTCTTTTTATAGCGCACGCTTCCACCGACAGAGGTGGACGTGTAGAAAGAACTCTTCCAATGTGAAATACAATATTCAAAGTGGCTACTAGATTAAAACTGGTTTATTGATGGAAAAAAATTCGTCCATATAGTATAGTAAAATATGAAATCCGATTGGTATTGCCATTACTTATTTTAACAATTGTATTTCTCCTGTATCCTGGTAAAGGAACATTTTATCTCTACAGTTTCAATTCTATTTCATAGCGATAAGCGCACATAACATTGCTGCATAGATGCATGTATTTTAGGATTTTATTTTGTATCAAGCAGTGTGGGCGTTTGACAGTGTTGATTCCTGTTCATTTGAAATTTTTATTCCTAATTTAGAACATTAATAGCGTTAATAAATGAAAATTATTTATCTCAAAATAAATGCTTTTAGAATAGTGTTTATAGTTCTTTTAATCACTCTTTAATCGCGGCGAATACTTAGAAATATCTTCATGTTTATTACTCAATAAAAGACACGTTAGCTGTTGGTACGCAGAATGTGTGCTAAGTGTCTCTGATTAAGAATCAGTAGTAGTCATCTAAAAGATGTATAATTGTCCAATACTTAATAATCTTGCATTTAATTTTATATATTCTGTTGTATTATTAAGAAATTATTTTATGACTCTGAGCAATATAATTGGGTGATTCATTTAGAAGTATTTTTACAAAAATTTAAAAAAATCAATTTTATCTTTATTTTTATTTATTATCATACAAACGAAACATACTTTACATTAATTTTTTAAAGATTATTTCTTTCAAACGTTGGCCGTAACTGCGGATAATATGGTTCATTCTGAGGTTATAATTTTCGATGACGTATTCGAGCATTTCGAGTGGTATTTGGCGAATGACGCAAGTAATATTAGCTTCTAATTCCTGAATCGTAGCCAGCCTATGCATGTAGACTTTGGACTTTACGTAGTCCCAAAGGAAAAGTCTAGAGGTGTGTTATCACATGATATAGGCGGCCAACTCCGTGAAAGTAACTGTTTATCGAATTGTTCTGGCAATAATGCCATTTCTTCACGGGGTGTGTGGCAAGTAACACCGTCTTAATGGAATCAAATGTCGTCGAGTTCGTGGGCTTCAATTTCAGGCAGCAGATACGGGCGCAATTCATCGGAACGTGCTAACCTCATTTTTTAAGAAATATGGTCCGATGAATCCACATGTCAAACTGGTTTTATCTGGATGCAATGGCAGCTCTTCTTGAACATTTTCGGGTTGCTCTTCAGCCCAAATACAGCAATTTTGCTTTTTGCCGTAGCCTTAAACCAGGAATAAGCCTTATCGCTGTACAAAATTTTGGTCGGAAACAGTGGATTTTCTTCAAGCTTCTCAAGAGCCCAAAGATTGAAACAGTGACGATTGGGAAGGTCGGCCGGCTTAAATTCTTGCACGAGTTGAATTTTGTATGCTTTTAAGCCAAGATCCCTACGTAAAATATGTCAAGTTGTTGCATACGACAAGACAAGCTGTTGAGAACGGCGCCGAATCAATTTATCATGGTCATCGCGTACACTCTCAGCTACCGTCGCTATATTTTCTTTACTACATACTGGATGTGGTCTGTTTGATCGCGTATTATCTAATAATGATATGTTGGGCTTCAAATTTTTTGATGGTATAGCGAATTGTGCGGGCCGATTGTGTGGATAGTAAGTTGCTCTAAGCGCACACAACACATTCCTCGTAGAACGCTGATTTTCGTAATACAGCGGAATACTTTGTAGACGTTGTACCGAGTTAAGTCTTTTGATGATGAAATGTCAAACAATACTTAACAAAAATACCATGACAGTTTGATATGTTATAAAATCGCTAATGCAAAAAGTATTCCTAAATAAATGGCATTATAAAAACAAGTTCTAATCGCCATAATACTTAATTTTTTGTTATTTAATAATTAATTTCCTGAGATCTTCAAATGGAACTTTATATTTAGTTTTATTAACCTCCATTTATTTCTTATTTATGTTTTGTTACGGCAAGTAAATACATCCATATTTGTATTCGATATTACTTTCTATGTTTTTTACTGTATTCAGTAAGGAATTTATGAATGTTCTTTTGTTTTAAGTAATCGTTTTCTATGTAAATGGAAGTCCCATAGAACAATCTGAAGATAAACCACCAATGATAGAAGAAGAGATAACTGCAGAAAGAGATTTTTAAGCATGATGGAGATCAATTGGCTAGGTGCTTACAGGAAAGAAAATATGGATATGAGAGAAAACGCCCCAGATATTTAACCAAATTCATATGAAAGGGAGCAAAATAAATTGTGCACACTACAGAGTACACTTTTGAAGGTGGCTTATAAGATATTGGCTATTTACGTAAGAAATAAACTAAGGATAAAAGTGGAAATGAAATGAATTCCTTCTACTTTTCCTTCTTCTTGCTTTATCTTTTATTTATTGTCGATTCTATTTTATAACCCAAATTCTTCAATTTTTTTTTGTAGCGTTCGTGTATGTGTAATTTTCTCAGAACTACATTAATGTAATTTGATCTATTTATTTTGTATAGTTTATAGTTTGTAGCAATGAATTTCATCAAATATTGCAGCTATTACTTTAGCTGTGATAAATTTCTAGCTGGCCAATACTTCTTGACGTAAGATTTTACAGTGACACTTTTAAAATGTCACTATTTCTTCCCATTATAATAAAATTTTGTTTTGTTCAAGGAAAATAGCCTAGGCTAATTAGATATCAATACCTTCCCGTCATATTGGAAGCGAACTAGAGTTACTCCAGTATTTAAGAGTGGAGACATTACTGATCTGCGTAATTATAGCCCAATATCAATACTTTGTAATTTAACTAAGGTTCTCGAGCATATTCTGTACAATGTAGTCTATATCAAATTGAAATCAAAACTTTCACCTCTCCAGCATGGCTATGTCCCAGGAAGATCGACTGTAACTAATTTAGCATGTATCTCTCATGATATATGCATTGCCATTGACGATTTAAGACAAGTAGATGTCATTTATATAGATGTATCGAAAGCCTTTGATACTATAGACCATAACATCCTTCGATGGAAATTGAGTGAAATCGGTTTTAATGACAACTTTATGTAGTTCATTGGCTCATAGTTATCGGGTAGAGTTAATTGCGTACACTACAATGGCTATCAATCGTTAGAATTTATCCCAACATCAGGAATACCTCAAGGATCCAATTTGGGTCCTCTTTGATTCTTAATGTTTATTAATGGCCTGTTCGAATTATTTTCATGTTCTGCACTTGCGTATGCAGATCTCAAAGTGTATAAAACTATAAACAACTTGGAAGATGCAATGAACCTACAGCATAATCTCGAAATTGTCAAAGAATGGTGCTCGGATAATAAATTATCCCTTAATACAAGAAAGTGCAGTGTTATTAGGTATTCGAGGTGAAGGCATGTGATATCTTATGATTACATCAGAAACGATCACGTATTGGAGCGTAAGAAATCAATAAAAGACCTAAGAGTTCTATTCAATAGTTTGTTTAGCTTTGATGAACACGTTGCTAGTATATGTAAATCGGCTTCGAAAACTCTTGAATTTTTCATGCGTAACTCCAAACTTTTGACCAATCTCGAAACTATCAAGTGTATTTACGTGTAATTGGTACGCATGAAATTAGAATACGCTTTGATAATATGGCATTAACCTCACGTCTCTCAACAAATTCAATTAGAGAGAGTTCAGGGGCGATTTTTAAAGAACCTCTCCTACAGAAGAGACGGTTCGTATCCAGAGAGGAATACAAGTCATACCATGAGCACAAGTTGGTTTCTCTACTAATACGTAGGGAGACTTTCGCAATATTTTTATACAAACTTCTTCACAAGTAGGTCGACTGTATGCAATTTTTGTCAAATATTGGCTTCTGTGTTCCGAGAATGGCCATGAGACATGTTGATACATTTCACACGGTTCGGCATCGTACGGGAATTATGCTGAAGAGCCCCATATTTGAAATGTGTAAATTTGGCAATACTTACTATGAAGATATTTTTATAGGGACTAAGAATTAGTGACATTAGTGTTGTTTTATTTTTTTGTCAGTTTTTTCTGGTTTTTGAACTGAAATAATCTCAATATGTAACTTGCATTTTAAAATTTATTATACACATTTAGAGTTATGTTGTTGTAACCCGTTTTGGTTTTTACTGTTGGGTAAAATTAAATAAATATTATTTTTATTATTATTGTTATTATCAATACCCCTTCGTACATGTCGACATATAATACACTCGGATTTTAAACTTTTTCTATAATTCCATAAAAAAATGTTCGCAAGATGACGTTTAAATAGTCTGAGGCAAGTACTTCAATTCCAACCAGCAAAGTTTTTGAAGAAAATATTAATTGGCCGTCTGAAAGATGGAAGACGTACGAAATAATGGACAGATTTTATTTGTTTTACTTCAAAAGAAGACAAACCATTACGATAAACGTAATATGCAGTTTTAACAACTCACTAAGGGAAAAGAAGAAAGAAGGTACAATTCCTCGATAAATAATAAATAATAACATAATTTATACTAGAAATATAAATAATAAACTTTGGAAAGGATGGATGGTGGATAAATAAGAAAATTTGTTGAATTCAATATGTACATCTATTGTTGGAAATCGAAAGTGCAAGTATTTAACAGTTATTATTAGAAGCTAGTTTATAGCTTTCTGTATTGGTACAACTAAAGAAGGTTAAGATATTATTGCAACAAAATTATCGCACTCATTTAAACATGTATCAAGATAGAGAAAAAAGTTAAAATTTATTACTGCATACTTTTGCAATGTCTCTTTCTTGTATAGACGTATAAAACAACGAAATGCAATCCATAAATATAATTTTGAGTAATTAATACTAACTGACATCTACACCTCAACAATCACGACCAAGGAAATTATGATCGACACGTAAACAAAAGACTGACGGTCTTAGAAACAGTGTGTAAAAATTAGCACGCACGTATGAGTTTATTGTGTAATAATTGACGGTTTAGTTTGTTGTTTTTTGAATTCTTTTACTGTCTCCGTCTCATTATTTAATTATTAATCGATTGTATTTAAAACCGGGCTATGATATTTTGCAATATGTTGCTTAAAAATTCATATGTGTATTGTTCAACCGTTTAAGCAATATCTAGTAGGCATTGCCACATTTACATCATAGACTGTCACTAGCTGTTGGTGACTTTATTTTGTTCCCGTATCGTGTGCATAGTCAGTGTTTTGTTTTCTTTTAATAAAACTATTTCGTAATATAGTCCAGTGAACATATTCTTGGAAAAAAAAAAACGAAACCGAAGTTTTTGAACGGTAGTTTAAATCAAATTTAGAAATCAATCATTGCATATATGCATAAAAATTTAATTGTATGTATTCATGGCGAAATCCTATTGGGTGGATCTAAAACTTCGATTCAATATTTTAGTATTCTCTAAGTGTCTCCTACGTGTTTTCCATCTCATTTTATTGCATGTAAAAGACCGCAAATTACGCAATAATAGATAACGATGGAATTCGAATAATCGCGCATGTATAGTAGTGTGCATATGTTTATAAAATGACATCTTTAAAGAAAAATGTAAGACCTTATAATTCATAACAGTATATTCTTGTTTTATACAATTTAGACCGAAATGGAATACATAAATATGAAACGAGATATACAACTATTCGTATTATCAATTGTAGAAAGTAAACCGTTTTCATTAAAAGATAACATGGAAGCGAGGTAGGTACACTACTACTCAAAGAACTATGGGCTTCGTATAGTACGAGGAAGCATTTTTAAGGTCGTGTAATGGGGAAAAAAGAATAGAAAATAAAAATATAAAATTATTTTTGTTTTTAAATACAGTGGAACTTCTCTAACTCGAACCTCCAAGGGACAGGGAATAAAAGTCGAGTTAGGAAAATGTCGAGTTACGGAAAATTACGTAAAATTTGAATCTTAAAGTTTATTTATATGTATTATACATTTAATACTATGTACATATTAGTAACTTAGAAAATTCGTTAAAACGTCAAAAAAGCAGCATCAAATTTTTATTGAAAAAATCAGTAATTTTTCTTTGAGTTACACTGGTCCATTTTTCATTCGCTATAAAATCTTCTAGTAAATTTAAGGAACCATGCAATGCATATGGCACATTCTCCCTAGATAAAACAAATCTTCTTAAGTTTTCGATGGCCGAAAACGCTTCGTTGAGTATAGGTATGCCAGTTGTATCAGTCTGGTTTTCATTAGTATCTTCGTCTTCATCTGTATCTAAGACAATAATAAAATTTGGCATCTTGGAACATAGAAAACATGGATGGGTAAACTTACCTATTTCATTAGGAGCAAGGTGCTGTATTACACTTTCTAAAATGTCTTCATCACTTGGGAAATCCATTGTTGACACATCATGATCAACATCAACATACTCCTCAAATTCAACATCATTTGTGTTTATTGCAGTTCTGTATAAGACCCGCCTATTTTTTAATTCAGACAGTGGAAGGATATCATCTTCATCCCAGTGGTTAGCATCCTGCACTAAATCATCTTTACCAAAGCCCGCCTTTCTGAAGCAATTTGCAATTGTTTGCGTCTTTACGTCGTTATTCCACGCTTTGTTTAGATCTTTAATTGCATCAAGTAAAGAAACATTTGAAGTAAATGTTGGCTCTTCCAAATGAGCCAAAATTTTCATAATAATCCGTTTTCTGTAATGTTGCTTTAGATTTTTTATAATTCCCTGGTCCATCGGTTGTAAGATTGAGGTTAGATTAGGAGAAAATACTCCAATTTAATATTCTTCAGCTTTCCTGCTACGGTTTTGGGGTGCGCCGGACAGTTGTCAACGAACAGCAAAACTTTTCTCTTCTGGACTGTAAACTGCTTATCAAGCTTTAATAACCACTTTTCATAAATCTCACTTGTCATCCACGCTTTTCTGTTATATTCATAATCCACTTCAAGTGACTTTATACCCTTAAAACAACGTGGATGTTTTGTTTTGCTAATAACAAGCAATTTTAGCTTTTCAGAACCACTCATGTTACTCCCAACCATAACCGTTACTCTTGCCTTGCTGTTTTTACCACCAAAGCATTTTTGTCCTTCAAATGCAAGGGTTTTGTTGGGCAAGCATTTGAAGAAAAGCCCCGTCTCATCAGCATTGAAAATATTATTTTTGTCATACTGGCTGATTAAAGTCGGTAAAACATTTTTCTGCCATTCTTCACCACATTGAAAATCTGCAGAACCACTTTCACCGCACAGTGACATTTGGACGATATTATGTCGACTCTTGAACTTATCCAACCAGCCTATACTAGCTGAAAATTCCTCCCGTCCCAAGGCAGCGGCAAATTCTTTCGCTTTTCCTCTAATTAAACTCCCCGAAAGAGGAATATTTTTAGCACGTGCGGTAGTAACGCACTTGAACATTGCTTCGTCAATATCATCGTTAACACAAGCTTTAAGCCTTTTTCGTTTATTGTTAAACGTATCATTTTTTCTTTCCAAAAGTTTGTCCTTATTTTTTAAAATTGTCGATAGCGTATTATGAGGGATCCCAAATTGTTCCGTAATGTCTTTCTTCTTCTTTTCCCCTTTTTCCACCTCTGCTATTAATTTTATTTTTTCATTCAATGTTAAACACTTTAAATTTCGCTTCAACATATTTACCGTACACTTTGTCACGCGTACTACACAACTGCACTTCCGAAAGCACCCAGCACACGTTTCTGCCTGTTCATATTGCTGATTCCAAGAGATAATTCCGTAATTCCCCGAAAATGTCGAGTTAGGTGTACCTACGTGTTCGCATATTATGTCGAGTAATAGAAAAAGTCGAGAAATAGAAAGTCGAGTTAGCGAGACAAAAATACTATATAATAATATTCAAACTTCATTGTTCGCCAAAAATATTCGACTTACGGAATAAGTCGAGTTTTAGAAGTTCGAGTTAGAGAAGTTCCACTGTATATTCAATTGCAACCCTAATACATTTTCATATTTCAATTAGCTTGTGTATACCTTCATAAAAAATATTTTATCTTTACCCTTAATCGCTCGAAAAATTTCTTCCCGCATAGTTCTTTCGTCATTGTTAGGAACAGGTAAAAATCATTCGGATCTAGGTCTGGACTTTAGGATGGGTGATTCAAAATATTGAAGGCCACTTTATGCAGGGCAGCCAGCGCAACACGACTCTTGTGGGCGGGAGCATTTTCGAGCGGTAGCAGGACACTTTTCGTCAATTTTTCCCTTCTCTTTTCTTTAATGACTTCTTTTAACCGCTCCAAGATTGAAATATAGTATTCTCCAGTTAAGGAAACGCCTTTTTCTTCACATTCTGTTAACAGGATCCTTCTGGGTATCAAAAAAATGTCGCCAGTTTTCTGGCCAATTGTGACACCTTAAATTTCCTGCCTTTTTATGCTACTATATGGGCTCAGGTTCCTAATGATGAACCCGAGTTTCATCTCCAGTACCAATTTGACTCAATATATAATCCCTGTCTTAATTATAGAGAATAATACAAATCTGTATAAAAACAAATTTGTATCTGTATATGCATGGACACACAGTACGTATTTACCAGCTTTTGCTTCAACTACCAGACGCATGCGTTTCTGTGTAACCACTTTGTCAATGATAGATTTACGAAGCAAAAGACTGTAGTACACTTGCGGTCATGTAGTAAGTTTTGTCCTATCCGAAGACAACAGATAACCTCTTGCCATCTGACGGACAAAACCGACCACGCCGGTGCAAAGTGTTCTTCTCGAATAGCGAAGCTATTACTGATAAAGAAGAAAAATACGCATATTACTGTGAGTCCATTAACTCGTCGCCAGGTGGCGTAGTATAGCATCTGTTGTCTTCGGGTAGGACAAAACTTACTACATGACCGCAAGTGTACTACAGTCTTTTGCTTCGTAAATCTATCATTGACAAAGTGGTTACACAGAAACGCATGCGTCTGGTAGTTGAAGCAAAAGCTGGTAAATACGTACTGTGTGTCCATGCATATACAGATACAAATTTGTTTTTATACAGATTTGTATTATTTTGTATCAAAGCTTGATGTGAATTATCGCATCGACATGCTATCTATTTTTTGCTATACTACGCCACCTGGCGACGAGTTAATGGACTCACAGTAATATGCGTATTTTTCTTCTTTATCAGTAATAGCTTCGCTATTCGAGAAGAACACTTTGCACCGGCGTGGTCGGTTTTGTCCGTCAGATGGCAAGAGGTTATCTGTTGTCTTCGGATAGGACAAAACTTACTACATGACCGCAAGTGTACTACAGTCTTTTGCTTCGTAAATCTATCATTGACAAAGTGGTTACACAGAAACGCATGCGTCTGGTAGTTGAAGCAAAAGCTGGTAAATACGTACTGTGTGTCCATGCATATACAGATACAAATTTGTTTTTATACAGATTTGTATTATTTTGTATCAAAGCTTGATGTGAATTATCGCATCGACATGCTATCTATTTTTTGCTTAATTATAGAGGTCTATGGGCGCATGGGAATATTCTACGCGCTGTTATTTTCGCGGCGGCGTTAGGATTCTCAGCATCTATCTTGCGCTGACCTTAGTCATACCAAGATGATCATAAAGAATTTTTAAAATTGTTAAATCGGATACCCCCACAATTTCTGCGAGTTGTGTCTTCTTTAGCCGAACATCTTCCAATATTAATTTTTAAATTTTTCGTTCTGGTGTGGTCCCTTCAAAGATATTTGGGTATTCTTGTTTCTTTTTGCTCTATTTGTATTAAAGTGCACCACTTGCGTTAGCGATATAGGGTAAAATGGGACAAATACGACTGTTGCCTAGTTACGGGTTCTTTATTTATTGACAGTTTTGTTAAGCATCAAGTTGATCACATTTGAGCATTCCAAATTTAGTTTTAATTTTTGTGTTTGTGTAAGATTGGTTTTCAAGTATGGTTGCTTATTTCTTGACAGTTTTGTTAAGTATCAAGTTCATCACATTTGAGCACCCCAAATATAGTTTAATTTTTCTTTAAGGTAGGCTTTCAAGTATGCTTAGAAGAAAACTAATAGCTACTGAAGCAAACAGAGCTATAGGAATGCTGTAAAGTGGTGATATGCAGCTTACTGTAGCAGCAGGCTTTGTGAAAACACATAAACGAAAATTAATCGCTGCTGAAGCAAACAGAACTATAGGAATGCTGTAAAGTGGTAATATGCAGCTTACTGTAGCAGGAAGCTTTGGAATAACACAAAGTGTCATGTCTCGCCTTTTGAATAGGTTTATTGCAACTGGCTCTGTGTCAGAACGACAGAGAACGCCTGGGCCTTGGAAAACAACACCTTTCAACACGCTAGACCGTTACATCACACCATCTGCAAGAAGACATTCTCACGATACTTGCAGAATAGTGCAAGGGTGGTTTCACGCAGCAACCGACGTTCGTGTTTACAGAGAAACTATCAGGCGACGTCCATACGAAGTTAACATTGCATCTAGGCGTCCATTAAGAGGCATTCCTTTGACTGGCGAACATAAGCGACTAAAATTGGAGTGGACAAGAGAACATGTTAATTGGGATCAACAATGGCACACTATACTGTTCACTTAGGAATCCAGATATGCGCGATCTTCAGATAGTCGAAGAGTTCGCGTGTGGATTCAGCCAGGAATTCCTAGAAATCTTCGCTTTGTTCAAAAACCTTTTCGAAGAGGTTCTATAACAGTTTGGACTGGCATATGTTTTAATGGGCGCACAGACCTCTACGTCTGTCATGGAAACATTACTGGATTGCAATACAGGGACAACATTATTAATAACGTTATACCGAATTTTCAAGGTGCTATCGGTGAAAACTGTCGTTTCCTTGACGATAATGACCTTACCGCGCTGTTATAGTCCGAGATGCCATTAAGGAGCTTGCCATTCAACATTTACAACTACCTCCATGATCTCCTAATCTGAACTGTATTGACTATGCTTTAAAGAAAATTAGATCAGTTCGAGCCTGCTCCAGAAACTTTAGATGACTTAAGACGCATCTTACCACAGTTATGGAAGGACCTGGAGCATAACATATTTAACACGCTGATAGACAGTATGCAACGTAAATGTCAAGTTGTAATTGATGCCCGTGGTATTGAAGGTGGTGATTTTTCTAGTTATAAAATTTTTCTTGTGTTATCATTTTTGTTAAAAATCCATGTACATATGGTTAAATGATGTAACTTTCTCGTTGTATTTGCTACCAACAATATAAAACTAAAATCCAAGCGAGTTTCTGCTTCATGTAATTCCTAATTTTTTTTTTACTGTTTATTGCAAATATCCCTCATGTGGCGTTTATATTGAAGAAATACATTTTATTAATATTAATGGTTCTCAGATACGTACTTTAAAACTAATAAAATAATAATTATTAAATGATTTACATTATTTATAGCAATAATACGATAATCCTTTTTTCCTAAAAGGATAGGTAGAACTTTCGGGTTTAGAAATTCCTGGAATCTAGGTAATGATCATTTAACGTTTTAGGATAAAAGGTCTTCGTTACTATCATTTTTTACATACTTCGTTTCCGTATTCATACTAACAACAGTGCGATTTGTGATTTATGACATAATGGAATCAATTGTCAGAAATATCTAAAACGAAAGAGTTAAACATTGAAACACGTACCCTTATAATAATAGCCATAATGCTGGCAAAAGTAATCGCGCAATTGACCTTATTAGCAAACGAAACAGACGAAGAACAAATAATATAATAAATACAACTCATCAGAATCCAGTAAGCTTTTCTACTATAAAACGTCGCAGAACGCCGGTCTTCATGGACGAATAGCGATGAAGCGATTAAATTGGGCTCGTGAACATCAATACTAGACAGTAGAAGACTGGAATAAAGTGCTGTGGAGTGATGAGTCTAAATTTGAGATTTTCGGTTCACGAAGACCTGTCTTCGTGAGAAGATTAGGTGGACGTACAACAGAAGAACGTCTTACGCCTACCGTTAAACAAGCCGTTGGTTCAGTAATGGTTTGGGGATGCTTTGGTGGTCTGCTCGTTGGTGATATTGTTAAAATCGACGGAATTTTAAAAAAGGAGCAATATAAGCATATTTTGGAAGTAAAACGCAGTACCTTGTAGAGCCAGAGTTTTGGGTCGACATTTTGTATTTCAACAGGATAATCGCCTGAAATATTATTCCAAAATTGTTCGAGAATATTTACAGAAACTGGAAGAAGATGAGACCCATAACATAACACTTATGGTTTGGCCCCAGAGCCTTGATTGTAAACACAATCGAGCTACTGTGGGAAGAACTCAATCGGAAGGTGCGGAAATCAGTACCAACATCCAGCGACAGATGTTGGTACTGATTTGATGTGAAGTAAGCTACAAGAGGGTAAGACACAAATAGCACTTTAAATATTGGCTAAGCTAATTGCCAGAATGTCCCGATCATGCGTTGCTGTTATAAAAAAAAGAAGAGGCCACATAGATGAGGTAAAAATTTGAAAATTGTGAATATTTTTTACTTTTTTTTTCCACAATGTTCTTTTTGTACTTTTGATTATTTCTGCTAATACAATGATTTTATGACGGTGCCCAAATACTATTGAGCGGTAGTGTATATACATATATAACTCATTGCCTGCGAATGCCTCCTGTAATTGACGTTAAGCTGTTTGGGAATTTTTTTATTATCTATCATCGAAAAAGTAAATAATAACAACTAGTGTATTACGTATATTATAACATTACTTTAACTGACAATATTGGCATAATTATATTTTCAAGAGAACATGTTAGACTTCATGAACAGGAAATAGTTTTGGCAACCTCGACACAAAAACAGAAATTTTACTTGAGACGTTGGTTATTAGTACCTTTATGTATCGAGTATAAAGTGACAAAGAGATTAGACACTGGACAAACACCAGCTGTGTTTTCTCAGACTCATTTAAAAAGGAACATTTCTTTTATTCAATTTAATGCTTTGATTATTAAGCCTGATTCATATCAGCGAACACGTTACATAATTACACTGAAAAAGATAAAAATTTAGTATTTTTATAGTTTCAAAGGAACAATGCCTTTTATTTTTTGTGGGTTTTAGAAATATATATTTTTGTAATTATTTAGTTCATATATATATATATATATATATATATATATATATATATATATATATATAATAATATAATAACTTCGTGACCTTGGTATGATATGGTAAACCTAATCAGTAGGCGATTAAAGGTCTGTACATTACTTCAAAATATATGTATTTAATAAACTCTACATGTTTCGGCTGTATACGCCTTTTTCAAGAGAATACAAAATATGAATGACAGGATATAAATGTCAAGTAATTAAGTTGCTATGGTTTAAATTATTCAAAGATACATTCTAGTAATAATAATAAATCATGCCTTAGTATTCCAAAAAATAGATAACAAGGTGTGAAAATATGTGTTGTTTGCTGCTAGCAATTTGTGTCTCCTTCTGGGTATGAACTTGTGTGTTGGTTGCTGCTGGCAGCTTGCGTCTCTCTATTTAACCATTTTGACGTTATTTTCGACAATCGCAGGACCCCCTCCTGCGAGCCCTCTTGCAGGCCTCTGGCACCCCTTGCCGACCACTGGCAACCCTTGCAGATTCCTGGTGTGCCCTTGCAGAGTCCTGGCACTTCAAACCATCATGAGTCTCCGATCACCAAACTCACCCCTATGTAAAACTCACCACCCAACATAAAATTACAATTTCACCCCCTTCTTACCTTCCCCCAGCAAAACTCACACCAAAAAATGCAAAATGAACCTTCATAAGAAAATACATGGGATTATATATATACTGTATATATATATATATATATATATATATATATATACAGTGCTTCTCAAAAGTCCCCTCCCCCCCCTCTTATCTTTGGAACGATTATACATTCACAAGTGAAATTTGGAAACTGAATATTATAGGTTATAAACTTCCCTACTAGTGATGATAGATGACGAAATCGTCATAGATGACGTCACAAGGCCATTGTGACCAATAATTTTAAATGGAACGCTACGGTAAGCGACACCTCTTTTAAAAGGTATCGAAAAAACCTATTCAATGATACTAATTTTGTTTGTGTTTGAGGCAGTTTTAATGGCTCATTAGTAAACATGAAAATTTAAATTCCATTCAGTATGATATTAAATACAGATTTAAGAAATAGTATGTACTTAAAGAAATTGCTCGAAGTGACCTCCATTTACTTCCTGACAGTAAAATATCCTATTTTCAAACTCTTCTCGTACTTCTTCAAATGTGTCTGCGGAAACAGCCTCACATTCTGCAACAATACGTTGTTTTAAAATGTCAATATTGTCAAGTTAATACTAAAATTCCAAATTCAAGCTCCGCCTCTGGATAGTTGTCAAATAATCTGACGTTTTTGTTAGTCTCCGAAATTCGACGTTTTTGTAATTGTCAAGTTTTTGTACATTTAATCATTTGTGTATTGTTGATCGAACGTCTCACTGTTATAACAGCTTTTGGTACTTTTAATATTTTTGTACATTTTAATAATTTGTTAAACTGTTGTGAGCCGAAAGTTTAAGTGCTTCAGGAAGCGAAATGGTACGTGCTTTAGGTGATAAAGTAGCAGCGGTCCTAATTCTTGGCGAAACTAGACAAAATATTCATGCAGCAGAACGCATTTTTAATGAGAGGTTTCCCGATCGCCCCATTTCGAGGACTTATTAAAGTTAAGGGAGCTTCTTCGTAAGTTTGAAACAGCGGGTAGTATTAATGATGCGAAACGATCTGGCAGACCACAAATTTCTGATGAGAAAGAAATTGATATACTGGTAGAAGTAGAGTTAATCCTACTTCTTCAACAACTCAAGTTGCATCTACCTGTGAAGTCAGTCAAAGTACAGTACACAGGGTGTTGAAAAAATACAAATTTCATCCATACAAATTAAAAATGGTTCATCAACTCTCAGACGACGACCCAGACCGAAGACTAAAATTTTGTGAAAATATGGAAACTAAAATTAACCAACAGCCAGACTACGTCAAAACAAATTGTTTTAGTGACGAAAGTACTTTCTATCTAAATGGAAATGTAAATACACAGAATGTGAGGTATTGGAGTGACGCAAATCCTCACCTGTTTCATGAAACACATACCCAATTTCCCCAGAAGGTGAATGTTTGGGCGGGTATCCTGGGAAACCACATCGTTGGGCCTATTTTTTTAAATACTAATTTAACTGGTGAGGTTTATCTGGAGATGTTGCTAAACGCAATAGAACCGTTAATCCTTGAAATTTTGGAAGATAATTCAGATGAATTCGGCAATTTGGAAATAACATTCCAACAGGATGGTGCTCCTCCACACTATTACGGTGCAGTAAGACGGTATTTGCATGAGGAGTATCCTGGTAGATGGATTGGACGACGAGGTTCAACGGAATGGCCACCTCGATCACCGGACCTCACACCTTTGGATTTTTTTCTGTGGGGGTACCTTAAATCGAAGTTTACGCCACTGAACTTGACAATATTGACGTTTTAAAACAACGTATTGTTGCAGAATGTGAGGCTGTTTCCGCAGACACATTTGAAGAAGTACGAGAAGAGTATAAAAATAGGATATTTTACTGTCAGGAAGTAAATGGAGCAAGTAAACTTCGAGCAATTTCTTTAAGTACATACTATTTCTTAAATCCGTATTTAATATCATACTGAATGGAATTTAAATTTTCATGTTTACTAATGAGCCATTAAAACTGCCTCAAACACAAACAAAATTAGTATCATTGAATAGGTTTTTTCGATACCTTTTAAAAGAGGTGTCGCTTGCCGTAGCGTTCCATTTAAAATTATTGGTCACAATGGCCTTGTGACGTCATCTATGACGATTTCGTCATCTATCATCACTAGTAGGGAAGTTTATAACCTATAATATTCAGTTTCCAAATTTCACTTGTGAATATATAATCGTTCCAAAGATAAGAGGGGGGGAGAGGACTTTTGAGAAGCACTGTATACTGATGATCAGTACTAAGTTTTCTATTATACTTTGGTGCAATGATTGTGTAAAAGCAGTTACGGTAGAAAAATCTCTAACCCACGTTGACTACTCCTAAGGAATAAAACTTTCTATTTTGTATACCAGTTTTCTATACCTGTATCGTACTAAGCATCGAATAATTCTTAAAAAAAACTGTTAACCAGAAGGTCACTATCAATTTATAAATAGAATAGATTGAGAATTTGTGAAGCCTATAAAAATTGGGTGTATAATAAAAAAAATGGGATATGTAATACAAAAACTGTTTGATCGCACAAGATATGTTTGGCTTTAATACATCTAGATGAACATTAATAACAGTAAATATAATTCAATGTCTAGCATATATTAATTACAGCAAAACAATTTTTTGTTTAAAAAAATATTTTGTGATGAAGTTAATCGTTACTTGTTGGAATTCCATTTAACAAAGTGTTATTTCAAGTATTTTGTACATTTTTATACACTCAAATCTAAACAATAGTAGAAGATGTGGACCAAACGTGGAGAGCCAACTCTGAAGACTGCCAAGACAGTTTTATCGGCGACAAAGGTGATGGCGTCGGTATTTTGGGACGCAAATTGTTGATAGACTAGATCATAGATCATTTCAATACTTAATAATTTCAATCTCTGAAAAGCATCCAGGAATTACTAAGAAGAAAGTGCTCTTTTCCCATGATAATTCACCTGTGGATTAGAGTACCGTTGTTATAAACAAAAATTGAAGAACTAAAGTACGAATTAGTACCGCACCCCCTATATTTGCCAGACCTAGTATCATCTGACTTCTATCTATTCCCTAAATTAAAAGATTTTCTTGAAGATAAAAAATTCTGCACAAATGAACAGCTAACTTCAACAGCGTCCGATTATTTTGCAAGGTTAGAAGAAAATCACTTTCGAGACGGAATGAACCCTTTCAATATCCAATTTTTTACTCCCAAAGTTTGTACTGGCGAATACACTGGCCGGTATAAAAAAATTTTTGTAGAGTGCATAATTTAGTTGATGAGTTATTCTTGTTCCAATTTCTTCTTCTTGTGTTCTTTTGTTGTTATTCTAAAATATTTAAATAATTCACGTCTTAGCATAAACCCGTCAATTAAACGGCAATTACACGCATTGGCAGGCTATAGAGTTGCGTAGTGAGCGTACATTGTCTCCAATGCAGGTATGTATTGTAAGGACAGTCGCCCGATGCGAATAACAGCCGTGGAAGTAGTTAGGGTCGAGCTACAGTACTATGTGGCCGTGGAAGTAGTTAGGGTCGAGCTACAGTACTATGTGGATGTACATTTCACAGATCGATAACTGTTACGCGGTAAATATTATACTTATTAAAACTACATTATGAGGCCTGCGATAAGTAATAGACATATACCCGTTTAAGATTCGTTATCCCATGGTGGATGAGATCGAAGAAAGAACTGCAGAATCAGATATGTTTCAACAATTGTTTCGGCGAGGTTTCTCTGCCATAAAAATATATTCTTATATGCAGAAAACGACCGTTCCACATCTAATGATGTAATGTTGGCATAATCGAAATAATTTCTGAAATTATTTTCCGGATCTGGTAGAATAATAGAGTGCTATTATAATATGCACTGGATATTGGTCTTACACAAAATCATAATAGCGATTTTTATGTATAAACAATAATACGTACATATTTATTTGTGAATTCAATTTAAACTTAAAAGGAAACTTTGTCGCTCGCATTGAGGTCAAAGTATATACAGGCTGTTCCCTGAGGTAACGACAAACTTACATAATGTGTTCTAGAGGTGATTCTGAACAAAAAAGTTCATATACACTTGGTTTAATTTCTTTTTCGTTTTTTAGATTTCAACAAAAGAAGAAAACTGTTTCGGTAATGTATTTAATCATGAAATTACATAACAAGCTAAAAAAACTAATATTATAACAATTGCTCGAAATGTTCGCCTCTTCTTTCTGAACATGTTGCTAGTTTTTGGGCCATATTCTGTACCCGGTTAATATCTGCAAGTTCATTTCGTAGGGAATCTACTCCAGCAATAATTCTTCTCGCGTATTTAGCTTACCGTTATGGTAAACACGATTTTTTAGACAACCCCAAAAGAAAAAGTCCAATGGCGAAAGGTCAGGAGAACGTGCGGGCCATAGCACAGGGCCCCCTCTGCCTATCCACCGTCCAGGAAAATTTTGGTTTAGAAAGTCAATAACTTGCCTACTAAAATGCGGCGGAGCGCCGTCATGTTGATAAAACATGCCGCGTCGAGTTTCCAGTGGAACATTTTCCTATAATCCCGGTAAAGTATATTCTAAGAAATTCCTATAATAATCTGCCGTAAGATTTCCTTGGATAAAATGTGGCCCCAATAATGTCATTGTTTAACAATACACACCATACATTTACAGAAAAACGATGTTGGTGATTAACCAAAACTACATTATGTGGGTTTTCAAAAGCCCAAGTGTGAGAATTTCGAGTGTTATTTATACCTTCTCGAATAAATTGAGACTCGTCTGTAAAAAGTATACGCTGAATAAGTTCTAAATTGTTCTGTAACCATTGACAATACTGTACGCGTTTCATGAAATCTCTTGGTAGCACAGGATGAGCTTTTTGTAGATGATAGGGAAAAAGTCCATTGTAATGTAAAATTCGCCATACCTGGGGTAGATATCCTGTGTATACTTGTGAATGGATCTTGTTCTACTTCATATAGGACAACTTTAGCTTGCTGATGAAAATCTAACTCTTTTTCGACAAGTGAATTTTGAGAAGATCCCGTCTCTCTCCAACACTGAAAGACATATTAGGAAATGTCGTGTGGCGGGGAACTGCACGATTTGGAAAACGTTGACGATGTTCTAGTACTGCAGCATGTCCGCTTCCATCACAATACCCATACACAAACACCATGTGCTGACATGTGCGTACACTAATACGGAATACGCTGGTATTCCGTATTAGTGTACGTTCTAGGCATGGTTACTGATAATATTTTGACAGTGCTCACTTATCGATAAATGACATAAGTAACTATAGCTTATTTGTCATTTTATACAATTACTAGCAACATGTTCAGAAAGAAGAGGCGAACATTACGAGCAATTTTTATAATATCAGTTTATTAGCTTGTTATGTAATTTCATGATTAAATACATTACTGAAACAGTTTTCTTCTTTTGTTGAAACCTAAAAAACGAAAAAGAAATTAAGTAAAGTGTATATGAACTTTTTTGCTTAAAATCACCTGTAGAATACACTGTGTAAGTTTGTCGGTTACCTCAGGGAACACCCTGCCGGCCATACCCTGCAATAAGTGGCAACAGCTAATCCCCTCTACGCGCAGTAGCTTACATTACCATACATTGCAGAGTTATGAATTTAGTAAGACTTAAACCGCGCAAGGATATAGTCGTTTGCATATTCGTTCTGTATACGTAATTTGACCATTTGTTTCAGATATAATATCTCCCTCAAGTTATTATTATTGTATTCTTAGCTGCTACGGAAAAGTAATTTTAAGTAATAAAAAAACAATATCGTTTTCTAAAAGATAAAAGTAAAAAAATCAATAATTCTGCAAAATAAATATTAAATTCTAAGAAAGTCACTAAATATAGGATTCGAAAATACCGCCCTCTCACCCCAAACAATAGCCGAGCCTATTGTAAAACTCCCGCCTCACTCCCTCGAGATTTCTAGGGGTTATTGTCTCGAAAATTCTAAACAGTTGAACTTGCAACTGTTGCAACCTTTACGTTTGCACAGCTAGATATGAATGACGGGCAATCTATTGCTCTCGATCATCGGACTTATGTATGCGCACGCGGAGTGGCTTCGTACATACGTTGCCACATCGCATTACGTTCCATACGTAGATTTTTTCGTATGGCCCGTAGCGGGTTGGACCTATCGGTATATATAACGTGTGTATAAATTGTCGCACAAGCTACACGCAGCGACGTTCTTCGTTTGGTTCTGAATAAAAAATCTTAAATGTTAAAATGTCGTATCATGCTTCGTTTGTTTTCACGGGGTTCTTGAAGTTCAGACTTTTAGTGCGTAACTAACCTTTGCTCTTCGATATTTGTTAATAGAGATAGATGCAATTTAGTTTAAAGAAAAAAAATTTACTAGTATTATTTCGTAAACGTTTTCTTTTTGATTTAAAAGCTTGTTTTAAACATTTATTCATTAACGTACTTTCACGAAAAACACATTTGGCAACGTTGTAGAACAATAAGTTTGCATTTCAAAGTGAGTTCAATCAAAATCATTAATGTCAAATTTTGACATTTACGAATTTACGAAGCATGATACGACATTTTAACATTAAGATTTTTTATTCAGAACCGAACGAAGAATGTCGCTACGTGTAGCTTTTGCGACAATTTATACACACCTTGTATATATATATGTAGCTTGATAGGCGATCCGTGTATAATTTTGCGGGGTAAGGCATCCGAACAACGTGAGGGGAAGGAAATTACTTATGCAACTTAAACATCACAAGGGTATTGCATTTAGAAGCTGTTCTGGTGTAGGAATTTCATATGTTAACGGAAACTTTAATGTTGGCTATCTTGGTCGATTAGTATTCGCCGTATTTAAATTTTTTGATCTCGTGCCCGTGTTATATGTTATAAACTTTTGTTGGACTTACTGTTTGTTTGTGTAAGTAGCATTTAGGACTATGGATAATAGTGTATAGTTTTACCATTTTTTTGATGTTATTGGTTGTAGATTTTTTAGATTAATATTAACTGGAGTGTCATATCCTGAAAAGTCAAACTATACAATTTTTGAAAATACTATTGTATTTCTTTAAATTCATCTGGCGTAAGAGTTGGTATAGATCCTAAATATATTTTTATACGAATTACGAATTGTAATTTCCATTTGAATTTACATTTTACGATATATTTTGAAGATATTTAAGAAGGTGGAAAATAATTAAATAGAGTATGCAGAAAAATAATTAAATTCTGCATTGAATATGTCTAAGAAGTTTATGTAATGAGTTCTAAATTACATATATTGATTGCAATACAGAAGTTAATCGAATGAAATATTATTTTTCCTTTATACATAAAATTTGAATAACCCCAATAGTAATTTAACTACAGCTATGTTGGTTGCACACACAATTATCCACTTTCCCCGCACGATGACCAGTCCACAAGCTATACATAGGGATCTATTTTACCATTAAGTTACACATCTATATTATTACTGATCTGTGATTATTGCAGCCGTTTTCACGGAGGGAGTAGAGATATTCGGCTGTCAACAGTCCCGGAGCCGATTCCGGGCTACCGGCATGATAAGCTAGTGTAAAAGTTATAAGAAGGTAAAATGTTATGACCTGTAGCCACCAGAGATTATACATTAAATCCTAAGATTATTCTTCCTTTCTGATGTATGATGATAGTTTCTATTTGCACGAAATGCCTATAATTTGCCAAACTCTGTAAGATACATACAACAGTAAAATAGCCATTTATGGTTTAACTCACGAAAAATATTATGGAACGCTAGAAGACCAATAGCGTTAATCAAGGACATTATAAATATTTTACGAGAACAAATTTACATGAATTTATGGCTTTAACACGTAAGTTAGATGATGAATTAATACTTTAAACAAAGCCGAAGATATTTTTTGTTAATTTACACGAGCGGTAGTACTAATGAAAAAGTCGTCGAGAGAAAATTTCTTCTTTTGTTTAAACAACACAATTACAACCGTAACAATGGCCTCTTTAAAGTCAGTGTATATAGAGTGTGTATATATATTTTTAGAATCTTTTTTAACATTTATTACACCACAGAACGACCCGTTCCGTGCGCTTTCTACACACTTATACATGTGTATGTAGCCCCGTTATTTTCGAAAAACAAAAAATAATCGATAAATACATATTTGAACAAGATTGTGTAAATATAACTGTTCCATCGAGAAAAAAATTATTATGCATATTTTTTTGTTTGCCAGAAACTCTCCAGTAATTAATTCAAATTTTCACACGTTTTATGTTCGTCTCTTTCCCTCGCCGATCGCGGAATGTACAAACCGAACGAAACGGCGTTACACGAATAAATGAGTAATTGCTTCACTTGTTTATTTAATACATACTTGACAACATGTGTTATTTCTGGAGTTATAAAATATTTTTAAGTGTATGAAGTCATTAATGGTACTTCTTCTTCTGTACTTTTAATATATATTTGCCTTCTCACTCTCTTAACGCACTAAGTTATTTCTCCGTAAACGTTGAAAACGGGAAAAAAAGCACGACACATTCACATATTCCCGACTTCCCATATTCATGCATATCTGTGTAAACATTATGTTTCTTTACATTCATATCAATTACTGGTGCTGCATTAGATCTCGGATGATGATGACGAAGACGAAGCAGGGAAAGCGGTACGTGTACGAAAAACAATTTTAAAATCGTTTTATGTTTCTCTCTGTGGAGTACTTGAAAACGTATTTTCGTAAGATTCAAGTGGTTTCTGGTGATGTTGAATTAATGTTCGTTTTTTTTTCTCGTATTTCGTTTAAGTCTCTTCTCTACTACAATAATTCTCTTTCCGAGTTATAAAATGCTCATAATCTGGGCGCGTTTGATAGTAAGAATAAGAAAATCACAAGAATTTGAGCTGAAAAGAATAAAGAGAATCAACTGGAATTATGGCGTAAAATGTCTGGCAATAAAAGCAACACAAATAAGACAGATGATTTAAAGTTACGAGATTTTACTGAGGATGTATTTCTAGAATACATTTACAGTAAATGAACTATATAATAATAATAATATGCAGGTATGTTACACTATATCGTAATCCATATTGTAGGTAATGCAAGGGATGACGACATAATTGAAGCGAATCTTAATAAGATTAATGAGCGGTGCCCGAGGAATAATTTGGGGTTGAAAATTCGAAACTGGTGTTTCGCGTCTTTTACTAGAGGGTCATCTAAAATTGAATACAACAATACTATCGACAACATTTCTGTCGAGCATAAGACCTCTGTCAAGGATTTAGGAATCCTGTTTGATAAGGACGTTAGCTTTTAGGGACATATCTCATTAATTACTATGCCCGCTTACCGAACTATGGGATTTATTATACGAATTTGAAAAGACTTTTGTAATGGAAAGTCTTTGTTTGGAGGCTGTCTAAAAATATTATTAATTGGCTTGGTCAAATATTTTAATAAATGATTGAATATTTAAAATAAAACACTTGGCTATATTTCACTATTTTTATTAGAAAAATTTGAACTTATGTTCCGGATGTTATGCCATATTCAAAGAAATATCTTTAATTGTAACTTAAAGGATGTAAGTGTAAGACTTATATATCTAACGCTCTTGTGGGTGGAAGGGTGGTTAATTGATATTTACAATAGTATCTATAAAGGGGGTATTCGAGAAATCTACCTGTGAATTAGTAACTAACAAATAATGCGTAAATATGCTATCTACATTTAACGACGATAATTATTCGAATTTTTTAATAAAAAAAATTAGCCGTTAAACAGTATTCGAACCCACGCCCATGGTTTGCGGGACTATTGCTTTAACCACTAAGCTATTAAGGACTATGATTTCGAATCATTGCGGGAAAGCCTTATGTCACATTAAGGAAACAGTTGTTACAAATTTATTGCATTTTCGCGAATTAATGTAAATGTAAATATGCTTTCTACATTTTACGACGTTAATTATTCGAATTTTTAGCAAATTGTTTCTGTGCTTTTTGATTTCTAATACACATTAAATCTTTTGTTTTCTACTACATTATGTAGTTACATATTATGTAGTTACAGCTATTAATATCTGGCAAGTGGTTATTATGTTCAGAGAAACCTGTGTTTTTGACACTACATAGGGTAAGTGTGGGAGAGATGGACCACATTTTAGAAAATTGCTTCTAACTTTTTTTATTAGAGATATTTGGTAACAAATATTTTATAGGTAACTTAACATAACTTAACGAATATTAAAATGATGTTATAACTTAAACAAATCTTTTGGATACTAACAAAAAAGAACATATATAGTGGTTAGTAAAAGTTCATCTCTCCTCCACAGTGTAGGTGAGATGGACTGCGTACAGAGGAGAGATGAACCGATACAAATATGAATAGTAACTATTTGCTTTTCTTTTTTATAGCATGCTTACCGCACTGCTGGCACAAATTATGATAGGTGGTACAATTCTCGTGTAACCAGCGACCGCATATGGTGCACTTGATCCAATCCTCAGTCTTTTTTGTCTTCCTGTAGTCTTCCTTGCACCCTGCACATTCATTTTCATAGTCCTCAGCTTCTGCCGTATTATCATCATCTGATGAATAATTTAAAACCATTTCTTCAGAAGTCGTCGTAGAAGAAGAAGAATATCTCCTTCGGTTTGACTTAATATTCTTTCGCTTTGCTTTATTAAATCGCTCAGTATTAGCTGGTCTTTTTTTCTTTTTTGCGCTAAGTTCTTTTTTTTTTGTTAAGCTCTCTTCTCTTGGTTAAATTTTCTTCTGAGGTAAGAAGAGTCGCAATACTTCTTCCGTGTTTACGGGCGTTCAATACTGCTGTTGTTGAGGGTGTGGGTGAAATTAATTCTAGAAGCTTGCCCGGTGTTTCTTTCTCTTCCTCTTTGTCACTCCGTTCTGCTTGATCTTCTTTCTCAATAGATGGTTTGTGGCTTTGGGATGAATGGTTATCTGTTTGAGCGTGCACTGTATTTGGTTCTTGAATGGTATTATTAACTTGTACATTATCAATGTATGCGTAATCCGGAATAGCCGTGGGATTGAATGGAACGATACCAGTGGCACGAAATGCTGCAACTGCATTGTCTACTGTAGCAGCCCTATTCCACGATTCCCCTAAAAGCTTCCCAAACTGCAATCTCTTCAATGTACGGCTAGTATTTGATTTTAAAAAATGACGACATGCTTGAGAATAATAAATCTTCAGTGCCTTAAAAAATTCCCGATCCAACGGCTGCAGGTAATGAGTAGTGTGTGCAGACAAACAAAATAATAGAATATCATTTTGTTCGGCAAATTCCAGCATCTCAAAATTAGTAGTGTGAGAAATGTGACCGTCGAGTATTAAGAGAACCTTTGCGGGCATCTTTCTAGGCAGAAAATGGGTTTTAAGCCACTCAAAGAAAATGTCAGAATTAACATAGGCTGATTTTTGTGACATTCTAATTGCGGATCCAGGTGGCATTCCGTCCAATAGCTCATCCTTCGTGTTTTTTCCTTTAAAGATACAGTAAGGAGGAAGGAAAACGCCCTCTGCATTACAACAAGTCAGAACACTTATCGTCTCTCCTTTCTCACCGGAACTCATGGATGTCACATTTTTTTATCCCTTTTCTGCTAAGACTGCACCGGCTCTACTGTTTAATTGTAAGCCGGTCTCGTCAGTATTATAAATATTGCCGGGTTTATCATGCAATTCATTCTCAGTCAAAATGTTATCGAGCATAGAAAAATATTCTGTTACAGTTTCTCTTGACATTGCCACTGCACGAGCAACTGAAATATTTTCTGATTGGCATATTGTTATGTCCTTCTGCCTACGCAGAAAAAACTGCAACCACTTATATCCTGCCTTCCGACCGTTCAATTTCTGCTCAACCGATACGAATAGAACCGGCTTTTTAGGTTATATTCATCCCATCAAATGTGGTGTTAACAAATATATAAAGATAGTACGTTTAAACTTACCTAAATAGTTTTTCTTCACTTCTAGATTATACTGACAATAATTTTAGTAACACTTTGCGGCATTAAACTACGATTTCTTTTCTAAATTAACTGGAATTTTCACATGCGGCCGCTAGCACTAATGTATTACGACTCACTGACCGCACCCTAACTAGATGGCGGTGTAGCACAATTTTAAAACCGAAAGTCCATCTCTCCTACCGGTCTATCTCTCCCCTACTTACCCTATATTGAATAGATCTTATGTGCTCCACAATAAGGTTTTTAATATTTCTACCGCTTTGCCCTATACAAGGAAATATCAGAAAATAACACAAGACTGGTGCTGCAGTACAAAAATGAAACATATATTTAGAAAACTATCCTTCAAAGTACTCTCCATTCAAAAGCAAGATCAGGTGAGTAGGGGGCTGATCCATAATTTACACCCCCAATTCTGCAAGTGTTTGTTGAGAAATCGCTGATCTCTGGGCCGGAGTATTGTCGTGGTGCAGGATTCAACCGATGCCTTGATAAAGCGGCCCTTCCTCGAAGTACAATAGAATAGGTACTAACCAGTTACTATATGCTCTCTCTAAAAAAAAGTGCATAACTTTACCGGCGCTTTTCACTTTCGCCATCTGCGGTATTAGACTGCCTTAGTGCTTCCATTGCCTACTTTGGGACTTTAATTCAAGGTCGTAATGATAAAACCAACTCTCGTCACATATAAACACATTGTTTAAAAACTGTGGATTATGTTCCAGTTGCCTTTTCCATTGCCGACAAATTGCCACTCGATTGGCTGTTTGTTCATCGGTCATTGGATTTGGAATCGATTTTGCCGCGACCTTTTGGTACCCTTAATCTTCATGAATAATTTTTGAGAGATTCGATATATGCCAATCCGAAGATAATTTTGGATCAAGTCGTTAATTTATGCAATTTTTGAATCAATCCGTGCAGTTGGTCGTCGCTCGCGTCGAGGTTCATCTTCCACTGATTTACAACCGTCTTTGAATTTCTTATGCCATTCAAACACTCTACATCGTGATAAACTATCGTCTGGGTATGCAGTTTTAGTAATTTCAAAAGTTTCAGTTGGAGTTTTACCCAACCGAACACAAAATTTTATCGCATGTCTTTGCTCCACTGTCATTTTTTTCGATGGGCCCGTCAAACACTTATAATTCAGTTATTAATTTGTAATAATCGTCAAAAATCAAAGCCTACTTGAGGATAAGTACATTAGAAATGGGAGTTTCATGTTCTATTCTTTGGTTATAAAATTCTCGTTATATTCTAATATACCCTCGTATATATCGCTGTTAACGCTGAATGGTATACAGCCGAAGCCTTTGAAAGCCATGTTTCTGAGATACAACATTCGGAATGGAAAATTGTTTTGAGAACTGGTTCATACGCGTGCGAAAATGTATAGACAAAAAAGGCGAATGTTTTGAAAAACAATAAAATAGTTTGTTCCCAAAAATTTTGTTTTCCTCCAAGATTTTGTAAAAATATAAAAGGTGACCCTCGTATATGTAGAGAAAATAAATTATTCCTGTTTTTTATTTTTGTTAAATTATTCTTATATTTGTAACTAACTTATCAGTTCTAATAAAGAACTATTTTACGTGTTGGTATATGCAAAAATATGAAAAGGCAGTATTTTTGTATAAAATATAATAAAATAGAGTAAATTTTCATTACTGTATAATAGACAGTGATGTCTTCATACATAAGACAGATAAATACATATAGAAACCTCTGACAGACCCCAACATTCATATATTTCTTCATCACCCTTCCAAGGGAAAAGAAGCAGTCATTACCACATATTAAGAGAAATTACCACAAATGCACTAAAAACAACCCTAAATCTTCCATTTACAGTCGACCATTAACGTTGCTTATTTTACCCGCTCTTCGTTTCCCGTAGCGACACATCTGGACGATTATAACGCCCATAAAAAACGTTGACACTAAGAAAGATACGAGGGGGTCAAGATACTTTACTGTGTGAAATTTCCTATTTTCTGCTTGTTTTTTTTTTAACGGAAGGGACCACCCCGTACCGTTTACCCCTAAAACTAAGGGTCCGTGTACAATAGGAATACTGCAGATTAGGTCTAAAACATCGTGCCTAGTAAACCGATACCCGTATTAGCGAAAACGATCCCTTTTTTTACTACCTATCTATCTTATTCGCAACCCCTTAAGGAAGGGTGGTTTTGAGAAACGCTTAAAAAAGGGATGACGACTATGAGCGTGCGAATTCCACCCCGGTTAAAGACTTTAAATGGTAAATTGAACAATTTTTCGCCGAGCTTTCGCTAGACTTAGGGGATAGTTCTCGTATTTTTACGTTTTTTTTCTCTTGTTTGAAATATTAGATTTTGACCTGCTTTTGCTTCTATGAAAAGATAAAGGGATGCTGATGCGTTTAACCAGATATTAAAGGATGTTTGATTTATTCTTTCGCCAGGTTGGATGTGAAATTTTTCAAACAGATACTATATAACGTTTGACGAATATAATCAGGTACATCTCATGTGTGCGAATATGTGAGAAAGGCTTACCTAGGGAATAATAAAGAGAATCCGTTGAGGTACAGATTTATAACATAAAGGTACGTATATGTAAACAAAACGAAAGATAAATACGTAGGTAAGCTGATTTAAAAAGGTACATTTTGTGTTATTTATTGAAGTTTCTTCTAATATATAGATATATATGTACATTAAATGGAAAGAATAGAAATAAAACTACGGTAATTATGGATCTTCATCAAGTAAATGCCGAATCAATTCAATTAAATGGAAAGATTTAAAAAACGTATACATATTAAAATAAAGATACGAGGTGCTACAAAAAAATTCCAGGAATATGAAAAAAAAAACAATAAATTGTTCTTACAAACTTAAGTTTTATCATTGGAAACAGGAAGAAGTTACAAAGGGCAAGATCTAATTAGTAGAGAGGATGGTGTGGTACTGCCGTCTTCGTTGAGGTTAGAAAAGTGACGTGTGAGTTGGCGTATTGTCGTAATGTAGGATCCACGAATTGTTGCACCACTTGGCAGGACGCTTGCGTCGAATGTTTTCTCTAAGTCGCCGAAGAACATCGCAATAAAATCGTCCATTAACTGTTTCACCTGGTGGGAGAAATTCCTTATGCACGATGGCATCAGCGTCAAAGAAGCAAATCAACATCGACTTGACGTTGCCTCGAACTTGCTGTGCTTCTTCGGTCGTGGTGACGATGGCGTCTTCCATTACGATGACTGCTTCTTTTACTTTGTTTCGGGATCATATTCGTATACCCATGAATCACCTCCAGTAATGATTCTGGTACTGAAGTTCGCATCTCTTTCGACACTTTTTTAAGCTCTGTGCACGCGTGAACACAATGCCGTTTTTGTTCAATGCGCAACCTTGACACAAAACTTCACATCAATACGCCGCATGTTTAGTTTGCCGGACAGAATACACGGACAAACGCCGTGCACCAAGCTGATAATGTTACAAATGTCATTGATTATTCTCCTTCGATCTTACAGGATAGCATCACGCACTTTTGACACATTTTATGGCTTGTTTTCCGTCTATGCATGATCGGAACGCTCATCAATATCAACCGACACAAGTTCATTTTTTAAAGTGGTTGTACCACTCATAAGTTTGCGTTTGACCTAAAGCACCCTCATTAAATCCTTATTTTAAGCATTTTCAGAGTTTCCGCAGTATTTCCCTCGTTACTATTTACAGCTCCTTGTTTGGGGTCATTTACTGTTAGACTCAATTGGCGTCGAAACTTGGCTTATTTGGGATGAACGGTAATATAACAATATCACTTCAGACAAGTGCTAGATTAGTATGATTCAATAAAATATAAAAATATAATATAATACAGAAAGAGACCAGCACCAGAGATTTCCATATATATATATTTTTGTTTGATTCTTTTGGAAGAACCTCTACACCCACGGATTCAAAAAGAGATAACGAAATGACCTGGGATAATGATGATTATTTTTGGAGAAAATTTAGGAAATATTAAACGCAAATGTATTGAATTACTTATGTTAGTTCTGTTTTAATGCATCAAAACTCGTTTTTGTATTATCAATGTAAATACGAGCTTCTGTTAAACAAGTAAGGAATAGCCCTATCTTGTCTTGTCATTGCAGGTAATCTACCTCGACCCAAGATATTAGGTAGTGTCTTCTTTGATTTATATGGATTAATCCATAATCTTCCAAATATAAGTTCGTCAGTGAAGCGGGAAAATTTACAAACTCTGTTATTCATTTGACGTTTGGGTGAGGGCGCTGAAGTTAATGCTGAATTGTCAGTCATTTAACGCCATTTATTAAACATGGAACAGTGGTCTGGTGCTTATAGTACTTACTGTGTTAAATCGTTTTATAAAAATGGTGACCCCGCGACAACTGTGAGAAGGTTATTTCGCAATCAGTACAATATTCCGCGTCATGGGTGGATTCCATCTATTCACGCAATTAATTTTTGGGTACAAAAGTTTGAAGAAACTAGATCTACTTTAAATTTAAAACATAAAGGAGCAGCAAAACGTGTTAGAACGCCCGAAAATATTGGTAGAGTTCGAACTGCCATAACACGTAGTCCAAAACGTTTGCGATTAAACATGCATTGGATTTGAATATTAGTGAACCGTCGTTTGCGTCGAATCCTTACATAAGGATTTAATTTTTCACCCCTATAAAATTCAAGTTGTCCAAGAATTAAAGGTAGCTGATTTGGTTAATCGCATGAATTTTAGTCAAGAAATGTTGCACCGTTTGGAGAGGGATGAAAACTTGATCCACCATATGTTTATGTCACATGAAGACCATTTCCATCTTAACGGCTATGTAAATAAATAGAATAGCCGATATTGGAGCGCTGAAACCCACTTCAGTTACATCAGAAACCCTTGCATAGTCCTAAGGTGACAGTATAGTGCGCTCTTTCATAATCTGGCATTATCGTACCATTCTTTTTTGAAGACGATCGAGAAAATGCTACAACCGTTACTGCAGTTTGTTACACAAACAAAGTCACAACATTTTTGAGGCAAGAACTGGTTCGATTTCCAGAGATTACGTGGTTTCAGCAAGACGGTGCTACCAGTCACACTGCACGTATGTCTATTGCTGTTTTAAGGGAACTCTTTCCGAACCATATCATATTCAAAAATGGAGATATTTTATGACCGGCTAAATCGTCTGATTCGTCCACATGCGACTTTTTTCTTTGGGGTTGGCTCAAGAGCAAGGTGTACGTTGAGCGACCGTAAACGTTAGAGGTACTAAAACTAAAAATTCAAGAAGAAATTGCACGTATTACACCGGAAATGCTACGACGAGCAATTGAAAATTTTCGAAAAAGACTACAAGAATGCGTAGATCGTAATGGTGCCCACCTATCAAGTATTGTTTTTAAAAAATAAAATGGCAAGTCTAACTTAACAGAAAACTGTAAAAACATTAATGTTAAAGTAAATACTTCTGTAGATATACGGAACTGTTTATCGTCCATTTACCCCCGATTTTTAAGCAGAACTATTTTAAATAGAATGTGGGCAAAAGGGATATACATGAAAAAGTAGGGTGACATGAATCATACAGCAGAAATATTAATTAAATTGGAAAATCATTATGAAATTATATCTAAAAGTTGATAAAAATAATTAACCATAAATATCTTTAAAACAAATGCACATATATAAGAGACATATATTAGATTAACTCGGACTGTTTCAAAAACTTCTCGTTTTCAGAAACTTGATATAATTTTATTAAAAGCGCATACCTCTAACATCTGCTACGTCAAGGATTAGTCCTAAACGATTGTTTGTGTAAAGTATGTCATCATAGAATAGCTTCATTCAATATATTTTTATTGCACGTTAAAAAAATATGTTTCTGATACTTATTTTGCTAAATATCCTTGGAGTTGAATGATTGATTTCACGAACAGATCTCGCTTTATTCATATACTTCATCTTGAGACAGCAGGCGATGTTTTCAATGAATCCACTCCAGTAAAATGGTATGAATTATTAACAACCGTATATTTCTTCGTGTATTTCTTCGTCCAAACGCATACATATACATAATTGGGTCGAAATCGGAACATCAAAAATGGTAAAATGATGACTCCGTTGAAAAAATCTGGGTCATAGTATAAACTAGGATTTAGCAATTTAAATGTAAGTGTATCGACTCACTATTACCAAATCTTTTGCACATATTTTTTTGTATTTTGATGAATCAACTTAATTCTCACACAGTTATTAGGTGTTATTTTATAATTTTTCCGTATCCGTTTGGGCTTTTCTTTACTAATAACAACGTGTACGGGCAGGTTCTATTTATAGAAATATTATGTATCATAAATACAAATTACTTCTCAATTTAAAATTTGGCTCTTTTCACTACTTTTTATGAAGCGTCTCTCGCTTTTTTTTCTTCGATCAGTACGTTGCTGTAAAATACGCTTTCTTATTTATGCGGCAACCAAAAAATGAAACATTTAAGAGTAAATTACGAATTAATCACAGTTACCCGAATTTCATTTCTTTATATATACATTTAAGTAACCAGCATCCACGTCTCTTCAGGAGATATTTTATGGCTTCTGGCGGTCACGTTTCTCGTATTTGTTGCTTAAAAGGTATTTTTAATGAGAAATTGAAATCTTCTTGAGCGTTACTTTTGACTGTTCTTAATCTTATTCAAATATACACGTGACGCGATTAAAAATTAAATGTTTGTGTTTCATTGCAATGTTTTGTATGTGCGTATTATGCGTATTCATTATGTGTATATACAGGGCATTCCATGAAACGCGTTAGGAGTCTTACAGATCCTATCATCAGTACAATTTTTGAATATTTAAACGAGAATTAACATAACAGTGTATCTCACATTTTAAAATATACGAAAGTACAAATTATTTCCCGTCAAACCGGAAGAAGATAGTGAGATTAATTATTAAATGGAACAATACAATATTTATCAGTTCAATGAATTTCAAATAATAAATAATTCATACTAGTAATTCCACCTTAAAGTTGGAGATATTTAATTTCATTTAAATAAATTTAATGAGAAAAATCACCTTTGTTGTTCAACAATCAAGCGGTTTATGGTACAAATCAATATTAACTACAGCTAAACAATATATATCTATACAAATTTCTTCAAATAACTTTGATTTAATCTCTTATATGAAAGTAAAAATAATGTGTATAGGTTGGATGTAAATTTCAGAAGAAAGGTTTTGAAAAATTATCATGACAGACAATTGCCAAATTTAAAAGGCGAAAATATTAATGATATTTATATGTGAAAAACAATTAAATAAGTAGCTGGGTTTTTGAATGAAAAAAAGGGAGAAAAATTATTAATTTTTGATCATTTAATAGTACTAAATGAGAGAAAGAAAGTAAATATCATTAATAAGATTGCTGATATTAATGTTAAACATATATTTGTATTAAATTATCCATCGAATAAAAATAATTTTGGTAAAAAGAATATAACAAAAAGTGTATAGAAAATTGAAAATAATTGGAATCAAGAATATAAAAATTGTTATGGAAAGAACTTAAAAAAGGTATATAACCCCTTACCACAATTATTAATCGTATCCTAAATACGTATTTCGACAACTAAGTTATCATCATCAGTAGGTAAAACCACTAATTAAAAAGTCGCACATGGGACACAGTAAAGGTAGAAAACCGCTCACGCACCAACTACTTTTCACCGCGTCCACGTATAGACTAATTTTAACATATGAAAAAATAAACTACGGAATTAAAATACGAAGAGGTCGAGAGAGACACTTACCTAGAAAAGGGTCTACCCAGATGTTTATTCTCCAAGTTGAAATGTCGAACGCCAAAGACGGTCAACATACTTTCCTTCAGGGGACCGGCAATAAACATGTCTTAAAAAACTTCGGTTTTTAAAAACGACGATGACACAATTATGTTAATAAAAATGCAAAAAGACAACTGAATGGTATCGGTGACCTATCGCTATTCATCGAATTATGTTTATTTTTCGCGATATTTATACTTTCGTAAGCATCAAGTTCGTGGGGTTTATTAATTCCTTTGACCAACCTCAACCCTGTAATCGATACGTTGTGCAGTGTGCTCAAAGCGTGGTTGGCTACATTGGATTTATCCGGTCTATTGTATTTAATATGTGATATGTGTTCTTTAAAGCGGGTTGTTATTGGTCGTTTAGTTTGGCCTATATATTTCAGATTACAATCCCCGCAACTAATTTCGTATGTACCTGATTTCGAATTGAAATTAACTCTATCTTTAGTATTTCCTAGGAGATTTTTTATAGTATTTTCTGACCGGAAGGCAACCTGGAGACCTCTTTCTTTCACAACTTTATTAATGTTTTTCGTGACGGGGTGGTATGGTAAACAGATGTACTTTTTCTCCTGGTTACTTTGAGATATCAAACTTGTGGATTCGCGGATTGTATTTTTTATTTTTGTTTGGAAAGAAGTTAAAATAAAATGATATAAAATCCAAAAATAAAGGATCACGAAAAAGAATATAAAATATTAAATAGAATACAACACTTATTGTATTATTCAAGATAGGATCAAAGAATTAAGAAGAAAATTTAAGATATATTTTTTTTTGGAAAAAGGGTTAAACTAGACTGAGATATTTGAAAGGTGACTTTTGAAGTAATTTCAGAGCTAAGTAACAGAAACATTATTTAAAACAACAGGTTACATAGTTTATAAGAAGTAATGTTAAATATTGTAAATTCATTATATAAAAGAAATAAGGCAATTCATACTTATTTAATTAATTTTTCGTAAAGAAGATATAGATAATGTTAAATTTAATATTTTTTTAAATAGAATTAAGATTTTTATTGCATTATTATAAGGAATACAATTTCGGAGAATAAAAGAATTTTAGACTCTGAGTATATTAGTTTTATATCCAACGTGATGCAACTTACACCTATTCGTGTAATATTTTTGACGTGTCCAACGTGGGGCAAAGAAAACTTATTGCAGTCATAACTCAGAGTACTTGTAATATTTTTAGCGTCTTTAACGTGTGATGGCGCTAGTATTTAATAATATAAATACTTATGCCAACTTTTCCCCTATAACAAGATAACTTTCAGTAACGCGCCAAATTAATTATTAATCATCTAGAAAATGTCCATCCCTGCGATTGTTCTTTCAACTTAGGTAAGAGATAGTAATTGCTGGGTGCTTGATTTGGACTTGGTGATGTCCCAACTCTTGGAACTTGCAATTATTGTGCAGCAATATGTTTTTTTCAACAAACTTTTAAGCTTTTTTCTCTCGGATGGGAGCTTTAAGATTTGTAATTGGTTATTACGTTACCGGTAATCGTATTGTTCTTCTTTGGACTTTAATTCTTGTTTCGTTACTAGGTCCCACCACGAAGAACGTCGCAACCTTGTCTTCAACGTATCCAAATTTTCCTGTCAAACTTCTTCCCTAGCAAGTTTCTGTTCTGGTGTGAGGAGTTTGGGTATCTATTTCATTGACACAACATTCATTTCTAAATCTTCATGTAAAATTTTCAAAACTGTTGCCTCTGATATGTAAACGTCTTTAACTTTAATTCTGCGATTTGTCAATACCGAACATTCTTCAATTTTCTCTATTGTTTACTGTGTCCTTGTTTCGAGAAGACTACCAGATTTTGGATCATCTAAAATGGTAAAAACTTAGTTTTCTACATATAGTCCATCAACATCTATACACGTATGCCAACGTTTCTGTGACTACGAGATTCCTTTAAAAAAATTCTTCCGGTAACTTCTCATAACGATTACTGGTAGCAGTTTTAAAATTATAATATACAGGAAATCTTTACTCTTGTAATTGTTTTTCGTAGCTTAGAGAAAAGATAGTAATCACTGGGTAAACTTAACTATAGAATGAACCTCTCTTAATTTCTTGCAACCACATTCAACGATAACTTTTTAAGCCAGTGCGTATCTTGCAATGTGTGTATTTTCTTTTTAGCAAAATTTTGAGGTCTTTCCGCTTGGATGCCAGCTTTAAGATTTTGAACGGTTTTTTAAATAAACGTCACCATTAATTATACTGCCATTCTTCATGCATTAAACCAAAATAATCCTTTCGCAGTCCCAGAAAATCATTGACATCAATATTCTTGCTGAATACTGCTTTTTCACTTGTTTAGTCCTTTATGCATCCACTGCCTTGACTCTCGTTGGAGGGTCCTAGTGATATATCTAAAATTTTCATAGATGTCTCTGGCAACAAAAAACCTTAAATTTCTTCATTGTTTCCTGTGCATTTTTCTTGAGAAGTCTACCAGACTTTAGACCGCCTTCAATGGATTCCCGATTTGCATGAAATTGTTTCGCCCAGAATCTTACTTGGTAATGGGTTCGCCGCCTACAGCAAGTTCATGGATAATTTTTGCGCCATTTCCTTTTTAGTCAAAAATGTTTAAATGATTCAGTTTAGGGTGAACCACTGTAAAATATAGCTTCCTTAGCGTATTTAGATGCCAAATTTACAGCAGGATCATATAACAAAACTAAGAGTGCACGAAGCAGAGTTGCGAATAGATAGAATGTCGTTAGTGAACTGTAAGCGTTGATCAAACAAAACACTCACGCCTTTGATTTCAGATAATGAAGTGATCAAGTGAATAGGTATTAAATAATGGGTTCGTCTTTGTAGTGCATGTCCTGACTGCGCATTTATTTAATCTGATCTTTGTGTTGTTTTCGTTTTACCAGTGGTAGATAGTGTTTAAATCCATTTGCAAAGCACCACAATTAGAGGTAGAAGATATGTTCCTAAAGATTTTTAGGTCGTCCGCGTAGACGAGCAAACGACAGTTAAGCAACGACAGAAGATAATTAATATAAACATTAAACAATAACGGACCAAGGTTCCAGCCCTGAGGAACACCCAAAGAAGCAGTAAAAGTGGAGGAATGAAAGCCATTATAAAGATAGAAAGCTATCAGGTCTGTTTAAGATGAAGTAAATTACGATTCTATTTTAAATTTTATTTAGCTTTGGTATGTAAAATTTCTAACAATCAATGCAACTGTCAAAAACGCACATAATAATTATTTATTTAAATACATAATTCACTGGATAAAATACAATTTACCAAATCATTTTTAAAATAAAAAAAATGAAACACCAAATTAGTGTTTAATATCTCAAAATAATTTTTATAAAACATTGTGTAAATCTTCATTCGTCTACTAAAGTTTATATAAGGAAATCGAGAATTATTTGCGTAGACTTCACAATTACGACAATTCGTTAACATTTGAGTTATTTGTAAACCAGGAGAACATAAAATGAAAACGAAGATACTACAATTCATCATAATGAAAGACAATCATATCAATAACATTAAACTTACCGCTACTAAAGGCAGCTATTGGTAATTGTCTCGAAATCGATTCCGCTACTTCTGAGGTCAACCCATATATACTGAGCAATTCCCGCATGGTATTCGTAACGTACTCTCTCATGTCGTGACTGCTATGTCCTAACGCCGACGACGGGCCATAGTCCGCGATGTGAGGTTTCGCTAAGTTCTGTATCGAAAAACTAGACGACACTTTACTGTCCGTTTCAGAACTAGCATTTTCGTTATCGTCCTCCTCGAAGGTGTCCATTTCGGCGAACTCCGACTCGTCCGAACCGGATTCGCTCTCGTTCGCTTTACTGAGATCCATCGGTGAATACCTGGAGTCGGTAACTAATTTTCTCGTCGACGATGTTTTCCTCCTGCTTACGTTTTTCAAGTTATTATTGTTGCTGAATTCCGACAGATTGAGCGCCTCGTTCTCGTTATCCGAATAGGACACGTTCGAACATCGCGGCTTGAAGTTTTTACGTTTGTTCCGTTTGGGCATTTCGCTCTTGGGCGATCTCGAGTAGACATTATCGGTTTCCGAGTCGCTCGAGTTGGTCGCTCGTGTAAACATAGGCACATTTCGGTAGCGATCGTAATCTGTTTCGGCATTATTAGCAGCCATTTTGGCTGCCACCTTATCTGAAACAAAAGAAAAAATGAGTTATTGAAATTTATCTGTAAGTATTTTTGTTATTAAGATACATATTTCGACATTTTAAGAAAGTTAGACTGTAAATCTTCTTAAAAAGTTTTCAGTAGAAAGCACATAAATTACTTATATTATGATTTGTTGAATATGAGGATTGTTCGGAAACTACGTGGCCTAACACAGAGATGGCGCGAATTGGTAGGAATATTTTTTACTATTCTGTAGAATCGTCCTTTAATAGGTTAAATATGACAGTACAGAGTGATCTGTCAATTAGTCTGTTTTTGACAGTACGCTAGAATGAATGTGTGATTTTGAAATAATGGAAAAAATTGAATTGGGAGCACTGATAAAGTAACGAGCCATCGAAAAAATTCATAATTGGAGTAGGCTGTGAAATTGGGTTGGTACTTTAATCACTAATAATTGATTTAATATCGAAATCATAATCAAAATTTACATATAGCTACAGAAGTTGTGGAAAATGTTGTCCATTTACAACTAAACACAAACTATTTTCTTAATAAAAGTTTTGAAAAATTTGACAAAAAATTATAGTTTCAATGTCAAATAATAAATGTCATTATGTGCAAGTGGTTAAAGTACCAACCCAATTTCACAATCTACTCCAATTATGATTTTTTTCGATGGCTCGTTACTTTCATTTGAAAGCCGAACACCAGTCGAAATCAAAGCAGAGCTGGATTTAACACATTTTAAAGAGCTCTCCTTCGTTTTCAATGGTTAAAACCTGGGTTGGCGAATTTAGTCGTGGTCGTATGAGCACAGATGATGAGCCCCCTAGTGAACGTCCAAAAACTGTTACTGTTGCGGATATGATTGAAAAAGTCTACCATATCGTCTTGGATGAACGTCAAGTAAAAGTGCGCGAGATAACAGAAATTGTAGGTATCTCAAATGACAGTGTGCACAGAATTTTAACTAAATAATTGGAAATAAGAAAATATACGACACGTTGGGTTCGGCGGTTACTCACACCAGAGCAAAAACTGAATCGTTTGAGAGTTTCTCGTGACCTTTTGGCACGTTTTCGCCGCAATCAGACGGATTTTGTATGCCGTTTTATTACTCTCGATGAAAGCTGGGTCCACCATTAGACTCACGAAACGAAAGAACAATCTAAACAATGCAAAAAAAGGTTTTGTCAGCAAAAAAGGTTATGGTAATTGTTTCCTTTTTGGGATTTTCATGCAAGTATCTTGGCCGACTACTTAGAAACGTGGAAAACAATAAATGAGGCGTATTATGCCAATTTGTGGCAGCAATTAAGCGACAAAATCAGAGAGAAACAGCCCAATTTGGCAAAGAAGAAAGTGCTTTTCCATTGGGACCACAAGTCCTCACAAGTCTGCCCACAAGTCTGTGATTGCAATGGAAAAAATTAATGAATTGGGATTTGAGTTAGTGCCTCGTTCGCCATATTCCCCAGATTTCGCGCCAAGCGATTATCATCTCTTTCCAAACTTGAAGGAATGGCTTGCGATAAGAGATTTTTGTCTAATTCTGAAGTAATCGCTACTGTAAATAGCTATTTCGAGGACTTGGATTCATCGACCTATAATGAAGGCAATACAAATTTGGAATATCGTTGGAATAAGTGTGTTGAGCGAGCAGAAGGCTTTTTGTTAACAAAACTTGCGTTTTCTTTGTTAGGTCACGTAGTTTCCGAACCACCCTTGTATAAAACAAGTATTTGGAAACAGAATAATAATCATGATTATATTTTGGAAAAAGATAATAAACTTTAGTTGTATATACAAATATATGGAACGAGTCTATAGAAACTATTCAGCTGTTTGAGAATTATAAATTACTGTCGTGATCTAAAAGACACTATTAGAGCAGGAACTATTTGTGTTAACTGTTACCGACAAGTTAAACCGTGAAAATGATAATAGATTAAGTGATATACAACACAACATAGTGCTGGGGATAGATCGATATATCCATGTGTACAGTAGATTACTTGAGGTGTCCGTAAAGCTTCTTCCACTGTGACCATTCCAGATCTATTGTGGTCCTTATGCTTCGTTTGTTCTTCCTCTAGCTCTGCTCTTTTAATTAAACCTAGCAGCTTTGGGAGCGGTTCTTTTAAATGTAGTTCCGCTTTAGATATTCATCTTCCACTTGTAGGAACCGTGTTCTTGTTAAACCTCCACATTGGCATAGTATTAGAATCGCGATTTCTTCTTCCTCTTGATAGAATCTACATACCATCTCTTCTGTCAAGCCTGTATTATTCATATGTTTGTTGAGCTTATAATGCCCCGTTAATACGCCTACTATTATCTTAACAGACTTTCAACCTCTATTCAGTAGATCAGTTCTAAACTTAGGCGAATATTATCTAAAGAACTGTTTTGCAGGTCTTTGACATGGGAAGTTCTTCCACCTTTGACTAAATCTATTTTCAGCCCAATTTTCATGGCTGTTTCAATAGTCGTTTTTGCAATACCAAAGAGTCAATTCGTCCGTCTTCTCATTGGAATTGTGGCCTTCGTGCTTCGTACCAAGTCCAATGTCACTTTCATGTGATTACTGAGCTCATTTAGGGCATCCATATAATCTCATACGAGTTTAGATTTAACTTGTACTGAATCCAATGCCTTTAATATTGCTTGGCTTGAAGATGGTACGGTGCGATTTGTTCCATCCTGTCTCTTAATTTCTCCAACGCAGTTATGCAATACAGCCATTTTCTCCTGAAATACCGTAGTATCTCTGTTTAGGCTGACGTGTCCCTCCTTTGAGCCTACATATTACGGCTCCAATCTTTTTTTACTGTTTTAGACCCGTCCGTGTGGCAGATAGGTTCTGCCTGGTTGGATACGCTTTTTTCACACATTCTATCTGGAAAGACTATTTTATATTTCTTATCAAAGTTGAATTTTTGAACAATGGCATCACTCGATTTCCCTGTAATGTTTTTTTTTTATCAAATCATGATGGTTAGTGCTATGGACTCGGCTTATAGGTTTTGGCCTTGCATTGGTCTGTAGGCTACATTTAGTGTTGAAGATATTTAGCAGGCAGAAGTTAGCTGCTAAGTTGCAGCTGTGTAAGGAGAATGTTGTTACCATTATATTATAATGACAACCCTTACGCTTGAGGAAAAAAAAACGATAATAAAATTATATTATTAAGGACATTCTCTGCATGGTATTTGCAATGTGTTCGAAAATAATTTTGCAAAATGACCTTCTCTCTGTGCATAACACCGTGTTATTAACAATTTTGAGAAATTTAGTTGCGTTTCATCTCAGCAGCATAAAAGCCTAGAAATAATAATTTAAATAATTTTAATAAACATCGTAATTTATTTATTTGTGTTCCTGTAGAAGAAAATCCGAAGCAAGTCGGCAAACAAATTGCAAATCAATTTGATATTTCCGACAAAAGTGTATGTAAGGTTTTGAGAAGTAACATGTACCATTCAGGTTAAATTAAAGGACATGAAGAGAAGGAAATATTTCCTGAAGACCACTGGAAACTGATGAATTTTGTCACATCAAAAAGAGAAAAATACGATTGAAATGAAAATCTCATTAAAAATATTTTATTTAGTGATAAGTCGACATTTTCTTTGCAAGGGCATCATACAAATACTCTTTGCTGATTGATACTGATGTGAATCAAACCACATTCGCGCTTACAGCGTAGCGATAGATCCGCGTTCGATCAACTTCGTATCAAGAGTATGTTCTTATTTAAGGCCTCCTTACTGTATATAACAAGTGTTCATTTGAAAAGTCAATCTAGTAGCATGTGATTTACTGAGAACATTTTGAAGTATGTCGTAAATTAAAATTTACTACTTAACCTACGAAGTCGTATATTTTGACAGTTTCATACAAACAAATAAATAACAAATAATACGTATTTATTGAAAACTATAACAAAAGCTGAAAATGTTGTCCTTCAAGATCAATGCACTTTAAAATCCTCCGTTCAAAATTTCTGATTATATTTTGCAACATTACTGGATTGTTATTAATTTCCATGCATTTCTGTTCGATTCTCTGTAGCATATCATTCAAATTCAATATAGGTGCAGGCCAGGCAATTTCAGTATTTCGACTAATTATAGATACGGTCATCAAAAAATTCTCTTAAATAATCCAAATATTCTGCAGTATAGTGACAAGGTGCTCCGTCTTGTTGGAAATATGCATTTTGAAGTTCATCATCATGCAACTGATTGACAAATGGTTTTAAAATTTCCGTACGGTACCTTTGAGCGGTTAACGTTCCCTGAAAAAATATTGGTCCAATGATTCGCCTTTGGCTTATCGTTGCCCAAACACCAATTTTCTCTGGATGTAGCGATTCTTCATTAATTACATGTGGATTTTCACTACTCCAAATTCTTGTATTTTGTGAATTTAGGTATCCCGTCTTATAAAACCATGCTTCATCAGTAAAGATGACTCTTTGCGAAACTTCTCCATTATTGTTCATATTTACAAACCAATTAAAAAACTGTAGTCTACGTGGGTAATCAATTTCTAACCATTCTTGTACTGCTGTGACACGGTATGGATAAAGTTGTATATCTTTTTTTAATAACTTGTGAGTTGTACCAACAGAAAGGTTTATTTGTTGACACAAATGTCGAACAGATGTTTGTGGTTCATTTTCCATTATTTCTTCAACACGATTGACAACTTGAGGTGTACGTTTCTTAACTGCTCCGCTGCCTGATCTTCTTAAGAGACTACCAGTTTCAGAAAAAAGTTTTAAAGTTCTATCCAAAGTATTCTTAAATTGTATATAATCTATTACAAAATGTGGAAACTCAACTTAAAATTCTACCATGCAATCTTGAACTGAATAAACCCATAAACCATCAATTTTATTACCACTTCGAAAATAAGCCTGGACTAAAAAAATTTGATGTTTTAAAGTGAAAGCCATTTTAAAACTGAGAAGCAATTTATTTAAACCAGAATCGACGCACGATTATTTTATGCACTAACTGATATTTGTTGACATTATGAAATGTCATTTGGATTTACGTTTACGGAACAACAAACACATACTAATATATTTGCGTCTTATTCTATCAAAATTTCAAAGTAACCTAGATTGACTTTTCAAATGAACACACGTTAAATACTAATGTATTGTATATATCAATGTGTTTAAAAAATAACATAGACAATTTGTTTCTTTTTACTTTGATAAATTATGGTTTAAAGCAATTTTAAGAAAGCTTCTATGTAATTATAGATCACATTGGATTAAATAAATTTATACATTTTGTATGTTTTGTGAACACTTGTAGAAAGCTATAATATAAAATCGATTTCATCTTTCCGTATATCTTTTACAAGCTAATTCCTAAGATTTTCCCTATTTTTGTCGACAGGATTAAGCATTAAACTAAATAACGTGTTAACCATAGTACTGGAAATGTACTTAGATGCAAGTTTAGTAACAAATTAGCTTTTAATACAACATAATTCAGTTTCTAAATCTGATTACAAACTTCGCATCTTGCAGGATATCTTTGAAGCCTGTGGCTTTGGGCGTTTTTAGGTGAACAGTATGTTTTCATTAAGATCCTGAAACTTGCAAACTGATGCTTGTAAGCCAAGCATAATATGACATAACATAGCTAATGTAGATTAGTACCTTATGATGTCATATAAACTTTATATAAGGGCAATTGGTGGGAAAAATAAAGTATACAGTATGTTAGCGTGTTGTATGATTGTTAAGTTCTTATTTAATATTATTATTAATAAAAAAGTACAGTTATTTAAAACTTGATTGAATAATAGGTTACGATTACGAATATATATTCGTTTGCATAATAAAATTATAGGTATTATAGTAATTTGAAAATTTTATTGTTAATAACATAAGAAACAAATATAGCAAATATGTTAGAGCTTAAAAAAATATGATTAAATATCTGTAAATCTAGTGTAATAACTGTTACTTATTTATTTTCGTGCAAGAATAGACATAATGAACACAATAGTTAAGATTAAATTAAATATATATTTTATTTCCACGTGCAAAATAGAGAGATATACATCTCTATATAGAAATTCAGCCTGCGTATGTTTACTCTCGAAAAACTGGCAAAGTAATCGATCGATTAACTTGAAATTTTGACACAACGTTCGAATCCGCGAGTGTTTCTATAGTAAGATTAATTTCTTTTTAACACGGCGCGACAAGTCTTCATGCACTGGTAAAATACGTAGCTCAAAAATTTCTAAAATTCTTTATTTGGTAGTAAGTACTTCTTTATTACAAGTTGACGTTTGCTAATCATATACTCTATTTACGCTAACATATTGTTATTAAATCTTAATGTTAAAGAGGAAAATAACTTTGATTTAATCTTGAATGAATTGTCTTATATGAAAACTTAAAATAATGTGTATAGGTTAGATGTAAATGTCAAGAAGATTATGACAAACAAATGTAAAATTTGAAAGGCAAAAAATATTAATGTTATTGGTATTTGAAAAGCAACAGTATCTGGGTTTTCGAAGGAAAAAAAAGAGAAATTATTATTGATTTTATTGATACCACACCCACGTTCGAACATAGGCACACGCAATCAAACTGCCACGATCCAATCCTGCGTCCACGTATAGACTCAAACTCAGTCTATACGTGGACGCGGTGAATAATAGTTGGTGCCTGAGCGGTTTTTCTACCTTTACTGTGTCCCGTGTGCGACTTTTTAATTAGTGGTTTTACCTACTGATGATGACAACTTAGTTGTCGAAATACGTATTTAGGATACGATTAATAATTGTGGTAAGGGGTTATATACCTTTTTTAAGTTTTTTACTTAACCACAGTCTCCAAAGAAAGAATTTTGTAAAGAGTTGTTACGTAGAAAATCAAAATGCTTTTATGTAACCACAATAGTTTTTGATTTAAAACATACGTTCTGGTAAAATATCTCTGGTACTAGGTGTATATCATTTATAATTAAATTAAATTAATTTGATTAATATAGAAATTGTTACTGAGAAACTAAACAATTTTAAGTTTTACTCAAAAATTCCGACACATCATATGCACCAACCTAATATAAATATTTGCATGTGAGTTAAATATTAATAAAATATGTCTATCACTATATATAGGCTTATATCTATATACATACATATGTAATATTTAACACAATACGTAAGATGCATACACACTCAAGTATGTGTTAATGTATAGCCCAAATTATTTTCACTTAAAAAAGGTATTATGAGAAAAGTAAACAGCACATAAATTGTTCCTTTTATGTAATTCAATTTTCGACCAATTTAAAACATGAAAACGTTCAAAGATGCTTGCAAATTATTTCTAATTTTCACGTTGCCTTCCAAATAGCTTTACATTATAGAAAAGCAATCATACAAATATCGTGTTAGTGATGTAGTGTGAAAAATATTTTTTTTCGGGAAAAAAAAGATGAACAAATAAATCTTGTAGTTATTCTTTGTTTTAAAGTGGCATCCGTAGGATTATACTTATGAAAAAAATATATATTTTACATACAAAAATATGCTTAAAAAAATTAATTAAAACGTTGTTTCTTGTACGGGAAATATATCAACGTCTGTAAATCTAAAATACATGATTATTTAATGAATTGTATCCGTAATCATTTAAATTATTTTGTTAAAATATGCGTTATTCAATCTATTTCGTGTTTAGAAGCACGAGCTAGAGGTATATTTTTTTTGTTGCTAATTAAATTTCGTTAGTTGCTAAAAATAAGAATTAAATAATAAATAAGACTTTTATATACGAATTATGAGTAATCAGTGCGAATGAATAACATCTAGATTTAGATGTCTTAGTGATGTTACTAAAATGGAATTATATTGTTTCTACTTTAGATAGACGGGTGTGTTAATACCAGGGACAAGCTGAAATTATTGAGAATAAAAAACACAGTTAATATTTTATAGGATTTTATTTTAAATATGCTCAACGTAATTCTCTTCAGCAATGATACACTGTTTAAAAGCTCCGAACTAATCGTCGTTCGAATACCTTCAAACAGTGGCGGCTCGGGGTGGTTCACATAGGGAGTAGATAATTTCAAAATTAAAAATTGTAATACAAAAACGCTTACCCAATCCTTATAAATTTCACCGACGTACTGTTCCAGACAGGTACTGTTCATTGTAGAGTTTGTTTTGAGGGAATAGTAAATATTACACTACACAGTTTAATTCCATCTGACGATAAACGAAGTCTATTTTACGTGTCTTTGACTTGTAGAATAGTTCTATCACTTTTTCATTAAAGTTTGGGAAATCATTTATACATTCTTTTTCACAAGATAACATAGTAAGGGCATTTAATATCTCTTCTTTCATTGTATTTCTCAGGAAAGTTTTTATTCTCTTCAGCCGTGAAACCTGGCGTTCCTCTTCGGACGTTGTCATTGGGATTGTAATGACAATTTTTAAAAGCGTAACAACTTCATTAAAGGTGTCGCTTAATCCATCCAGCAGGAGACCTAGCAGACCTACAGCACCGACTTCTATATTTTGCCTGAATTCTTCTCTAGAATATAGAACGCTTAATTCAGTTCGTAGTCTACTTTCATTGAGGCATGGATAAAATTTTACTGCTTCTTTAAGGCAATCTTCCGGAAATTTTTTTTGAAAAGAGGAGAGCTGTTTAAAAGAAATTAAGTCTGCTAATATTAAGTGCCCTGTATACCGAAATCTAGTTTTTATTTCTAGCAAAATAATATCGCACACTTCAATAGTTTCCCTCCTTCTTTGGCTACCATCAGTTACTCTTCGCCGCTTTGATGGTCGAGGAGTCAGTTCTGGGTCATTTTGTTTAACCAACTGATTATCTGTGTCAGCGATTTCGGTTCGAATTTTTCCAATAGCACGTTCAAAATTATCTTAATTATTCTTGATTTTTAATGCATCTGTATTGACATTTTGTAATTGATTAAACAATATGTGCACAACAATATGTCCACATGTGGCATAATTTTATGAAAGAAAGTTAACCAATAGATAAAATTTTCCTCCTCTAAAATTCGCAAATTGGCACTAGCTTGATGAATGGTAGTTTGTAAACTAGCTTCTCCCTCGATTTGTTCTAGAGCTTCAATTATTTCTTCTCGGTGCTCATATATTTTATTCACTGTCCTAGAATTGAAGTTCCATCTTATTTTTGAAGAACGAGGTAAGCTTTTTCTCTGAAGGAATTCTTCCAATCTTGCAGCTCGTTGTGGTGAAGTGGAGAAAAATGTACATAATCCTGTCAGATTGGCAAACAAATTCTGCAATTACTACTGCTCGATGTAGTATGTGACATAATTAGATTTGTCTGATGTGCATAACAATGTACAAAATTAGCCCTTGGATACTGGTCTTGGACATGTCTTTGCACGCTGTTGATAGCACCACTTCTGACTGCTGCCCCATCATAGCTCTGTGCAATCAGTTTTTCTGGGTCATCAACAAGCAAACTAATTTCGTTAAGGATGGAGGCAGATAAGAATTAGCATCATGTCCACTAGGCAGAAGAAATTTCCAAAATCTTTCGACCGGTCTCGCGTTCACAATATATCTTAAAACAACCACCAACTGAAACTGATTGGACACATCTGTGGTTTCATCAGCTATCACAGATATGAAGTCGGTTGCTTTAATTTCACTGGCAACTTGTTCATGATACACGTTCAACATTGCATCAAGCAGCTCATTCTGTATCGTTTTTGATATTCCCTTAAAAACCGGTGCTGCTTCGATGTGATCTCTGAGCGATTTATCCAATTCTGACGTAAAATTTATCAATTCCCGAAAAATGCCCTTGTTATTCGACGTTTGCTGTTCATCATGACCCCGAAGTGCCAGTTCAAACGCGCCACAAAATCTAATGCATTTATTATTAAATTTAACACATGCCTATTTTTTGTTACCTTTTCATTGTGTTGTTCAATTGCTTTTCTATATGATGAATCTAAAACATTCTGAATTCTGAATGTTATTTATTCCTAACATTCTTAGACTAAATATATTTTTCAAATGCCCTTCAAATGCCCGGAATTTTCATGTTTAATAATTTTAGCACTAAGATGAATTAAGTCTCTTATTCCGTTCTTTGACAAAGACGGTTCACCACCAAACAAAAGACACGGAAAACAAAACAAAGTATTTTTAATTTCACACCCACAAATCCAGTCATTTTTCTGATAAATATTCATTTTGAATTTTCTTATAACGTCTTTACCTTTAACAGATTGTTTATTTTCTAAACATAATTGAGGCATCGGCCGTTTAAGATTTTTTACTGCGATTTTTTCATTATACGTTAACGCGAAAACGCGTTGTTCTCTAAAAAAGACACGAAATTATTGTAACAACGCCTGAGAGCAGTCTGGTTCAGTTGCTCCAAGGCTATGTATTATACGACATTGACGTACGGCAAAATACAGTTCTCCCCACCATCAATGTAATGTTAATGCCTTACCAGAGCAAGAGTTGGGCTTTGCTCAGTATATCTGTGACGACGATCGGTGTATGTACGTTGGTAGCGTGCCACGTTCCTCGTCAATAACTATGAAAGTATGAATACATAATAAATAAATACTTTCACAGTTAGTCGCCGCTTGGTTTGTTTTGTTTCATAATTCCAGGGGGTGCAATTGCTCACTTGTTCTCATTAAAGAGCCGTTTATTTCATAATTTGCGAAATTATTAACAATATTGAAAAACCATCACAACTATTTAAGAGAGCGTTTTCCGTAAATTTTGTATATGAACTTTTATGATTATTTTGGTGAGAAGAATACGGCCCTAGGATTTGGCCAAGTTAATCGAAAACAGCCTGTATCAATTTTATAAAAATATGCGAAAGGTAATCTTTAAACTTTGTTCTTACGTAACATACTCTATGTAGTCTTTTGTTGCAGCATATGTGGGTTTATTACTTAAATAACTTGCCTCGTATATAATATTACTACGCCCCCCACCCCTTCCCCCGAAGGATCGATTGAAGTTGATCTTTAACATAACACGTAATTAAACGACGATGTCCGAATATTCTTATAATCACGAAGGAATAGTCCATTAGTAAATTGCTGAACGAATTTCTTAAAAATATGCGAAAGGTAATCTTTAAACTTTGTTCTTACGTAACATACTTCAAGTAGTCTTTTGTTACAACATATTTCGATATTCTATTTTATAAAAATAAATGCTAGGTCCTAGAAAAAATTATTTAGTTCATATGCGATGAATATTTCCAATAAATTGCCCCATGTCCGTTCGCTTCATTTAACCTAGGTTTTCTCTCCTTCTCGAGCCCTTTCTTCCCGCTCGTTTCTCGATCGGGTTGTCAAAAATCCGTCTGCAATGCTTTTTGCGTAAATATTTTTGCAAATAAAGTCGGACGTGACGGTTTTACAGAAATGGCAAAAAGTGGACGGAATTCGGCCAGGGCACAATTAAATTTTTCATTTCTCAGAATGCGAGAACTGAAAATACTTAAAATTTTCACGAATGGGAGACCCCTTTTTGCCGCGGTCTCCCCTCGGGACTCCGTGATGAGGTATCCCTCCGCCCCCTTTACATCACTATTGGTGGTGTTCGACTCGCCCCCCTTCAGTCCCGCGCGACATCGCGGACGGCATATTTTAATTTTAAAATTAAACGTCTACAATTATGCAATTTACATTCAAGTTGATAGTCGACTAAAATTTCTTTCCACGACAGATGATGAAGAATTAAGTCAATAGCAAGAATTCTTTTATAAGTAAGGTTTGGTATATACAGACAACGATTGTGATGTATTTAAAATATTTATAAAGTGATTGTGATGGAATTACATTACAGTTTTTTTACTTTACGATAAAAGTAATATTTCCGATCACCTTTGCTATATTCGTTAATGTTTGTATAATTCTACTAAATGTAAATTATTAATTAAAAAGGTACATGAACAAATTATTTACAACAGAATGTACAACTGCATGAAGTCTTTCATATGCATGGAACAGCATTGGTTTTATGAAAGGAAGGTCGGCCTTAACAAATTTAGCTGAAATAACCCAATATTTTAGCACATTTTAGGATAGTGGATATCCTGAATACAAATCACTTGACACTACAGATCATAAAAAAAAACTTAACAAACGTGGGTTTGAGGCTTGGATGGCTGACGTTGCGACGTGTTGCCCCTACATTCTTCGGCAGGAGTAATCTTATCAGATTGTAGAATTAACGCAACAAATTAAGCGACAATTGCGTGTGGGATGAGATTTTAATAATTATTAATTCTACAAAGGTATTTTTAATAATATAAAATATTATTAAAAATCTGGTGTGAAGAACACAAATACAGGTTCACTATTAATATTTTTGTGAACGTGTCCGAACATATTAATAGTGAACCTGTATTTGTGTTCTTCACACCAGATTTTTTATAATATTTTATAACGAGCGATCATTAAAATTTTCACTCGTAGCTGGCCGTGTATATAAAAATCATGTCGTAGCTTCAGTCATTAAGATGTTATTTCAAACATCTGTCAGTGTCAAATATATATTTTAAAGTTTCATCAAAAGAAAAAGTAATGGCCTTTAATGATATGCATAAAGCGTTTATGGTAGAATGTTACTTCCTGACATATCAAAAAATTGATGGTATTTGGCAGCATTCAATAGAAAATTGCCTTGCGGAGTTTGAAGAGAGATATCCAAATACTGTTCCTAGCTATAAAACTTTCCGTGATACGCTAATGCATTGTGTAAATCTTTTTCGTCAAACAGGCAGTATTTTAAGGAAAAAAGGAAGCGGTCCTCCTCTCAAGAGAAGTCACGGCGTAATTGAAAATGTCAGACAAATTATTAACGAATCTCCTCAAACATCTATTCGCAGAGTTTCGCAACAAGTAGGGCTTTCGTATGGAACATGTCAAAAAATTTTAAAAAAGGACTTGCACATGTATCCATATAAATTAACTTCTGCACAAAATCTATTACCCACGGATTATGAAAAAAGAACACAATTTTGCCAATGGTTTATTCGAACAATGACAGACAATATTTTAAATCATACTTTTTTCACCGATGAAGCTTGGTTTTATTTGAAAGGTTATGTTAATTCGCAAAATATGCGTATGTGGTCCAGTGAAAATCCTCATTTCTACAGAGAAGTTCCTCTACATCCAGAAAAAATAGGCGTATGTGTAGATATGAGTCGTCACCGATTAATAGGACCAATATTCTTTGAAGGCACGATAACATCGGAGAAATATCGTAACGAAATTCTCAGTGTTTTTACTAATCAATTGACTAATGATGAACTCCAGGTCGGATATTTTCAACAGGATGGGGCTACATCTCACGTTACACTTGAAAATATTCAGTTTTTGCAACAATTTTATGGCGATAGGATAATAAGTAGAAATACAGCGATTCCATATCCACCACGATCGTGTGATTTAACAGACATGGATTTTTTTGTGTGGCCATATATGAAGAATATTATTATGAAACACCAATTAATAATCTACAAGAGTTAAGACATAAAATCATAGAAAATTGTGAACACATCAATAACTCACCGCAAATACTGATCAATGTTTTCAATGCTCTACGAAATAGAGTGCGATTATGCTTGGTGGAGAATGGTCAACATTTTACACATTTTTTATAATATTCTATTACTTTGTATAATAATTATAAATATATTTAATATAAAAGTCAGCATTTCAAATTATTTTTTAACAATCATGACGTTTGAAATTATAATGACAGATCTCCTCTAATAACTTAAGTTAGGATATACTTTTTGTGTACATGGCTTACTTGAGCGAAAATTTTTATGATCACTCGTTATTATTAAAAATACCTTTGTATTATACAAAACTGGTGGGGTTTACCTACTCATGTATGTTTCAATTATTCTGATAAATTATTAATTCTCACATGCACGTAGTTCAGCATGTTTCGTAGGTATACCGCAACTGGAAACATTGAAAACTGAAAATGCCGCACAACAATTTGGGTGTGCCATACTATGAATGGCATATATCTGACATTTGTCACCGCAATGTGTCAGAAAAGTAATTTAAGTTCTGTCGCGAGCAATATATTCTAGTCGTCAAAGTTACTTCAAAATTAGATTAGATTGTCACAAATTGCAAATTTCTCCCGCCTGATAATGCCTATGTCAATGAATTGTCAACATGAATGAAATTTGACAAAGAAAAAAATGACAATTATTGTTATGCAACATGATTACAAGTTATGGCATTTACGACGGTTATACAATGGAACAATTCTCATTGTGTCAAAGCATGACTTTGACGACCAGAATTTATTCCTCGCGACTGTAAGTTAAATACACATCGTATGTGATTTGTATGTGATTATTCAACAAGTTGATTAAACGGTAAATAGACAAATAAAGAGAACATTCGAAAATTAACTCTAAAACAACAAAAATAGTTTCTTTCAACGGCAAAAATAAAATTAAAAAATTCCTCAACAATAAATAGGTAAGTTCATTACTTCTTTCAACAAATTTTCAAACAGACCACCCCTTTCATCTAAACAATAACCTAATCTGTCATAGAAATCCTGTTGAAATTTAATAGCATTTCGGATGTAATCCTATGAAGTGCTTCTACTATCTTGTCCCTTAGTTCTACTAAATTTCTAGTTCCGTCTTGCTGGAAACCATTGATTTCTGATTTTACATGCGGGGCTATGTAAAAACGATTTCTTTTTGTGGGGACAAAAAGAAATCGTTTGGAGCTAAGTCCGGCGACCTAACTGGTCAATATATTCCACTCCAACTACTTAGTTTACGTCCAGGAAAGATATCATGTGTGTGGTACCACTTTTGTTTTTTTTTTTTACTAAAGCTATATTGTGCTATTTTATATCAATAAATTAATAAATAATTTTTGCAAAACTCAAAACTGACACTCTCACCCATAGCACGGCACACCCAAATTGTTGTGCGGTATTTTCTGTGTTTCCAGTTGTTTTTACTCTTATTGTATATACATTATACATGCAGTATAGAAATGAAAATCATGTCTGTCTCCGAATATCGTGTACTGACAATTTCTAATGACAACGAAATACTAGTATATACACGTTTCGTGATACGACAAATGTGAAATGTGTCATATATTTTTCATTTATTCTCACAACCTGGATGGTTAACGTCACGACGTGTTGCGTCTATATTCTTCGGCAGGAGGAATTCTGTTAGATTGTAGAATTAACGCAACAATTTAAGCGACAATTGAGTGTGGAATGAGATTTTAATAATTATTAATTCTCATATGTATTTAATTCAACACTATTAATCATGCTAGTTCGCTTTCTAAATTGAGCTTCATTGACTTCTCTGTCTCTATTACTAATCTAATCTATCTTACCTTCGGAATCGAAGGAGTTAATTAAAAAGTATATGAACACATTATTTACATGAATGTACGACTGCATCAGGTCTTTCATATCTACGAAACAGCAAGGGTTTATAAATTGAGCTTTATCAGTTTCTTCGTATTTATTACTAATCTAATTACATCTTACATTGGGAATCGAACGAGTTATGTGCACTATAATGGATTTTATAGTCATCTCAGGAATTCCGCAAGGATCCAACCTGGGACCTTTATTATTTAACAGTTACATTAATGATCTGTTACTTTTATTGGATTGCAGAATCCTCGATTACGTGGATGATCTAAACGTTTTTTGGAGAGTTGACGTTGTATCCGATTACCATGCATTACAGAGGGCCTTAATGCTGAGTATAAATGAATGTGCGGTGGCAACATACTCAAGAGTCAGCAATCCAATCATTTATAATTACTCGCTGGATCTAGTGTCTATACCGAGACATACCAATTTATAATATCAGTTTGGGAATCTTATTTGATTCGCACTTGCAGTTTACCAATCATATAAGTTTCAATATCAGTGACGGATGAGAAGAATCAAAGAGAAGTGAATGCACTTCTCTTTTCAAGAAAATCGCCGGATTGCCCAAAAACAAATTGTTCAGATGATGAATTACAGAAAAAATTGCGCCAGACGGATCCCGCAACAATCAACTGAAAGTCATGAAAGAACAGAGACAAAACATTTGTCAAGAACTTCTTAACTAGTACAGACGTGAACAGATGATTTTCTCATGAACATTACCATCGGGGCCGAATCTTGGGCTCAGCATTATGACCCCGAAAACAAGCGGTTATCGATGTAATATCGTTGTTCTGATTTTCAAAGTTTTCGTACCAGTGGAGAATTATAAATTCAAAAGATTTCTATCACCACAGAAAGTTATGCTCACCATTTTCTGGGATGCAAAAGAAGTCATTCATACTGAATATTTGCCGAAGGTATCAATGATTAATTTAATAAGATGCTGCAAAACTTTGCGATCACTAAAGAATCGTATCAATAGAGCAAGATCAGAAAAACGATTTTTTTTTGTGCCACGACAACGCCAGACTGCATTGCAGCAATAAAACGATAAAGACAGTGACGAACCTGAAAGTCACGGTTGTTTCGCAACCTCCGCACAGTTCTGATTTGGTACCATCAGAGATCTGGTTGTTTCCAAAGTTGAAGGAGGTATTGGAAGGTCAACACTTTTCATCAGACATTGAAGTTCGGGTTGCTGTTCGCAATTGGATCAACAGTAAACAAGAAAGTTTTTTCATGGACGAAATGAGAAATGGATTCAGCGTTTTGTGTTGCACTAAACGGTGATTATTTGGAAACGTCATTATGTACTTTGGTAGTACAATAAGCTAGCTTCGTTTTGAGACTGTTTTAATTATTCTGTCTCTTCTTATCTTATCGAGTTGGAGACATTATATATTATTCCGCCCCCGTATTTTATTTGCCAGATTATGAATAAAATTTTCAATAATATTTTTTGAAAAAGACAAAATAAAAACGTCAAAATATTAACATATAAATCAGTTTATTTATTCTTGTTTAACAAAAAACTAAATAATAGGAGAAAATTTATGTGATTAAGACATGTGAGTGTCAGCATTAAATAAACATGTTTTTCATCACACTATGTAACAGGTGGCTAGAATTATAAGAAATATTCTTATTTTTCTAAATATAGCGACCGATATTTCACATAATGCGCACTACAGGCCTATTCAAGTGAGTTATTCGTATAAATTGCTTAACATACATAATTTGAAAGTTCAAAATAGTTTTATTAGGGAACAAGCATTAATCATATCTACAGACGTCTTTAATAAATGGCTATCGCAAATATTTATATCAATATTTCTCATATTGATATGAATATTGAAAATTCCTAATTTTATTCATTAGAATACAAGCGATAAATATTTTATTTATATTTCCAAATAAATAAATTCTTTAACACACGATTTACTTAAATATACGTACATTTAAATGTGTTAAAATATGCAAATTTCTATTTATATTGCAAAACTTTATTTAAATTGAAGATATTGAATATTTACTGTAAACTTACCCGGATTTAATCCATATGAATTTGGGGAAAGCAACCCAGTGGTTACAGTTGTCATAGTCGCCAACATCCAGTCATTCCTGAAAGTAAATGGATGCGATTAGATAATTAAAAAATTGTTTGGGAAGAAAATACGTATTTATTTAGTTTCATGCTGTGATATATAAACTATAACTACAGAAGTAATTCTAATCTACTTTTATCACCGGCAATTACATGACATATAAATAATCAAATTCAATGTTACGACCTTTCGCATTCCAAAGGTAAATATAAGTTTCTCGATAGTAGGGTGGTTAGTACATCCGTTTGGATGTACTAAGGAAGGTGAAAGGTGAGGTTCGGAGTTCGAATTTCAGTTAACGACAAGTTTTTACAAATAAATACAATTAAATATTAAGTTATTTATAACCAAATAATAAAGAAAAACACTCAAGTATAACTTCAATTTGTATGACAGAATTAAAAAATAATATTATCAGTAACTGTTCTGTTTCTCTTGAGCTCAACAGAAGCATTTTGAAGATTGGTTTTCGCGAATGGAAAAATTTATTGACTGTAGAGGGTGATACTTTGAAAAATTATATTTCGTCAAAAACCACGTTCTACTTTACTAGAAGGCTTAGTAAAGTAGCAAACAATTACCATCCACAGTGTTTCACACATGGAGACAAAAGGAATTCAGCAGGTGTCAGGTCTGGACTATACTGCGAATAACCCATTATTTCAAATGCTTTGGGCACTCGCATACTCAATCGTTTGAGCAGCAGAGTGAACCTGAGTGTTAATGAAGATCATCAACGAACAATAGCAATTACCAGACCACCTAACCTTCATAATCTACTACTTAAATTTTCTCCAACTGAAGCATATGAAAGTAGGTTAACAAGATATAGGACATTATTAAGGGTTGATATACACAAAAAATAAATAGAAGATAATTTAATTATATATAGCTATGCAAGATTATCCTTCTCCTTGGAAGATTTTCGCGGGCACTTTGGAGAACTTGGGACAAACAAACTGTAGTGTATCATTCTGCATTTAACAGTATGATGGCTGTTCAGTGCTTCAGTAGAAATCTGTTCATTAATTTCCAAAAAAATGTGGGGACGATCTTTTTGTTCCGGTTCCTCCGAAAAAATTTTGTTGATAATTTTCAATAATTTGCCGACTGTTGTTCCTTTTTCGGAGTCATAGCAATATACACTAGTTTCATCACCTGCAATGATGTGGTACACTAGATTCTCTGACAAAGCAATCTTGTGTTGACCTGCACCATTTAACAATTTTCTTTTTAAACTAGGATCACTGTGAGTAATCCAACGGGATCATCAATGCTTAAGTATCTCCAAATATTTGTGTAAAATGGCTAATTACCTTCATACCAGTCTTTAGGCTTGTTTGAATACTACTTAGAGTAACAGTACTCTTCAGTCATGTTCCGAGCAAAACCAATATTCTTTTCGCTAACAGGCGTTTTTGGCTTAAAAACTCTAAATGTGTCATTTAAAGAAAATTGTCGCCGTTGGAAATCATTTTATCGCCGCTTTATGGTATCCGATGAATTGTCTCAAAATATTCCTTACAGCTTAAGCTGCACTTGAAATTGTAAAAACAAGTAGCTGCTCAATAATGATCTTTCTTCTATTTTAAGATTTCTTGGGCAAATGATTACTTTAAACCTTTGTAGCTTAAATATATCCATGTATAATTTTCAACAGTTATAGTCGTTTGACTTGTAATTAAGTTTGCAGTTAACAAGGTTAAAATGTAAACTAAGTTTGTGGCAAAATATTATGGTCCGGTAGAGTGGCTCAGTGGAAAGAGAATAACCTCTGAGATGCTATGATATTGTAAAATAAAACGAACCTAATATGCACGCGCTAACAAAATATATTTTGTTTGGGACTAGATATCTAAATGTTCATCAACATATTAAAGAAATCATACTAAGGAAGTACAAAATAGTTTCAAACTAGATTTATGATAGAGGAAATTTGAGATTCCGTGAAATTATCAAATGAATTTTGTCAAAAATGCATGTATTTTTTTAATGGGGGCTTCCTATTTAGGCGACGTATACCAATCGTACAAATCATTCATGAAAAAAATGGCAATCAACATACATGTATAAATCTAATCTTCTGTTTGGTGCCATTCTGGTATTGGTATTCTGGGTGAGGGTTGCCATTCGTATACAATCATCAGAAAATGGGGAAATTAATTGAAGCGTGGCAGGAGCAGCTTAGAAGATGATCCCACAGTGAACGGCCGAAAACGGATACAAGTCCAAGAATGGTGGATAAAGTCCATGATGAAAGCGTTAGAAATAGCAGAGGCAGTGAGAATTTCAAGGGAATGGGGCTTTAGATTTTGCATGAAGAACTTAAGATGAAAAAGCTTTCGGTAATATGGATGCTGCATCTACTGACCATGGGAACAAAGACGTGTTCGCTGTCAAATATCGACGTTTTTTAAACGCAATACAACAGATTCTTTGCACCGATTTGTTACTTGTGATGAAACATATATTGATTATTTGCCACCCGAATCTAAACGACTGTCGTAGATGGGGACTAAACCTGGAAATACAACTCCAAAAAAGATAAAGACAGTTTTATCGTAAGGAAAGGTGATGGCATCGGTATGTTGGGATGCAAAAGGAATATTGTTGATAGACTATCTTCAAAAGGCAAGACCGTAGACGGTGAATATTACGCAAATCTTCTAGATCGTTTGAAGACAACTATCGCTGAAAGCTCCAGGAATGACTAAGAAGATCGTGCTCTTTCACCATGATAATAAGCTTGTGCATTTCAGTATGGTTGCCGCAATAAAAATTACGAATTAAGGTTCGAATTAGTATCGCACCCCCCATAATCTCCAGGCCTAGCACCATCTGACTTTTATCTATTCTCTAAATTAAAAGATTCTCTCGGAGGCAAAAAATTCTGTTCAAGCGAAGAGCTAACATCAGCAGTGGATGACCGTTTTCCAGGATTAGAAGAAAAACACTTTCGAGACGGAAGCTTGAACACAGATGGACCAAATGTGTCAGATTAAGAGGAGATTTTATGTAGAAAAATAAAGTTTATTTAAAATATTCCTTTGTTTCTCTACAATCACGTGAATTAATCAACCAGCCCTTGTATAATTAACGTTAAAAATATTAAAAATTATGCCATGAAATACTTAAAGTTATAAAGTGTTTATTTATTAATAAATTGCTTATTGTATATATTAAGATACTAAATTGTATTGACTATAACTTTTACATGTTCGTTTAATTTTATTGTATTTGAACTGGAAGAACTAATCGGTTATGATTGCTATTGTCCAGGAAGCGCTCGCATATCAATAGAAATACAAATATAAAAGCACTTTTCGGGAGACTTCTTCATGATCCCACATTACGAAAGTAAATAGAGTGTAAAGATACATTTTAACACATTAACACTAATAATAAAAGAAAAATGAATTCAATAAAGTTGTGGCATCTAATAAAGAGACAAAAAAATTCAATAAAAAAAAAGTTTAGAAATATTTGTTTAAAATATTCCTAAACTTTTGATTTTAACATCTTTCATTTATTTAGTTATTTTCAGTATATTGCCAAATAATGCAGTACAGTGTACTCTCTCTTAAGGGGACAGCCATGGGACCGAAAAATTTGTCCTCTTATGAGAAGTGTCCGCTTATGAGAAAAGTACAAAAAGAGTAAATAATAATTTGTAATATATTTATCTTTAAACAATTCTATTTCCAAAACAAGAACATATAAATATTAGATAAAGTAAACAGAATTTTCATTAACATTTTTGCGAGAAGTAAAAAAAAACAAAATTTGTTATGCAAGGTATTCAAATAGATTTAAAAGTCAGAAATTTTAGCTTGGCGCGTTTTTCCTTTAATTTCATTATCTTGGAGATGTATTTGAAGATCAGTAAGCAATTGAACACCTTTAAGGTCGCTGTGATATAAAGAAAAAGCCTTTAGTTTTCTTATAGCTAAATAAGCGTCTTTATAGGAAGTTAACTTGTTTTCAATTTGACTTTCTAGCTCATCTTCAGACGAGTTGGCGAGCGTTTCTTGGGAAGCAATTAACATTTCAGTATTAATGTTTTCCACATCTTCATCATTAATGAAGACTTCATTATCTAAATTAATATAGTCTTCGACATCAATTTGGATTTGGCTCTGAACTTGATTAATAATATTGGAGAACTGAGCAAGTGCTGATAGTGGAAGCTCATCTTCTGCGGTCCAACCGCTATCGTCATTTTGGTTATCTGTTTTCTCAAAACCAGCTTTCCTGAAACAATGTTTTATTGTCTGGGGACCCACTTGTTCCCACGCTTTGTGTATGAAATAAACGACATCCAACAAATTTATTGATTTTGATAAATCCAAAGCAGAATTTGCGTCTTCCATCTGCAGCAAAATATTTTTTTAAAATAACGATTTGTACAAAAACCTAAAGTTTTTTATAACGCCTTGATCCAGGGGCTGATAAAATGCTGTTGTGTTTGCTGGAAGAAAAATAACTTTAACATTTTTCAATTTAAGATCGCGAGGATGAGAGGCCGCACTGTCTCAAAATAGCAGGACGTTCCGTTCTTGAAGTTGCATTTTTCTATCGAACTGCGCTAGAAAATCAGTCATCAAATCAGACGTCATCCAAGCATTTTTGTTTGATCGCCACGTAACTGGTAAATTGTTCAAATTAATATTGCGAAACGCCCGAGGTTTTGCAGCTTTCCCAATAACAAAAAGGGGTTCCTTTTCTCCAGCCATATTGACGCAGTGCAAAATCGTTAGCCTATCCTTAGCCATTTTCCACCAGTGCATTTTTCACCTTTTAAAATGTTTTATCGGGTAATGCCCGAAAAAACAATCCAGTCTCATCCGCATTATAAATATCTCGTGAATCATATCTTTGAATCAAAGTTGGCACTTTTTCAGTAAAAACTTTTGACATCATCTTGGTTTACAGCAGCGGCTTCTCCAGAAATGGCACGGAAGGTTATGTTATGCCGTTTTTTGAACCTTTCCAACCAGCCAGATGATGCACTAAAATTTGCGTAATTCATTTTATCTGCAATTTCTTTAGCCTTGCTCCTGATAAGTGTGCCCGAGAGAGGAATACATTTATTTCGAGCCTTCACAAACCATTCGTAGCACAATTTATCAATGTTAACGCCTTTGACGTTCAGCATACTCCTTTTTCTATCCGGATTGACATCAGTGTCCCACAATATTAAAATTTGCTCTCTGTTTTTGATGATACAAGCAGCTTGAGTTTTACTGATCTTACATTTCTTTGCTAACTCGCGTACACAAAGTTTCTAATTTTTTTGAATTTCTTTGTCTTTAATAGTCAACACTGCTTTAGGCATAGCGATTCAAGTATGTATACAATAAGAATCTATAAATGTACTATGTATTTACGTACTACATTCAAAACAACAAGCTGTGCGTATTTAGGGAATTCCCCTTTGTACATACATGTATTATTCATCTGTACGAATATGAAGAAGAGTAAACGGAAAAACAGTGTTACAGTGTTGTAAGCTGTCCGGTTATGGGGAACTAAAATCACTTAGGTGTGGGAAAAAACTGTCCGCGTCCGGTTATGGGAGGGTTGTCCGCTCAATAGAGAAAAATTTTAAAAATCCCTAAGTAATCTTTTGGTACTGCAAAAAGTGTCCGTTTATGGGAGGTGTCCGCTTAGAGAGGTGTCCGTAAGGAGAGGGTACACTGTATTATCAAACTAAAATTTATATTGCTCGTCACTTTTTGTCTAGATGTAGATATATAAACTATTTAGAAAGTGCTCAAGAAATATGTTTATTCTAAATACATTCCATGAATAGAAGAGTATATCTTTAGTGTAGATGATAATTGACATTTTAATCTTATTCAAGGTCTAACTAATGGTCCCCTATTGTTTGTATTTTTATTATAACACTAATATGAATTGTAAATATTCTTGTAATCATCATAAAAAAACGTGTTTATAATATAGAATTAGGTCAGATGTTTTCGATTCATTCGTGAATACAATCAAACAATTATCAGTTTCTGTATGAAAGAAATATTTTCTAAGAGTCGGTGACTAGAGCGTTATTATTACCTATTAAGAACAGAGAGTCGTGGCTCTAATGTACTGGCTTAGATATGAATAAATTAAATTAAGTATGGCAATAACTGCATGCATATACCCACAAAACACACCTATTTCTTTGTGTTCATGTTTCGCCCATTCAACAACGCAGTATTATTAGGGTTTTAATATAGGTGGCTATTTTGCAAGAATATCTCGCTCCTGCATACGCTTTATTTAGTTATATGATCATGAGCGTTGATTTCTATCTATTTGTGGCACAAAATGTGCAGCAGTAAAGCACACACGGATGTATTTCGACAAACGACAGCTTTAACCAAGTATTATCTACCATTTTTATTTTCATCGGCTTTCAATAATGAACTATTAATTATTCGTTGCTCTCTATCAGTGACATGGATTGGTAAATAAATAAATTGTTTGTTGTAATTGGCGCTATATATATATATATATATATATATATATATATATATATATATATATATATATATATATATATATATATATATGTAAGCTTTTAATCGCGATAATGTAATTTTACGTTACACGCGAATTTACATAATGTTTTGTAATTTTGCGAAATGATTAATATCATTTTAGACGATCAACAAAGAGCTTGTATTATACAGTGAAGCAAGTAATATTAATTAAAGTAAATATTCGTTTTAGATATTAATAATACCAACATTAAAACGCCATATCCATTAACAACCGTTTCTAATTTATCGCCTAACATAACGTTTTAATATAATATTAAGTTTCTAAGTATAAGATGCCGGATTAGAGGATTAGAATTTCAAACTATTTAATTTCTGAAAAACTAGTTTTAATTAACCAAAATAATTTGTATATTCTTGAGGATACTTCTATCGACGATTAATAATAATAATAAATAAAAATTATAAAAAAATTAATCTATTGAGCGGATGGTACCTCTAACCTCGTCTTCAATAAGATATTTATTGGTTCAGATGTTTGAAGAAATGATAATGCGTTTGATGTAGATAAACTAAGAGTGTATTGGGTCAAAATCCTTTAAGATTTAACACAGGGCTCAATTTGTACATTTTATCTCCTCCACTTTTTCTCGCTCATCCACAACACGCGTAAAATTCAAACGCGAAGGAACTGTAATCAATGTGACGACGGAAAGAACAGTCATGATCATCATGATCATGATTATTTGGGGTTGGATTAGGTTTACATTACGAAATTCAACCCAATCCAATCCAACCCAATTTAAAAACAACACTTCTTATATATATTTTGACCACATTCGCAAACCTTTTTTTCTAATTTGATTTACTTTTCACCTTGTAAATACTTATTTGTCGTCAGCTGTATATTTAGCTTAATTCGTACATTTTATCCCTTCCACTTTTTCTCACTCATGTGATCACGCCCAGAACATGCGTGAAATTCAAACGCGAAGGAACCGTAAGCTATGGGGACTTTCTTATGGACACTATTTATATGACTACGTAGAGAACAATCAAAATTATCATCATCCTGATTATTGGCGATTGGGTAGAGTTGGGTTTATATTACAGAAAACCCAGTCCCCAATAATCAGTAAAGAAAAATATTGCCGCTGAACTGTTACGGTAACGGTAACTTCAGAGACTTAAAACATTGCATAAAAAGTATAGCTAGCTGCTTTTTATGCCATGTTTCAAATACCTAAGTGATGAACGATCTGTAAAGTATTCAGTTAAAATTATATGCATGGTAGTAACAATAGCAAAAAATATAAATGAAGAACATATGATCTCTTCCATTCTCTGAAAATGTCCATATCATATCAATCAATCATTTTTCGGTCCATCTTATCTGTGTTATCAACCATAAACCTTCCTTTAATTTTTTATTGAGGAAGTGCTGTAACTTCGGTTTTCTACTACTTCTGGTACGTGCATCCTTCTCGAAAGCTTAAAGTTTTTTACTTTCTATTATTTGCTTGTCTTACAATAAACATTTTGTAAAAGAATGTGGTACTAATACCTTAGAACAGTCAACATATTTTTTTAATTCTGAAGCTATGTCATTGGTAAAGAGGAAACAATCAAAAATATTAGAATTAATATCCTAAAAATTACATAAATGCGAAATCCCTGTAGTTATACTTAGGGTTGAAATAAAATTAGTTGAACACAAAAATAATGAAACGCTAGCTCATTGATGCAAACAAACTATGAGCAGATATGCAAACTTGAAACATATACCGACTGACTATAAATGATTGAAACAAATACTTAATATGGCAAAAATTGGCTTGCCTGTCATTCATATTTACTTTTTTTGGGTTATAAATGTTATAATATTTTATATAAATATGGAAGTAAATAAATATTAACAGATATCACAAGTTATATTTATACAAAAGGATAGTTAATAAAAATTTTATAAAGCTGCATTTTAAATAATACACAAAGAAAAAGAAAATTATTCAAAGAAGACGCTCAAAATGTTGGCCTTCTGCTTGTAAGCAACACTATATTCTTCATGACAAATTGTACATTCACAATTGCCTCGTATCGTAGTACCGGAATTCTGCAATATTACGTTTTCTAAATAAGAAGATAAAAAAAATTCAGAGACGAATCAGGCGATACTTGCCCATTAATCTACACTTATGAGGAAAATTGCGATAAATAATTCATAACTTTATGTGGAATATATAGTGTGGCAAAATCTTATTGGAAATAGTCATAAGTTAATTCTATGTTATCCAACTGATTTATAAATGACTATAAAATAATAGTTTCGTATCTTTGGAGATTAATTGTTTCTTGAAAAAATATTGGACCAGTAACACTGGTCAACAAATTTTTATTTTTCTTTACAAACTATGTACAATTTTCCTTTCTTTTATGGTTCTAACAATAGTAATGAAAAGTCTTTCTTTGGAGACTGTGGTTAAGTAAAAACTTGAAAAAGGTATATAACCCCTTACCACAATTATTAATCGTATCCTAAATACGTTTTTCGACAACTAAGTTGTCATCATCAGTAGGTAAAACCACTAATCATCAAGTTGTCTCACATGGAGCACAGTAAAACTAGCACAACTAATCACGCAACAACTTTACACGGTCTCCACGTATACACAATAGTAATAACTTAATAACAACGAATTTATTCTGGTACGTCAGGTTTTAGAAAAAAAAATTGAAAAGTAAATAAAATAATATTAATTAGATATGTACAGTCGTACATATACAGTCGGCCAGATAAATGTAGTACAAGCTTTTCTTAATAAATTTTTATGGTGTAAGTTAGTATTTTGACAATTATATGTCGAATATCATTTTAAATTTTATTAAACGTCAAACATATTTTTACGATGGCACGAAAGCTAACCGCAACTGATAAAGTTCGTATATTAATTAAATTACAAGAAGGGTACAGTATTAGGGAAATTTCGCAGCAAATGCAGTTAAATAAAACCACCGTGATGAAGGTTAAGAAAATATGGGGGACTGATGAGAGCATAGACAGAAAGCCGGGCACTGGGCTTAAAAGAATTTCGACTGAACAGCAGAACCATAATCTAGTTCAACATCTCCGAGAACATCCTTTCGATTCAGTGAAAGTAGCAGTTGCGGAGACCATTCTTCCTGGTTCACGTAGAACTGCAAGCAGGAGAATAAGAGATAGCGACATAAGGTCGCGTGTTGCAGCCAAAAAAATTCAGGTTAGTGAAGAAAGGAAGCAAGCCAGGCGTTTGCTCGCATTAAATCATATAAACAATGGACCTGAGTTTTGAGAAAATGTAGTTTTCACTGATGAGAAAACATTTCAATCCACAAGTAATGGTTCTGTTCGTGTCTACAGACCTGGCGGTACAAGATACGAGGAGCAATATATAGATAATTCAGATCGGCAAGGAAGATTCTCTATAAATATTTGGGAATGGATAAGTTACCACAATGTTGGAATGTGTCATAGAATAAATGGGAGATTAAATTCCCAAAATTATATTCATATTTTGGAAAATCTTATGTTACCATCAGTCCAACATGTGTATCCCTAAAACATTTTTATATATCAGCATGACAATTGCCCAGTTCATAGTGCAAACATAGTGTCGCGATGGATGGAAGAGCATAACATTGAGATTTTGCAATGGAGTGCCAAGAGTGCGGACATGAACCCAATAGAAAACGTATGGGCCGAGATGACCAAAAGTATGTCACGTATAAGATTTCAAAATCAGGACCAATTGTGGGAAGCAATTCAAAATGCTTGGGGCAATCTCTCATTCACAAACCAAATTATTTTAGAAGTTTGGTGGCTTCCATGCCTAGAAGGTTAAGGGCAGTAATTGATGCTGATGGCGGTCCAACAAAATACATATTAGCTTGTTGTTAAAAAAATTTTATTATTTAAGTTATTTTTCGTATTCCTTAATTCAATTTTAAATTTAAATTTAACTTATTATTATACTTTTAACTTATATTTCTTAACTCAAAGAATAATAAAGTAAATATATTCCAGTATGATGTGACATTTGATTTTATTATGACAAGTAGCTTAAGCTGAAGCTCGTCTTACAATAATAATATATCAAATTTATGACATATATGAAATTTAAGGTTGTACTACATTTATCTGGCCATGATTGTACTATTTCGGCCGTTAAATTTCGCACGATTTGCTAGAAAGTTGGTTTGCTTTTTGAATATTTACCTACTGCAAACCTGACTTTTTGAGTCAATCTTGACATTCACAATATTCTAACAGAATATCTGTGGCGTATCACTAAAGTAAAAAAAACTTAATACAAACTTGAAAAAATTGCTTTATTGTAAATAGAAAAATTATTAGAAGTCACTGTTCTAATATTTTGTGGAGCCCCGATGTTTATTTAAAACATTTCGTAATCTTTTGGGCATAGTAGCGATTAAATTTCGTATGTTGTAAGTTTGTTGTAAGGGACGCCATTTGTTTTAAATTGCATTTATTAATTCGTTTCTGTTTTGTGGGTGGTCGAAATTTATAATTGTATATATTTGCGGTCATATATCCCCAAATATTTTCTATTGAGTTTAAAGTTGGCCACGGGTCATTAGCATTATTTTTATTCAACCAATTCCTTGCAATATGGACCGCATAAATAGGAAATTTAATGTTTTTTTTGAACCATTTAACAAAATATCTCAAAATTCTGAAGTGATGGAGCAAATAAATCAGAATCAGAATCAACAAAACAAAAGACAAAAACGTATTGGTGCATAAGAAAACCAAACTGTGTTGAACAGTGTAATTCGTTGTTTTGACATTGTTATCCAAACACCAATTTTAACTGGTTGTAATGGTAGTCCGATTGAATTGTGTGAATTGTTCGCCGATTAAGTTCTATAATTCGGCGAATTAACCTAATCAGTTTGGTGGAACTATGCTTTATTGGAATAGAGAGTAATATTTTGCTGTCAAATGTTATTATGCAGATGATCATTATACCAGTGACAAAATTGAATTCGTTGTAAAGAATCCGCTGAGTAAATTTGATGGACAATTGAAAGCTTATATATGTGAAAATTAGCTGTTTTTTTTATGTTCTTACGAGAGGATTTATGGGAAAGTTCCAGAATGGATGTAGGAAATATAAAAAGAACAGATTAATTGTTAAAATCTAGCTTACCTATTAGCTAAAATAGATGACGTACAGAAAAATGAGGATTTCGTTCTACAATTAGATTTACACTTTCCAAAATATCGGGTTTAACCACAGTAGGATGACCTAACCAGATTTGCCTTTAGCCACATTATCAGTCTTTAAAAACCGTTCGATTATTCAAGCACTGTATCGTGAGAAGTAACGATATACAATTCAATTTGTTCTTGATACATTCCGGTAAATTGATGAGTTAACTGTTCGGAATATTTCCAATTAGCTTCTTCGTTTTGCAAGTCGCTTCCAAAATGATTACAATAAATGTACTTTCCTCGTCAGCATAGACCATTTTGAAATTAAAATCAATAAATTGTCTTATTTGTTTGATGTTGATGACTTTTACTCTGTAAAATTTTCGGCAAATTAGAATTTAAAAATCAGGCATGTCAACATACAGTTGCAGAATCTTGTCACCTTTTCGTTTATAGCCACCTGTTACTTAGGGTTGAAATGAAATCCGGTGAACACAAAGAGTAATGGAATGCAAATATAAAATTCTTTGGCGTAAACAAAATATGAGCTGATATGCAAACTATGACATTTTGTAACTAACTTCAATTAAATTTTTTTAATTCCTGCATTTTATATGAAATGTCAAATTAGTTTAATGCCTTGTCAACCTTCTAGGATATATTATTATGATTTCTGGCACTATGAAATTAACTGACATTTTTAATATTTTATGGAAAACAAAGATGCAAAAGAAAATCTTATAGGTTATTGACCTAATCACTGATATTCATATATTTTCAAAAGGTAAATTCTACGTGAAACTTTAGTAACTGTCAATCTAAAAAATTTAGTATAATTTATTCCTTATTCAAATTAAATTTATAATGGCACACCATATTGGTAGTCGCGCAGTTAGGCCTCTGCTCTCCTTAGACCCCGACGAAACCAGAAGAAGAGTTCTTAATCTTTATAGAATTTGGTTTAGACAGCTGCCCTTCATAGTCAGACGATTTGACATTCCAAAAACTACTCTACAAGTTAAAATTAAACTAAGAGAAGAGTTCATGAAAAACAAAGATGTTAACGATACTAGAGCTATCGACATGTTGGTTATTCGTGGCCATATGCTTTTGAAGGAAGTTCTTGAAGTTTGGTTGCAAAAGACTCATTTAATGCGACTATATCAAGAAAGTTTAGAACCGAGGCCTAAAACCTTCACGAAAAAATTTCTGTCTGGATTAAAATAAATTTATAGGAAATATTACCAAATTATGATTTAAGGATTTGACTAATAAATTGTTAGTAATAAAAGTATGCATTATATCAAGTGTTGTTTTAAATTCATACTCAAAATAAGTAATGAAATATATACTGTGAACAGTACCACATTACAATTTTTCTACATAGGTAACTTTATTTTACAGTCAATCATAGACGCAAAGAACAAGTTTGTAGTTTGTAATTTATTTATGTTCGTATGACGATTGCTACAAAATAATGCAAGTATACATTTACAATAAAAGATTGAAATGCCCACCATCCGCGTCAAGACAGTCCTGATGTTTTCGCCTAATACCGCTGATAACATTTTGCAGCATTGTAGGATGATTATTGATTTGATTTATTTGTTCCGATATTCTGTGGCGTAGTTCATCCAAGTCGTGTATTGGCTGTTGAAAAATTGAGTTTTTTTTACATACGGCCACAAAAAGAAGTCGCATGGAGTAAGGTCACAGGATCCCGCTGGATAATACGATTGTCAAAAATTTCCTTATAATGTTTAAGGTTTTATGTCACGTGTATGCTGTGGCTCGCTGTCTTGTTAAAAATACCCAAATTGCAATTCGTAGTCGTGAATTTCATAAAAAAATCGTCTTAAAATCTCTTCTCGATATCGTTCTGCATTCAAAGTGCTTAAAAATGTATTATTAAGTTTATTATAAGAACATTATTTGTTTTTTACCTTCACAAGATTATGGTCCAAGTATTCTACGCTTTAAAACTGCTGTCCACTTGCCTACCTTTTGTGGATGAAGTGGAACCTCTTCAATGAAATTGGGTTTCTCGATATTCCACATTCTCATATTTTGTGAATTAATGTAGTCTTCTAAATGACACCACATCTTCTCCTTAAAAAAGTCCTTTCCAAGAAATAATTGTTAACAGTGTTTAGAAATCATTGGCAATATGTGACACGTTGCGGATAATCAATGTCATATAATTGTTGGACAGCTAACATACGGTAGGGATACAATTGTAAATCCTGCTTTACTATTTTTTGACAAGTGCTGGGAGCTAATTCAACTTACTGTGCCAGTCGACGTATAGGTGTTCGGGGCGCTTCATCGATAATCTGTCTTACATGTTCGATTGCCTCCACGGTTCTCTTTTTAGGTCTTCCACTTCCTTCTTTACGTAAAATGGAGCCAGTCTCACGAAACAGTTCAACACAACGACGCAAATATTGAAGGGAATCATCAAATGGCAATGCGAGATTAGGATACTGCTGTTGAAGTTCATCGTAATAAAATATGATTCGATCATAAAAGTATTTTGTATTCGTGTTAAAACCATATTCACTAAAGGTAAAACTGTGAACCTTGCAGCCAAAACACAAATGACAACTCAAATACGTTTTGACAGTTAACGTGCAAGTATAGTGTGGCTGGCATTTTATATAAAATATTGCACTCTTCTGTGTTCCTACATTAATGAGAATGTTTTCGTCAATTATTCAAAGAAATTTAGAATAAGACATCAACAGAAGTGTTTCCTTATCATTGCTATATTTGTTTGGTTTTTCTTGTATTGTGAAATATCACGTAAGCTCGATTGGTGATTACTGATTTAATCTTTTGTGGTTCTTTTACCTTTACGAGTGTAAGGATGAAAATTCATGAGAATCTAAAATATAAAAATTTTGAAGCATTTAACTTTATACGAGGTGTGGAAATTAAATAACCAGAATTTTACCCCGTAGACATTATTAAGTAGATTTACATGGCTTTAAGCGTTTATGCCTTTACAATAATCTCTCCCTCTGGCATTTTATATAAAATATTGCACTCTTCTGTGTTCCTACATTAATCAGAATGTTTTCGTCAATTATTCAAAGAAATTTAGAATAAGACATCAACAGAAGTGTTTCCTTATCATTGCTATATTTGTTTGGTTTTTCTTGTATTGTGAAATATTACGTAAGCGAACTTTCGATTGGTGATTACTGATTTAATCTTTTGTGGTTCTTTTACCTTTACGAGTGTAAGGATGAAAATTCATGAGAACCTAAAATATAAAAATTTTGAAGCATTTAACATTATACGAGGTGTGGAAATTAAATAACCAGAATTTTACCCCGTAGACATTATTAAGTAAATTTACATGGCTTTAAGCATTTATGCCTTTACAATAATCTCTCCCTCGAGTGTCCCACTTGCTCCAGCGGTTCTCCTATTGCTGGAAGTATAATCGAAAATCATCTGAAGTTAAGCCCTTCAGAACTTCCGTGATGCGTCTTTGGATATCTTCAATCGTATCAAAACGGTGGCCTTTCAGTGGACTTTTCATACTGGGAAACATGAAAAACTGCAAAAATGGCTTGCCGGAAGGCGGTTCACGTCAAATGAAGAGGTCATTGTCGAAACAATGGCCTATTTTGCGGAGTTCGACAAATCCTATTATTTGGAAGGCTTAAAAAAGTTGAAACCTAGCTGGACTAAGTGACTATAGATTATGTCGAGAAAAAAAATTACTAAATGCAAAATAATTGCGTTGTATTCTATAACGGGTTCGAATCCTGGCTTAACACGTTCGCTACCGCCATTAAAAAAAAATCTTTGCCACAGACCACTTTGCTTTTTTTTGTAAAATACGCATGTAAATAAGGTACTGATACTATATTGACGACTTTTTTTCAAAAAACATTTTAATTTTATTTTATTCTGATATGACTCACATGTGGGACAGTGGTCTACAGCAATAATTTTTACCAATAGGCCAAATGTCTCATATATGAGACACGGCTTCTGACTCTAACAAGCATGTAAAAAGAAGGAAATATTTAATTCAAATACAAAATAACTTTATTCAATTTTCGTACAAAAGGAAATGCAACGCAAAACAAAAATTTTATTCTGGTTAATTCGAAAAATTAAAAATTTTAGGAATGGTGTTGCGCAAAACAAGAATTTGGGCAGAGTCCAACTAGTTTTCCTTTATCATCCACGCACACATTGCACACAAAGAAAGTTTGCTCTCTTTTCTTAGTTTTCGAACAAATGCGGCATCTGATTCGATTTTCTCTGAAAAATGTGGGTCTTTTGGGTTTGGGGCTGCATTTTTTCCGTTTTTTTTTCTTGTCAGTATGCGTGGAGTCAATAAATGATTGTCTTATTTGGTCCCTGAAGTTTAGATATGCATTTTTGTTTCTTGTAGCTTTCTGATATAGCCAGTTACTACTCCAAAAGCAAACATCTACCAAATGAAAAAATAATTTTAGGTACCATCTAAGGGTTTTCCTCGGTGTGGTGTAGTATCAAGTCATTTGATCCGTTCGATCAATTCCAGACATATATTTGTTGTAACCAATAACGTTTGATTTCACAGATTCTGTGCCCTTGCTGTTCCGCGTTTCTTGCATCTCAAATTTATGCGACGTCGAAATGACAAAGACGTTACGTTTGTCGTGCCATTTACCAACAATAGCATTACCTTTTATTTTCCATACAAACTCGCCACTCGAGTGTGCCAACAATATGTGTTTTTTTCTCTAACATTTTTTCTGCAACACCTACCCTTGTGTAAAATTTATCCAAAAAAAATTTATGCCCCTTTCCTTCATAATGCTCCATAAGTTTCTCTACCACAGTATATCCGTACCCCACTGCATCGTTTTGAATGGTACCTTTACTAGAATATATAAGAATATTTAGTAAAAATCCATTCGGCGTACATAATTCATACAGATTTATCCCATATTTAGCAGATTTGTTAGGGATATACTGTCAAAAATACAGAATATAAAGCAAAAAATACAGCAATAAAGCTTCATCTAACAATAGAGTTCGTCCAGGATAATAACCGTTTTCTATGTTGTTGACAATATGGTTTACAACGTTGATTATTTTATGTAAACGGCTACTAGTGTCGTCATTATCGTCGTACAAACACAAGCAACGCAAAATCAGTTCAAACCGATTACGTCCCATCGTTTTATGAAATAATGGATGATGATAGGCTATATTTCTTGATCAATAGTGCTTCATACTACGCATTTTTTATTTCCCATGGCAATACAAAGAGATAAAAATCTCATTATTTCATCTTGTGTTGTATTTTTCCATTTAAATATATTTGATTTTTCCTGCGGAGCCATTTTTGATAAGAAAAGCTGTGCTCTAGTGTTTGGCCAATGAACAAGTTTATCAATCAATGCAATATCATATAGCAGAAAAAATATTTATGAATTTTTAAGTATATCTACTTTCATACCATCTTGTTCATTCAAATCGAATATTTCTGGATCTCGCTTTATATCAGTCCATTCATCTTCATCACCAATATTGTTTTCTTCATCTTGGTCAACATCACTATTTTCGTCATCGGTATTATTTTCCTGAAACTGAATTTTCGGGAGAAGACAATTGCCAGTCACTTCCAGAATCTTGACATGGTTCTTCAAAAGAATCGTCACCTTCATCAGAGTTAAAAACATTTTCATCAGCTTCAAAAACTTTTCTTGCTTCTTCTTGTAACTCGGCCTCAATCAAACGCTTTTTTCTGACGAATACATATCAGAATAATATTTATTTACACATTTATATAAAGATTTATTAGAGAAGAAATGATACTGATTGAATGTACGAAAATAACATAACCTCAAAAGATATCCAGAGACCATTTGACTCACGGAAGTTTAAAGCTTCTATCAATAGACCATACACAATAAAATCACTTTAAGTAAAGCCACGTCCTCTGCTCATATATGAGCCGGAGGTCTATAAGATAAAGCCAGCCGACTCATATCTGATCCGAGCGGTAGCGTACACGTGAGAAAAATTCGGATAATGTAGAAAGCAATATTTACATTACATTTGTATACTTTTTATAAAAACACACTTGTTTCTTTTAGTATTATTTCAATACGAGTTTTTAATCATGTTTTTTCTCAAAAATAAATCAGCAAATAATTTAATTCAGTGTTTTATTCTAAATTACTTTAACCCATTAGTGCATATCATCCGATATATCGGATGCATATATTTGACACTTGTATACAATATAATACATAACCTCAACATTTAAGATTTTGTTGTTAGTTTTGTACAACCTACTTTCTTATAATAAAATTGCAAAAGCCCTGCCAACAACTAAGTTTATGTTTTAGTTTTGTGTATTTGTGTAACATGGATCTTTCACTCTACAGTGCTCGTGGTAAGGGGTAAGTAAAATAATCGTAATTTCTATGAAAACAATATAAAATTCAATTATCACTCTTTCTATTTGTTCACTAGACATTATTGATATTGTGTACTAGATAATCTCTGAAACATGTAGTATTCAGTCAAATCTACACAATTTTATTTTTGCTCATCCGATATAACGGATTATATGCATTCAAATGACAATATGTTTCAATATAAAATTGCAGATTATCACTGGCTGAGCTATTAGATGAGGTAGAAAAGGACGATTTCTACGATTCAATAGACATGTACGTATTACCTCCCCAGGATGGAGAAGATACTGATTGTGATAGTGACGGTAGTGATGATGACCACGAAGGTAACGTCAATCACCTGGGGCCCAAGATGCTACAAACTCAGTGTGAAGTTATTGTACATAGCAGGAATGCAGTTGACACTAGAAATAATCTAACTGAAGATGATGATTTCGATACAAGTGACGAAGAGCCTCTATGTAAATACGTTCGTTCGAACTTGAACAATCAAGCATCAGCTAGAAGTACAGCTAAAACGAACGTATCGCGCCAATTATCTTGGACAAATAAATAAATAGAACGTGCATCGAGAAACCCATTTCGGATGTAGCCAAAGCAGCTCAAACACAACTGGAATTCCTAAAATTATTTTTTTCTGATGAACTTCTAAATCATACACTATATGAATCTAATTTATATGCGTCTCAGAAAAACACTAATCTCAATATGACTTTAGATGAATTATATGTTATTCTAGGTGCGATGCTATTATCGGGTTATGCAAAATACCCAAATAAAAGACTTTTTTGGTCAGGATGTGAAGATGTGTCGAAAATACTTCAAAATAGCATAAGACTCAATCGGTTTGAACAAATTTTACGTCATATACATTTCAATAATAATGATGCTGTCGACAGTAATGATCGTCTCTATAAACTTAGGCCTCTTATATCTCAACTAAATAAGAATTTTTTGTATCATAGTGGATTAGAAGAACATCTTTGTGTTGATGAATCCATGATTCCGTATTATGGACGTCACTATTCAAAGCAATTCATTCGGGGAAAGCCAATAAGATTTGGGTTCAAGAACTGGGCAATCTATTCTAGCACGGAATAGGTATATGATTGCGTTTGAAATTTATACAGGCAAATCAGATGTCGAAGAAAAGTTTGGGATAGGAGGTGACGTAGTGGTTTCTCTTATAGAATCTGCACAGATTCCTGCAAATAATGGATTCAAAATATATTTTGATAACTATTTTTCTTCTGTTCCTCTTCTTTTGCATCTTAGTGACCAGGGCTATTGCGCGACAGGAACTATTCAAAATAGGAGAACTGCTCGTTGCCCTCTAAAATCGGATAAAGACATGGAAAAGGAAACACGTGGTGCTTATGACTATAGAATTTCGGATAACAATAAAATTTGTCTCGTACGTTGGAACGACAATAAAGTTGTAACATGCGTTACTAATTTTACTAATCTTGAAGACACATAATGTACGCGCTGGTCAAAACAAAGGAAAGGTAAGATTCTAGTCGATCAACGCAAAGTTTCGGCAGATTATAACGCTTTTATGGGAGGAGTTGACAAAATGGATCAACTGATGGCTGTTTACCGAACCAGAGTGCGACAAAAGAAATGGTGGTGGCCAATATTTTGCTACTTATTAGATGCTTCCGCGACAAATGCATGGTTGCTAATGAGAAAAGTAAATCCAGATAATAAGGAATTCTCAAATTTACTAAATTTTAGAAGATCTCTTGCAACAACTCTTTTGTCGACTTACGGCACATCTTCCAACAGACGTAGACCTCTCCCTGCGCTATTATCAGATCAACGATACGGTGGTAGAAACCACTGGCCCGTATATGTAACGACAGAAAAATTGTGCAGGTTTTGTGGGGGTAAAGCTAAGTTTATATGCAGTAAATGCAATATTGGTTTGCATCCAAAACAATGTTTTCGAAACTATCATACATTTTAATAAAAAGTAAAAATATCCCATACAATCCGATATATGGGATGGGGTGTAACTCTAAAATTTGGATATATTTTTTCCATCGTATATATTATAAGTGCTTATTTGCATAATTTAATATATGATTAAAAATTTACTTGGATTTTATTTGATTTCCTATCTCTATGCACTAATGGGTTAAAAGTAAATAGAGGCGTATACGTGTATTTGTATTTCAGGGCGCAGTTAATGGTTGTTCAGAAGTATCCAGCGCAAAATTAATTTTACTAAAACCAAAGTTATAATATCACTTTAGTAAATGTTATGCCAATATGAATAAAAATGAAGAGATTATTGTTCGTCCATATAGGTTGAGCGAAATGCGATCATTTAAAAACGTTTATTGTTTTTGTCTCTTTTCTGACAAACCGGCGACAATTTCAATCTGTAAGACACCATGCGCAATGTAATTCCAACGACATAAAATGAATGGTCTGTACCCAACATAAAGTCGGCAATAATAAATACAAAAAAGAAGGAAAAAAAGACACTGGCCCGTTTCGCGAGATGGATCTCGTATATCGGCCGAGCTCATTTTTAAATATAACGATCTCAATAAAAATAACTCGCGTATTGAGTTATCTGTCGGACAATTCATGGGAAAATGGGAAATAAAAATCTCTAATGTACCGAAGTCGAACGGTGAGCTCGGCTAACACGAGGATAAAGTCCGCGGAAAAAAAGCACACAACTATTAACAAGAAACGAATAGTTTTGATTCGTAATAAAAGAGCGAGAAAGATAGAACAGTATAATATGGCGTAAAAATGAAGAAATATGAAAATAATTTATTGCAAATATTAAAGCGTATATGGAATAATAGAAAGAAAACGGCCGAGCCGTTATATAGATAATAAAATCAAACTAGTAATAGTAAATCATATTTTCAATAAAATCAATTTTTGCGATCCTACTTTTAAAGTTATTGCCGCAATGGTAATAAACTTTTATACGTACGTATGTATGTGTTTGTCTGTATATAAGCGTAAGAACATACCTATACATTTATATTTATATACAAACAAACGTCTGACCATTGTAAATTTTCCCCACAATAAAATGTAATTTTAATTCGTAAAGTAGACTATGGCGTTATTCGACATGTCTTTCATTCTGTTTGAACAGCGAGATTCGTTTTGTTTTTAAGTTTCTGGATATTTTATTGCAGTTAAATTGCTTTGAAATTTATGAGAAATAAAATAATGCTTCTATACCTATACATTTTTTGTCTTATTTACTATATAGGGCTTCGCCAAGTGCAAACTTGCTTGTTACGTTACATCCTTAGAAATTGCATGAGAGCGACCGTATGCGCTATAATAAAGAGAGAAAAAGTTTTTTTTGTTAAGTACGAAATTTATTACCCGAAATATTTAATAAAAAGAAGACTTCCACTACGACTTCCAGGGAAACACAGAGAACCTACACTAAGAATTTTACGAATATTTACTACATATTCTGGTAAAATATGAGGGTCAACAAGTCATTTCCAAACAAGAATATTTATTAAAGCAGAATTTCATTTTTCGACATAATCTTACACTTATTCCAGCGATGCACAAGCATTTTATCATTCTCCTGGACATGTTACAAGTGTCTTGTTATTTTCGCAGAACTTAATTTAGGATTACCAGTCACCATTCATCAGTTCTACATGGTGTCCCAAAACGAATCGGCAATACTTCAAGGATGAATTGCGGAACTTATTTAGAGTCGAAAAATTATAAACATAATGCTATGGTTTTTTCCCAAAATTATATTTAAAATTTATTAAAAATGTATGTACCATTATTTTTGAACTTGAGTGTATATTTTTGAAAATGTATTTTATGTGCGAGAGTAAAAAACTAGTTTTATTGAAGGACGGATTTATGTGCAAGCCATTGCGGTAATGTGGACGGACAGACTTAGTTATACCTTTAGACAAGAACGTTCTTTTTATTTGAAAAATATATTATATTAAATATATTAGTAGGTAAGGCCGCGATTTGGCCAGACGAACGCTTGGCGCCAAATCCTAGAATCTAAAAGCATTTGGTTTGAATCTTTGATAAAAATTAAATAATTTTTTTATAGAAATTTTAATTATTTAAATACATTATCAAAATGTTGATATTGATCTATAATTATATATTTAAGTAATTTCGGGTTGAATTTATTGTGTTAATTAGTTGTTGGTGGTTGATTTTCAATTCCCGTATATTCTACGAGATTGTGTTCTCGTAATTTTGATTGTATTTGATTAAGCAACGTTTTCTTGTCTACGTGTCTCATATATAATTTTTTTCATGTAAGTAAAAATATAAGACGTCTTATTAATTCAAAAGATTTGAATATTGTATTTCAATTGTATTAATATTGTTATTTAGAGATTTAGTCTTAATTAGTTGAGTGAAATGACAAAGAATATTTTTAAAATTTCTACGTAAAAAATATAACTGTAAAAATTTTATACGTTGGAAAGTTCAACGTTATTTTTTTCATGTATTTGATGTTTGCACATGCGTTAGATTTTTGATCGTGTTTTCAAGTTTGTTTATTTTATGTTGTTCTCTGGGGAGAAATCTTTTTATTTGAAAAATATATAATTATATATTTAAGTAATTTCGGGTTGAATTTATTGTGTTAATTAGTTGTTGGTGGTTGATTTTCAATTCCCGTATATTCTACGAGATTGTGTTCTCGTAATTTTGATTGTATTTGATTAAGCAACGTTTTCTTGTCTACGTGTCTCATATATAATTTTTAAATATAAGACGTCTTATTAATTCAAAAGATTTGAATATTGTATTTCAATTGTATTAATATTGTTATTTAGAGATTTAGTCTTAATTAGTTGAGTGAAATGACAAAGAATATTTTTAAAATTTCTACGTAAAAAATATAACTGTAAAAATTTTATACGTTGGAAAGTTCAACGTTATTTTTTTCATGTATTTGATGTTTGCACATGCGTTAGATTTTTGATCGTGTTTTCAAGTTTGTTTATTTTATGTTGTTCTCTGTGGAGAAATTAAAAATAAACTTTGTTATTTAATTAAGTTGATCCGAAGTCATTAGAGGATGTTTAAATTCACTTAGCGGTCATATTCAGTGAATTCTTTTACCTATGGTTGTAATTTTTAAATTACAGTCTTTTTACTTTATAAAGATCAATTTTTTTTCTTTCTTTGATTTTTTTTGTATTAAATATTCATTAAATTTTATATTGTGCTCATTATTTCTTATACTTTTCACCGTGCATTTTTAATAAGTAACTTAAAGAAATATAATTATAACATTTATCAAGAAACTTTGATTGGCGCCTAAATAACATTTTTATTTCCACGTTTTTCCGATTGGAACCCTGAGAAGTCCCATTTTTTGGAAATAAACCGACCGAGTATCCTAGTTGGGTAGATTAGTTGTGGATGGTGGTGCAGTAAATATAAAAACCACAATTCATAGCAATATGTAATAAACGTTACCGTTAACGAGATAGTTATTATCATTTTATAACACTGTTCAACAATGAAACTTTTACGTAAAGAGAAAACTCAATCTTTATAGATTTTGGTAAGCTGAATTCGAAAATAACAATAATTTTTGTTTTTTAGCTCCCGTTTCCGTATTATATGAAGTTTGTTACATTCTTATTTCTGTTTTCGGAATGCTTATGGGCCTACACGATGGGTATATATAAATGATTTATGTAAATACTTTTTCCAACTTCTTGGCCAACGCGGACGATTTGAAAATATTTAAGTGTGTGTATTCTTGCAATGGTGGTAGAGCGCTTCAGGATATTAATTTGCTAGCGGCATGGTGTATAAGCAACAATATGTCTCTTAATCTTGGTAAATGCCATATCATCACTTTTTCAAAGAAAAATAATACTTATGTTTTCAATTATATGTTGCAAGGTACTGCCCTGAAAAGAGTTGACCACGTTACCGACTTTGTTATTTTTTATGGTAATATATCATTTATTTTACATATAGATCATATTATAATAATTAATAAATCCTTGCAGTTATGCGGCTTCATTAAACCTGTATGCAGTGACTTCACGAACATCATCTATATTATACAAATTTATAACGCCCTGGTCAGGCCTATACTCGAGTGTGGTATGTGTGGTATGGTTTCCTTATCATGGGGTTCATATAGATCGGATTGAGGGAATTCAGCGTAAAATGGCTAACACTTTATACTCTTTAAATTAAAAATTGATAAAAACTTATATAATTATGCGGAGAGATTACAACTATTGGCTATTGAATCGTTGGAGAATAGAAGGCTAAAGCATTTATTAAGCTTGGTTATCAGCTGTTGCACAATGACAACCCCTCTTTCTCTGTTGCTTTTCCATGTTCCACCGTTTCGTCCTCGCTCGGGTGACACGTTTTATGTTCGTTTCCATCGAACTGAATATGGTAAGCATAGCCTCATGGACCGAGTTTTATTACAACTGAATCTTTTATTTGGAGTCGATTTGCATAATATTTCAAACCACGCCTTTCTGCAATTCCTAAATAATTTGCGGTTTCCTTGAATCTTCTTTATTTATAACATTTATAACTATAATTTACAAACTTGTGCACGTTTTATTTTGTATTATGCAATGCTATTTGGAATTTTTTTATTGCAATGTACAATAAATAAATACATACACTAAGTACTTTTGCTACGTTTGTGAGTGGGATAGTCGTGCTAAGGATTTACAAACAGAAGGACTGGCTACGAAGACAAGCTTTATTGCCTGACAGGAAAAATGTCTCATAGAAGCTACTTGCCAATAACAGTCTTTACAGGGATTGACATGATTGATGGGTGGTAACAGGACTTTTCCTGTTACCACCACTACACGTGAAGCTATGATTGATGAAGTCATTTGCAAAAGCAGTGAATAAGGGCAACGAGCGAGCATTTCAATACTTGCTGGAAAATTCCCAGGATCAAGATGGGAGTATTCATTGGTCGACAAATACGTAAGATCCTTGGAGACCAGCAATTCGAGCAAAGGTACGTCATTGTTCTTGGGCAATGGAAGGGCTGAAAATTATATAGAACTTGCTAATGACCTTATATGTACCCATAAGAAACTGAAATGCAACACGTCACTCAAAATGCACTTCATTTACTCGCATATCGACGTTTTTCTTGAAGATTGTGGGGCGTTTAGTGATAAACGTGGTGAGAGATTTCACCAAGAAATTTTGTAATGGAACATCGATACCAAGGAAGATTCAGTGCTTCAATGTTGGCAAATTTCTGCTGGACTTTGCAAAAAGACTCGCATCAAAATGGGTAATTCCTTTCATATTTCTGTCATAAGCTAACCTTTTTACATCTTCCCACTTTACCGCCATACGCACCTCTTCCCTCCACGTTCTTCTTGGCCTGCCTCTCTTTTTTCCTTTTTCTTTAGCGTAGAATATTTGTTTGATCATCTGTCTACGTTTATCTGTTCACATTACATGTCCCAATCAACCAACTTAATTGACCTTGATATATTGTTGTTTCAACAGGAGCTATGTTACTAACCAATGAAGTGGACTATCTAGGCATTACACTTAGGGCGAAACTGAACTGAAGGACGCATCTAATCAAAGTGGCGGAAAGAGCGACGCAGTTCTTCTGGAGATGCAGAAGAGCTGTTGGTAAAACCTGGGGACTAAAACCAAGTGCGATAGACTGGTTGTACCCAGTAGTAGTAAGACCAACAATTACCTATGAGGCAGTTGTCTGGTGAAGGAGGACGGAGCTGACATCCTCGGTGGGGCTCCTCACGAGTCTCCAGCGATAGGCTCTGTTAGAAATCACGGGATCTATGAACAGCATGGAAACCGCCTCCATGGAGGCCATTGTGGGTTTCCCTCCATTGGACCTATTTGTGCAGAGGCAATGGCTGCGATTCTGAGGCTGAAGAGCAATAAAGTATAGTGTCCTAATTAGGTTGTAAAGGGCCATACACATACCACAGGAACTATAGTGGGAAATCCGATATTACATATGCCGGCCGGTTTATAGCTAAGCTCAACATATCTATACCCACCAGGAATCAGGCAAAAAGTCGCTAGACCGATTGCGGAGATCTGGTTATGGCTAGAAACAGAACATAAAAAGAAATGGAGGCTAATGGAAGGTCAACTCCATACGAAAACACTACTACGGGAGCTGGACGCTAGGTTTTTAGCCAACCTGATTTGTAGTAATAAAAAAGAAATTAAAATTAGTACTGAGTTAAGAAACCGAGATTGTCTTTAAAGGAAGCATCTCTACAGCATGGACTTGGTTAGCGAGTCCTGGTGTAGGAAATGTGGGAAGTTAGTCTTCATGTAATATGGACTGGTGCGGATCTGAAGTGACTCAGTCAGAAACACTTCGGAAGAGATCTATTGGAAGCTACGATGGTACTCAAACTTCCCCGAGGAGGATAATGGCTTTTATCGAGGACACAAGAATATCCGAGTGGAACTGAGAGATGTATTGGGGGTGGTACAGAGAGCACTGTGCTCAAGTGCCTGGACGTTCTGGTGCCACTCCAAAAGTTAGAAGAAGAGGAAGGAGCTATGTTAAGGTTTTCTCTGAATCACTGGTTACCAATTTTATCTATTCTTGTTTTTCTTTTTATTCTTCTCAAAAATCTCGTTTCTATACTGGATAGACCACTTTTTGTGTTTGTGTTGTTGTCCAGGATATACACGCATATGTCAATGTTGGTTTTACGATTCTTTTAACTATTTCTGTTTTAATTTCTTTGGATTTTTCTTTTTTATCTAAAAAGTTGTTCTTTATGCTATTGTACAGTGAACCAGATTTTGCTAAATTTTAATTATAATTATTTGAATACTGTTCTGAACTGTGAGTCGGTTACTCTATATAATAGAAGTATTCGAAACATTTGTAGGCTCCTTTAATTGTTTTAGCTCTCTTGTAAACATTTTAGGAGGCGAAAAAAAGAAGCTGTATTTGAATATGACCATGACAATAATAAAAAGCGGTTTACTTCTTCAAATAACATATATCTATAATAATGTAATACTATACCTTGAATAATTTTTTTAATAAAAAAAGCATATTTTTTCTAATTAAACAAAACTAATATCATTAAAATTATAATTTATTTCTTTTAATTCAGCTTGGAATACCAATAAATTTAAGTTTTTTATTAACCAAAACGTCAAGATAAATTTTAAACAAATTTACTAAAGGAAATCTGTATAATAATTAGTTTATTCAAGTCACGCATTTCGTTCAAAATAAAAAGAATATTTACTATTACAACGTCGCTTATTTGAATTTTGCGGTGTGTTTTTCTGATGATCTCACCAATATACACTTATAAATAATATTCACTTCATTTTCATGTATTATATTGATTGCTCAATAAAACGAAAAAGTAAAAAGAAACAATAAAATGCCAGGAGAATCATTTCTGAATATACAAAAGGAATTGTATAAAACCCGAATGTAGTTTGGTGCGTCGCAGTCTCTCAATATAATCGAATTAAACACGAAAGAATAAGGAAACGAGACAAAAACGAGTGCCTCCGGAGTTGGTAGCTCTTCAGCGAAGAAATGCTTGCGCTCCTGTCCTTACAATTACGGTTGATTGTCTCAATTAGAAGAATTCCTAAATTCTCGACCAAACATGTAAATAATGTTTGTTTTAGTACGTAATTAAAATGGGAAAAAGTGTAAAAATACTTGGTTGGACGGTATACGTGTAATAATCAAAAACAAAAATTTTTTCACGAAATTATTAATAATACGATTTTTAAATAAGATTATTTTACTTATTTATCCTATCATCATCAATTAAGATCATTTAATGTTAAACATTTATTGATAATTATTGAGACCATAATATTAAGATCTCAACATTATCTTGGTTACTCATAATACGTTAAGATACAAATCATTACAAAATTATTTTTTGAACATGAATATGATTAACATTTTGAACTTACTGCAAGTGACAATTAATGAATATTAAATCTCATTCTTACATGTAAATGTCGACTTATGTGATGCGTTCATAACTACAATCCGACAAACTAAGTTTGTACCAGTATGCAGAACACACCCTTTCGCGACAACGAACTTCCTGGTAATTAGGTTAATTAAGAACTGCTGAAAAAAAAACAAGTCAATCAACGGGAAACGTACAGACGCGTTTCGTTCTGGTTGGAACTTTTCAATGCACGGCATTCCTCGAAGACGGACATTGCTTTTCATTTCTATACTTTCTGTATATATAGTTAACATTTTGAACTTACTGCAAGTGAGAATTAATGAATATTAAATCTCATTCTTACATGTAAATGTCGACTTATGTGATGCGTTCATAACTACATCCTTACATTTACATGTAAGAATGAGATTTAATATTCATTAATTCTCACTTGCAGTAAGTTCAAAATGTTAACTATATATACAGAAAGTATAGAAATGAAAAGCAATGTCCGTCTTCGAGGAATGCCGTGCATTGAAAAGTTCCAACCAGAACGAAACGCGTCTGTACGTTTCCCGTTGATTGACTTGTTTGTTTTCAGCAGTTATGAATATGATTCTTCAGTATTTGACATATTGCTTATTGAAACGTTTGTAAATCTAAAAATTCATGTTTACATTTTTCGCTGCATCAATAATACTCATAATAAAATTATTCATTTATTTTCGTCTTTGATGATACGATAAAGCTTTGTATATATGTAACTAGAATACTAGCGATTTAAACCATGTCGGACACTGCGCAGGTGACTCGGCTCTGGCTCGTCACCTAGCTACGTCCTCGATTATTATAAATGGCATATAATCTCGTTATATTAATAGCTATAATATGATCCAATCAATATTGATCTCTCACTAACAGTAATTTTACTTGTTTGTATTTTTTGGTTTATCAACACCTATTTCATATTACTTGTGTAAAACCGGAATTGGTATTTATGTTTAATCCCAAAGATTATTTTCCTGGACTATTATTATAATTAATTACATGATTTTTTATGTAACAGCAGGGCTGTGCCAAGCGGGGATGCCAGGGCTGCATGACACCCAGGCGGCGATTGGAAAATAATTTAATATGTATAGAAATATGTACTAATTATTCAATTTTTATTACGTTTACGATGGTTTAAACCTACTACTTATGTAGAACTTGAAAGTATTTTATAGTTTTGCTTAAATATGTACGTAAACAGGTATATACTATGAAAAATAAATTCGTGTCATTAGTGTTAAGATATTACTTTACAAGCATTGCCACTGCAAAAACAAGATCTTACCAGCGGTTGATATTGTAAGACCTCGTAAAAAAGGAGATTGTTTATGTTTTGATTTACTATTTTCGATACAGCAATATCCAAAATAAAGGAACGATTTGAGCTAATGACAGTTGAACTTTTCAGATTTTAAATAATATTTATTCGTTACTGGAATTGAGTCGAGATGCCAAAATAAAATATTATATGGATTTGCAAATTGTCCGAAAATGAACGAAATGAATCTGCGTTAGATTTATGCGACAAAATTGAAATCCTTTTAACGTATATTAACCTCGGTATTCGTGGATTAGTAGTTTTAGATTATATATTTTCAAATTATCTTATTCCAATGTTTAAGATTAATAAATTTAAGTTTAATCACAATTCAAAATAAAATAGCTGCAGATTTGGACACAACAGATTTAATCAATGAATTTGCACTTAAAAAGGCAAGAAAAGTTAATTTTTAAGTAAAATTTACTATACAGAAATTTTATATAAAACTTTTGGAAACATTTTCTTTTGCTTGTTCAGTATTATTCATATGTTAGGTTTTGTATCATTTTGTGGTCTTTTTTTATAAACATCATGTATGTATATGTAGTTCAACTACAGATATAACAAGTGTTCATTTGAAAAGTCAATCTAGTAGCATGTGATTTACTGAGAACATTTTGAAGTATGTCGTAAATTAAAATTTACTACTTAACCTAGATAGTCCCAACATAACGACTAATAATAATTTTCTTTAGATTGACACCTGAAGAAGCTGTTGAAAAAATCTTACATTTTGGTTGTATTTTATCTGAATAGAAAAATTCGCTCCTCATAAAAGAAAGATAGTTGTCTAGCGAAGCTATGTTTATATCTACATTATCTGCTAAAATAATCATTCGAACGTATACAAACAACATAGTTTCTGTTTACATTCAAATTAATCAAAATGGAATATACGGTCGTTGGAGGAAGATTAATTGTAAAAAAAAGTTATCTTTCGAGACGTTTAGCGCACGCAATAGAAACATGGACTTAGGAATAAATACGTAGGAATAATAATGAGTGCATGTCCGGAGCGAAATTGGAACAAAACCTTCCCGTATGTATGCATCGGGAACGGCAGACATGCACACGAAGAAGGAACGGCTCTTGCATCATTTAATTCTTATACGTATGTAAGTATATGTAGATCCGAGAACAAGATATATTCGATACGAATCGAGTTACAAGAGTTTACAAGATCGATTTAATCAATTGATACAACGGCCATCCGACAACGCCGAGCGGACCTCTCCTTCTTCTTTCATGATTATATGAATAGTGGATATTTGTTGCGCACCGTCTTCGCCACAGACCGGGCATAAATTTTACTATTGTGAGTTGTGGCACGTGCTTTTGCTTTACTTCTGCCACGGCCTAGGATTGTGTACGCGCTGACTGATTTTTTAAATCGAAACTCGACTCGCCTGTTTATTTCTTTTAAACGACCCATGCAGATCTCTCTACCTATAATCATATGGAGGCAGGACAGGTTATTTATGCAAATATATTATTTGCAGATGCTGATTTAAACGGGTGAATTTCCTTAATAGATAAAAAATTAATGAAAAAATAAATGAGTAAATTTTTGGTAAATAACATGTTAATCGAAACAAGAAATGGGGCAACAAATTAGTATTTATATTCAATTATACAGAGAATTCCATAGAGCACTGATGGTTTTGGTATGGAATATTTTTTTAATTTATGGTCAGATTTCGAATTTGTTTTCGGATTCTAATCAAAGACAGCGTGGGAGTTTGCTTGACATTAAGTGTAATTAGTTGTCATGAACGATTACCACAGAGCGGACTGAAGCGATTAAATGGCCAATTGCCCCGATAAAACGTTGTGGTAGTATCATGTATAGTATGCATATTATAACAGCCCCACTATTTGATTGCTCGGTTGCATTCGTCGACTACAGACTAGACTAATCAATGTTATTTGTTGAAAATGATCTCGAGACAAGAGGAATTACTTTATTTATTTGTTTCGTACGAGAAACAAAAAAAAAGAAAATTAAAAAAAAAATGAAAAATTAGATTTTAGTGTATAAATCATTTTTATGACAAAAAAATGTTACAAAACTAATTTACACACTAATATATACATTTTTCGCAGCGGCTAGTATCTGATGGTTCCGTTTATATAGCGGAGTTGCACATTCCATGGCCTGTGCGGAACCTATTTAATTTAGACCATTACCTACGTGGGAGATTTACGTCTGCCAGAGCTTCTGAAGGATTATAAATTAAATCTCAAATATTTATATGAAAAGAGATCGATCCGAACCAAAGACAGCAAAATATAATAACTATAGAGGAATTTGTCAAGTCTTACCATATAGTGAAACACTGTCGTGAACTTAATGCTCAAAGAATGTTCTGAATGAAAACGTTCAGGAAGTTCATGATGTAGTTTTAAGAATGGGTAATACAAAATTTTAAATTTTATCAAGATGCGATTAATGAAGAATTGCAATAATGAACACTAATATTACGTTCCCTTTCAATATTTGCATTCTCATATAATAAAAAAAAACACATTCCAAATAAGAATGGACCAGATGGCGCCGCAATCTGAGTGTAATTTACACAGGATATATTTTGTAATTTCAAACAAGTAAAACATGTTTGCTATCATATCTTCAGGTTATATACTAGGGTGGGTCAATTTTGTTTTCGATAAAAGCTACAAAAAAAAAATGTATATATGATTTTGAGTAAAACTGCTGAATAGACCATAAGTGTAAGTCGGATGTGGATTCCCGAAATTTTCAAAATAGATATTTTCCTTAATAAATGCATACTATTTCCAATAAAATCGCATAGAATTACAGTAGATTGCTCGGAATAGGTTTGCTGGAAAGGTATTTCTGTCGCCCTACAGAACCACTATTAAAATCTAAGTTTTTTTTTTTAATTTTAGTGTAGATATCAATTATTAACACTAAAAAATAGCCTAAAATAACTAATAAATTATTTTCCTATGATTTTTTCATGAAAACATTTTTTCGTTCTATAGTGTCACAAAAACAAAGAGGAAAACGCCAATTTTAAATTTCAAAATTATTAGTGGCATGGAGAAATCACCAAACTCGTCTGCAGCGCCTTCACAAATGGAAAGAAGAACATCAGCAAGCTCTGAATCTAGATTGTCACATATGCCTTATCATATTTTTGTAATTGGTTCATCAAGTCATGTAAATGATCTTAATTTTCCGACTAATCGTGATATCTTAAAATATTATTTCTTCTTGAGTGATCTTGCTAAACTTGAAAGCAAAATGTTCTCGCATAAAACTCTTATTCCCTATGTAGCAGATAAATTGATCATATTTAGAGTAACTTAATACACTCAGACACAAAAAAAACACGGACATTTGTTTTATTTCAGAAATTGTAAATTAAAGATCTATTATGTTACAAAATTTAATGGTTAAGTATTTTATATGATAGAAAAACGCATTTCAAACAAAGGTTCATGTAATTAATCATAAATACAGTATTAGAAAAAAATCTTTTCGTCAAAACGGAAATGGCGTAAACCCAGTAACATCATTTTTCAGCTGTGGCTTAGATGTTTTGTGATTGTAACATTGAAATCACATTTTTAGTAACGCGTGTTACTCCCTCGGTATTGGATAACTGCATCCATATGTCTTGGCATGCCTTGAATCAGATTAGAAATGGCTTCTTGGGGAATGTTTTCCCATTCTTCTAGAAGTGCTTCTCTTAACTCCTGTAAGATTTCCGATGGTCTCTGCCGCCTCCTAATACGCCGTCCCAACATGTCCCACACGTGCTCAATGGGATTAACATCAGGACTCCTTGCTAGCCATGGCAAAACGCGAATCCCCACTTCTTGCAGATAATTTGTGGTAACGCGAGCGACGTGTGGGCGCGCATTGTCGTGCATTAGAAGAAAATCATTGCCTATATATAGACCAAATGGCACCACATGATTCGCCAAACATTCATTTATGTACCTATTAGCTGTTAGATTTCCGTCTACGAAAACCAACTCCGTACGAGCGTTCATACATACTCCTGCCAAACCATCACTCCACCATCTCCAAATGGCGACCTCTCGGAAATACAGCACTGCGAATATCGTTCCCCTATCCTTCTCCAAACTTTTTCACGTCCATCAGGTGAGCGTAAATTGAAACGGGATTCGTCTGTAAACAGAACACAGCTCCACTGTTCATTTCTCGAGGCTCTATGATTCTGTGCAAAGCACAATCTTTCGACGCGATGCATCTTTAGTAATCTGGGACCGGTTGCAGGTTTAGCTCCAGTCCACTTGCATTCAATCTTCTTCTAACTGTTTTGGCCGAAATTGGACGTCCATACATGTTAAAAAACCGTTGGGCTACCATCGTAGATGGCAGGTTGCGCTGACAACACTATGCGCCTGTCTTCATTTTGCTTTGTACATCGCGGACGATCCGAACCTGGTCTCCTGGTGTATTCTTGCGTCCCTCTAAAACGTTTTAAGGCATCATGAATGGTACTTCTAGCCATATTCATGACATATGCGATGTAACTCACACTGCGTCCATCATTATGTAAATCAACGGCTGCAGCAATATCTTCGGGTCTCATTGTGTAATAAGATAAATTGTGACTACCGTGTTACACTCAAAACAGTGATAACACGTGAAAATTAAACAAATAGTGATAATAAAGAATAAAAAGGCAGACACAACTATCGACAATTAAATGGCGTTATTTCATAACAATGGCTTGTTTACACGTATCCATGGTAACAAAATTATCACAAATTGATGCATTTTAAATTGCATTATCTACAAAAACTCTGACTAACATACATCTCATTTTTCTTTTTATAAAATAAATGTCCGGGTTTTTTGTCTCTGAGTGTATTTAAATCATTAACAGAAAAAGTATTTTGGAAAGATTAACTGTTTTGCTTGATAAATACTACAAAAAATAAAAAATAGAAACGAAAAAGAATTTGGAGCATTTGTGATTCAACAAAGGAATAATTTTATATTGGTGAATGTAATTGTAAGTTAAAAACAACAAAATGCTCGTGTAATTTGTTAGTCAATTTGGATTTGGCTCTGAACTTGATTAATAATATTGGAGAACTGACCAGGTGCTGATAGTGGAAGCTCATCTTCTGCGGTCCAACCGCTATCGTCATTTAGGATATCTGTTTTCTCAAAACCAGCTTTCCTGAAACAATGTTTTATTGTCTGGGGACCCACTTGCTCCTACGCTTTGTGTATGAAATAAACGACATCTAACAAATTTATTGATTTTGATAAATCCAAAGCAGAATTTGCGTCTTCCATCTGCAGCAAAATATTTTTTAAAAATAACGATTTGTACAAAAACTTAAAGTTTTTTATAACGCCTTGATCCAGGGGCTAACAAAATGCTGTTGTGTTTGCTGGAATAAAAATAACTTTAACATTTTTCAATTTAAGAGCGCGCGGTTGAGGCCCCATTGTCAAATAGCCGGACATTCCGTTCTTGAAGTTGCATTTTTCTATCGAACTGCGCTAGAAAATCAGTCATCAAATCAGACGTCATCCAAGCCTTTTTGTTTAATCGCCACGTAACTGGTAAATTGTTCAAATTAATATTGCGAAACGACCGAGGTTTTGCAGCTTTCCCAATAACAAAAAGGGGTTCCTTTTCTCCAGCCATATTGACGCAGTGCAAAATCGTTAGCCTATCCTTAGCCATTTTTCCACCAGTGAATTTTTCACCTTTTAATGCAAATATTTTATCGGGTAATGCCCGAAAAAACAATCCAGTCTCATCCGCATTACAAATATCTCGTGAATCATATCCTTGAAACAAAGATGGCACTTTTTCAGTAAAACTTTTGACATCATCTTGGTTTACACTAGCGGCTTCTCCAGAAATGTCACGGAAGGTTATGTTATGCCGTTTTTTGAACCTTTCCAGCCAGCTAGATGATGCACTAAAATCTGCGTAATTCAATTTATCTGCAATTTCTTTAGCCTTGCTCCTGATAAGTGTGCCCGAGAGAGGAATACATTTATTTCAAGCCTTCACAAACCATTCGTAGCACAATTTATCAATGTTAACGCCTTTGACGTTCAGCATACTCCTTTTTCTATCCGGATTGACATCAGTCTCCCACAATCTTAAAATTTGGTCTCTGTTTTTGATGATACAAGCAGCTTGAGTTTTACTGATCTTACATTTCTTTGCTAACTCGCGTACACTAAGTTTCTCATTTCTTCGAATTTCAATGACATTAACTTTGTCTTTAATAGTCAACACTGCTTTAGGCATAGCGATTCAAGTATGTATACAATAAGAATCTATAAATGTACTATGTATTTACGTACTACATTCAAAACAACAAGCTGTGCGTATATAGGGAATTCCCCTTAGTACATACACGTATTATTCAATAAGCAACATCTGTACGAATGTACGAATATGAAGAAGAGTAAACGGAAAAACAGTGTTACAGTGTTGTAAGTTGTCCGGTTATGGGGAACTAAAATCACTTTGGTGTGGGAAAAAAGTGTCCGCGTCCGGTTATGGGAGGGTTGTCCGTTCAAGAGAGAAAAATTTTAAAAATCCGTAAGTAATCTTTTGGTACTGCAAAAAGTGTCCGTTTATGGGTGGTGTCCGCTTAAGAGAGGTGTCCGTAAGGAGAGAGTACACTGTAGTTTGACCCACGCTATTTACATAAAATATTATTTCTGACCATTGCGATTGTTTAATGTTAGAATAGAGAACTCCTGGACTGACATTAAACAAACTTTTAACAGAACAAACTAAAAATCTTTGGTTTGCCTGCGTAAATTTAACCTGTATTTGAACCAATCACAAACGTTTATTTTTAAGTCCTATTTTTCACAGAGGTCCGTTCTTATTTGGAATGTCTATTCGGTAAATCCTAAAATTAGGAATTTTAAACATTTTGATGATTAAACAACAATCACTTAAACAAAGCTGTTGTTTCGCATAGATGTCTAGCAATCTTTAATATTTACTGACGTCATTGAATAAACGTGACTTTTTTGTTAAGTTTCCACAAAAACCCTAAACGAGTCATTCAGGTTTAGGTATATTTCTAATTTCAGCAAAAAAAAATATGTACGAATACCATTAATTGGCGGTTGACCGTTCTAAAATTCATCATTCATATTTAAATTCGAAAGCGAAATGAAAAAAGACCCTCAAGAAATGAAACAGTTCCAACAAAAGGGAATTTTAATTCCTCTGTACTTTTTTTCCTTTTTACCCCAAGTCCTCCACCTCCTTCCATTGCTGCAACGGCCGGTTGCCCCAAAAAACAATTTTTAATGCGCCAACTAAAACTTGATTTATATTTCAACTGTTTCGTGCAGCTGACCTGTACGATAGTTACGAACTTGCGAAGTATAACATCGCTTAATACTTGATCAGGACCGCCTTGATCTCATCGAAATATTCAAATTCGTCGCTGGGGTCTGGAAATTTGCATATCAAACATGTGCGCTCTAGATATGTACATACCGCGCGCATATATGTTTGTACGTATATCTTTGTGTGTATGTGCATGTATATAGAGAAATCCCGATCTCCCCTGCTTTAAATATAAAAATTATCCCTTTTGATAGTTGCAAATAAAAGAAGTCTGAAATATTACTTTTTACGGGTTGGAAGGTGCCCTCTTTACGCCGCGCGCGCGTGTTTCGCCTCTCTTTTGAAACTTTTAATGGTTTTAACACCCCTTTGTGTTCCGTTTGGGATCTTGTTTAATTTCGATAAAAAATAATACACCCTTTGTTTAGTTCAGTCATATGTCGTTTGAATATGATACGAATTTTGTCCTTCGAATATTATGCACGGTCTCCTATTACTTTAATGAAATTATATGCAATACGCACATACGCACGTGATGCATAGGTTTTGTTAAAACACGATCCTTTCGCGAAAATTTAATCTTATGAAATTGTCCAGCACATATTTGCTCTGTGGCTATTCCTAAACCCTCTTGAATTCATAATTTATAGTTTCGAAAATATTTAATTAACTGACGTGGCCTTTACTTGAGGAAAATTCATTTTATGATTTTTACAAATATTTACATATTATACTAGTGGTATCAAGTGTTTCACTAACACTGTGGTTTCTTCAGACTAATAAGTCATTCTCACTGCGTCGTCTGTTCGAGCAGTACACGAGCTGAGAGAACATACGACTTTATACCGTCATACGAAGCCGGAAGCAATGGCCGGGCGAATTGTTACTTTAACAAAATTAATTCTAAATCCAAACACCACAATCAACTGGTCACAGGAATTAAAAGAAGAGACATTCGAGATAATTGACCGAACGTTCAACGAAAGAGATATCCAGCAAATTCTACGGACATCGCCAAACATATTTATGGTAGATCCAAACCAGCCAAAAATATAAGTCAGGATACCAGAAAAAAAACACCACCGAACACAGAACAAGATGCAAACTGAAATCAAAACCGCCTTTAGACTTTATATACCCGAAATTCACGAAGAAGCCAAAAATAGACGAAACAACCTCACCGATCGAAACCAAAAATTCTTACGACGCCCTCGAAAACAAAACTGAAGAAAAAATGGAAGAAGAAACTGTCGAATTCACTCCACAGCCTTCAACATCAGCTAGCTCGCCCAGGGTAAGTGATAAAACCAACATCACACATAACACAAATACTGTAACACGAAAACCACACAAAATTGCACCGATAATAGTCACGGAAAAAGACAAATGGACACACATACGACACATACTTAAGACAAACAACATTAACACTGAAGAAAACAAACTTGTGAAACCTGGTATTCACATCGAACCAACAACTGACAATGACTACCGCACACTTAAACAAATACTCGACAAAGTAAACATACAATACTATACATTTCAACTTAGAAGCGAAAAGACATTAAAGGTAGTTATGCGTGGCATTCCCACCTTTATCACAGACACTGAAATTACCGACGACTTGACTGACCAAGGATACCCAACACTGAAAATTAAAAGAATGAACGGTAAACACGGCATACCTGCACCACTGGCACTAATCGAACTAACGAGACAGTACAAGTCAATTTACAACTTACGCGACTGCTGCGGACTTGCAATAAAAATAGAACCTTTACACAAACGGACAGACATAATACAGTGTCACAAATGCCAGACTTTCGGACATCACCAAAGAAATTGCAACGTAAACTACAAATGCATGAAATGCGGAGACGAACACTCGACACACTTATGTACAAAGACGAAGACAACCCCACCAAAGTGTGCAAACTGCGGTGGCCCTCACCTATCCACTTTCTTAAACTGTCTCAACAATCCTAACAACCCTACAAACAAAACCACACCCAAACCTAAATACATACCAGCACCACCCCCAACAACTAATTCCTGGACTCAAAGACAAAACAAAACAACACCTAACACAGTTGACGAATTAGCACTTGCCTTAGGCAATATGCTAATAACACTAAACTCGACAAACGCAACAAAAGAACAAATACAATACTTCGTAACACAAACACAGACAATCATAACACTTTACAATAATAAACATTAAATACACACAACTGAAACGCAAAAAAAAAAAAATGTGATGATGACCAACAAACGAACACACATGACTTAAACGCAAAAAAGCGACTGACACACAGACTTTACACGCACAATACACACAGGACCGCACAAAAAACACAACAACGCACGATTAAATCAGACTCAAACACATCACAACCCTGGGAGATACGAAACAATGGAGTGGAAATGGAGGCAACTTCGACCACAGAACAAAATTCAACGACTCATACGACTAATAAGATAATTCTATTTACATGACAGAAAAGTTAGCTAAAGTAATTTAAGGGTGGGGGGTGTTATATAGTTCCATTACGCAACAAATTAAATATACAAAAAAAGTTTAAGTATATCAATACGTTAAGCACGTATTACGCTTTCCTCCGTCAGATGTCACTTATTATATAGTGCTACCTGATAGGACGAAATTTGCGTGTGGGCGATTTCAGCTTAAATGTATATACAGATACAAATCTGTTTTTTCAATAGATTTGTATTATTTTGTATTACATTGCTTCACTAGCTTGACTGATGACGCCTATAGATGGCAGAAACACGTGTCTTAAGCAGAAGTAAATGCTGAAAATACGAAGTGTATTGCCCATGTGTACTGTTACAGATATGTATATTGCATGTCTGTTTCAACAAATTAAATACCTTTTTTTTCACTGAGTTTACAGTATGTAATTATGATTCGTCACTTTAAAGCCAATTGAGGTATATAAATAAAATTGTTACATCACGTCAGTCAGATTTAGTAGTGAAAAGCATTTAGTGTGATTTATTTAAACTTTAAATTAAAAAACATTTTTTTTTGGAACGATTGGCTTGCCTCTTGTAGTCAGTAGTCGCAGTATTCCTTTGGAGGCCCCAACACTAGTCTGCCATCATGGCTGGTTCCAATCTACATTGATAACGCTTCTCAAACTCTGCAATTTCTCGATGAAACCGTTCTTAGTGTTCATCACTTACTAAACCCATGTTATCTGGAACGAAACTCAAATGGAAGTGTAGGAAATGGATTTTCAAAGACATGTTGCATCCTAGTTTGTGATAAGCATTCAGCATCAATTTGATTTTTTCATGGAATCCGGTGAATCCTCGGCAATCACAGCCGAGGAAATTTTTTGTGACGTTGACAAAAGCCAACCATGCATTTTTTTATGGAACTATGGCTAGATAAGAAAGCAAGATCATTGAATCATTTTCTTATCTCAGGCTCTATAAAAATTCCTTCTTTAATTTTCGCCTCACTTAGCAAAGGAAATTTTGTTTTGAGAAACAAAAATCCAGGGGAAGCGCTTCCACAAAATTGTTTACCAAACCAAGTTTGAGACGCGACTGTGATAAAATAATTTTCTCAGTTGGGACTAATGGTTCATTCTTTACAATTTTCTGATCAAGCACAAAATCGGCTCTTAGAGGCCAGTTTTGTTTTATGTAGTGATCTGAACATGCTCTGCTATTCCATTTACAGACGAAACAATAATATTTCGTATAGCCAGCTTGCAATCCTGAATCCTCGCCAGACTATTCACCTTATTACAGCTGCGTGTCCCCTTATAGTATACGGAGGTGAGATGAGGGATTTTTTATGAAGCCATTGAGCCCGTGCTGGACTGGATCAATAGCTTTTCTTTTAAAATTTCTTAAATTCATTAAAATTTAACTCTGTTCTGTGTAGATGTATATGTGACTTTAAATTTAAATCTATGTAAGTGATATGCTAAATAAAAATAAATGCTTGAATTTCTTTGACGCCTTCAAATGAGGCTTTATTTTAATATTTTTGGTTAAATTTTGAGGATCCCTCGTACTCGATTTAGAATTGTTAGAATATAATTTATCGGCGCAATTAAATATAAAAAATATAATATAATTGTTGCCATAATTTTGGAGTTTCCCCATTATTAATCTCAATTTAATACAATTTAATAGTACATAAACACTAAAGATACTATTAATTTGTGCAGTTTCTTTATATTACTCTAATGAATTATTGGATGAAAAAGTTCAACCTTGACATCTTTGTTGACGCACAAATCTCATTTATTCTATTATAAAACACATCCAACTTCGGAATTACGTCAATAAAACCTACAGTAAAATTAAATGTAGTGAAGCTTTGAAATATTTCGCTTGTTTATGGTCTTCCGATATACATAGAGTCGAAAAAAAAGTTAAGTTGCATAAGCTTCTTTTACTTTTAATTATATAAGTTTTTAATCAAATAGTATTGTTTATTTTTTTCAGAATCCAATTGACGTGTACTCATTGAATGAATCAGTCGATTTAATTATCATTTATAATATAAGGATACGAATTACAAATAATATATTCCTTTGTTTAAAATTATAATTAATCTATCGAAAAGCAGTACCAAATAAAATTTTATGAAATCAGATTTATCGGAACTACATAGGACAAACCTATCTATTGTCGAAAGATAATGATTTCAAAATATATGGAGCAAATTTCGATAGATATTATGAAACGAATCGAGTGTGCCTCAAGCTAATTTTTAATTTGTTAAAGTTTTATTGTAAAAATATCAATTGTCGAATCTGGCATAACAACAAAGACCGTTTTCTTGCTTTCTTCTAATCGATGACCTACATAAATCTACGGAGATTAATTTGAAATGTGAATCGCATTCTGACTACCTAATGTGAACACTAACAAAAAAATTATAATAAATAGGATCTCTGATAGTAAAAAAAGACATTTAATAGCATGACTGTGAGATTACGCAAGACGTTGCATTGCGCAAAATATTGTAAAACGCATTTTGTTTTTGATATGCAATTATTTTTTCGAACTTTTTGATTACGATAAATTGCGCATGCGAGAGTGTTTGTCAAGATAAAATTGTCAAAATTATTAATAGAAGCAGTTTCAATATTTAATGGATATATTCAGATGTTTATAGTGAAACATTTTTTAATATACGAGGGTGAATCAAATATGAACTGATGTTTCCGTCCTGAGAGTAACATACATTCGTGAGAAAGGCAAGTATATATGTGGTGTGAGGGGATAGTCTGATGTGTTACGCCGCAATTCCGTGGAGGACGGGATGCCGTGCAAAGCGAAACTCATCAACGACATCCAAAAACAAGCACCACTTATGAAAACATTAAGACAGATCGTCGACTGACCATAGGAGAAATTCAACAAGCAGTGGGAATAAGCTATGCAGTAGTGCCCAGTCCATCATTAGACAAAACTTCAGTTTCGAAAAATTTCGCAAAGACGAAACGATTATGTGATGTCTGAATGTGAAAGCGTCGGGGTAAGTGATAGAAGACAGTCAATTAAATGATTTGGGTCATGTAAAAAGAATGCAGGAGAAAAGAGTGACAAGAAAAATTATAAGCTTGACCGAGAAGAACATGTTGGGAAGAAGTAGTTAAGGCGGCGAGGAAGTGAGAAAAAGTGTGGGGGGAGGTATTTGAGATAATGCTAGGCAGAAGAAAAGGTAGAAGATCTGGAAAAGGACTGCAAGGGTAGACTCAAACTCCACCAGCTTCACATCCATAAGGGTAGAAGAGTACGTCAATGTACGTGGAGAAGCACGCCGATGCTTTAAGTTGCTCCTAGTAGTTAGCTTAGCTACTAAAGGAAACCGTTGCCAGAAGGACGTCTTGAGACGCTTTCTATGACATGTGAAGTACAAAACTGTGTTACATTTAAAGTATTAGCGTGCTTCTTCCATGTACACTGACGAGAGCTAAGATGAGATCGAAACACGTGACTGTACATAAAAAAGTAATCAATGCAAAAGGTATATGTTCTGTACATTTATGTATAGGTACGTATACAGAGATACACTTTTCAACATTTTCGTATTTTACACTTGATGTTAGTTAAACATTGATATGCTACTTTTACATTGGAATTTTTTTTAGTTGTATTTTTGTACTGTAAGGAAATATTGCGAAATTCACTTTGCCCAGAGAGTTGTTTTAAACCTTACAAAAAGTAATCTTTCGGAACTCTGCAAAAAGTATATTGTTTACTGAGTAAGAAAAGCCTAACATTTCTGGACGACTGTGAAGATTGCTAAGTCGAGGCGCAAGCCGAGACTTAGCAACACAGAGTCCAGGAATGTGGCTTTTCCTACGAGGTAAACATACAATTTTTCCACAAATCGTTTAAAATTCGACAGATATTAATTAATTTTGAAAAAATCGCGAATAATTTTATTCACAAATAAATGGTGTTTTGAAATTCGTAATATAATTGGTTGCGTTACTATGGAAACGTATTAATGTTGAATTGTCAAACTTGACGCATATAAATTTAACTGCTGGTGTTTTCGATAGCAAAACAGTGTAAAATGATAAGTGATGATGAATTTTACATATCTGGGACTCCTCCAGAGCTGGTTGAGGTAGTGAATACTGCTTCATTAGAATTATTGCCAAAGAAATCAAGAGAAAAGTACGAATATGTATATACTACTTCGCATGTTGTCCAAAATGTTTCTCAAAGTTCTAATAATGTTCCTCCAATTTTCAATATTTGTACTAACTGTCAAATAACAAAATGTATTCTGCAATGCATTGAGGTTTTCGAAATATAAATTAATTCCTTATAAACAACGTGTTTTCAATCATTTATGTAGAACACTAACAACTGTAACGAAATATCATTTCCTTACAGTAAGGAAATGTTGACTTTTTCTTTAAGAAATTTTGCCAGGAATGTCAAAATTTCCTAACGATTTGCGGAAAAAACCTTTTTTTAAAATTTGGGAATAAAAAGAAATCACTGGGGGGCAGATCTGGCGAATATAGCGGATTAGGCAGCAATTCGTAACACAAATCGCCAAATTTTGTTATAGTAACTACGCACGAATCATAAGACGCATTATCCTGATGGAGAAACACTCTTTTCTCTTCAACAAATGCGGTCGTTCTTTCTTCAGTTCTGCATCAAAACTTGTCAGCAAATCAGCATAATGTTGGACAGTTATCGTTTTTCCTTTTTTTTAATAATCAATAAAGGTAACATATTTGGAATTCCAAAAAAAACTGTGGACATGACCTTATAGGCCGAAAAAACGGTTTTTGCTTTCTTGGGGGCTTGCTTCCCGGGACAAATCCATCGTTTCGACTTTATTTTCCTTTCTGGAGTATAATGATGTATCCATGTTTCATCTACTGTGACATATCGACGGAAGAATACCCTTGGATTACGTTTGAAGATAGCCAGAGATTCTCTCCTGATATTTAGTAAACGCGCCACCAGTTTTAATATTTAAATGTTCGTTCAAAGTATTGCATACCCGTTCGGTTGAAATGTTTATGTCGTTAGCTATCTCACGTACTATTAATCGAGAAACGCTACTTCCAAGGGCGTGGACATTATTAACCATTTCTGCAGTAGTTACAGTAAATGACGGTCGAGGACGTTCAGCGTCATCCGTGCTCAAATAGTCACTTTTAAAAGTAAAAACAAATTTACAAATAATTCCATGGGACGGAGCACATTCAAGATAATATTTACGTAACATTTCCTCAGTTTCTTTGCTTTTTCAAGTAAGAAACAATGTTTAATTAACATTCGGAATTCTTTTTTCTCCATATTTACAGAACAACCGAAATTTCTTTAAATGCGTATAAAATACAACCTATCAGTCAAATTTATTTGAAATTTTGACAGGCGTTATCAGAAACATGGCGCGAAAGTCAGCAATATTATCACCGTAGCGAAGGTGTTGCCAACCTTTGAAAAGTTACTATTTCGTCAAACTGTCTTCGTATAAATAGTGAAATCTTAATTGTAATAACTAGAGCTGAGGATGTTTGCGGTACGGCAGGACCGTATGTAGTGCATCCCCACATTTAACTATTTATCTAAATATTCTCTGAAATGATTTGCCGGATCTCATAAATTAATAGAGTGATATTTTAGTATGCACTGGATATTGTTATTATACAAAATCATAATAGCCATTTGTATTTATGGATCATAAATAATAATACGCATGTATTTGTATTTGGTTGTGAATTCAATTTAAACTTAAAACGAATCGTAATATTTTAACGACAAGCCGTCCTTACAATACATGCATTCGAGACAAAGTGTGCAACTCTACGAATAACTTCCATAATTGATCGAAAATGGACATTTTGGAGCTGAAGTAAAGCCCCTATTCTTAGAAAATTTTATTACTGTCGTTAAGAACTATTATTATAAACAACAAAGGCCTTTTATTAGTGTTGAAGTTTTAGTTTCATTGAATTTCCATGTTGTAAGTAGTCAATTGTAAAGTGTTCATTCACAATATTCTAAACCAAGGTGTAAATTTAACTAAAATCCAGAAAAACACATTCTGATAATATATTACTAGATTAGAAGCTGTGTTTATTACTATTTATTATATTATTTTTATAACCAAATGCAATAAAAGCTACGAAAACAAAAGAAACCTCGATTTATTAAAATCTTGTCACACAGCCTTTCAAAGCCTGGCAGCACATATTTTGCATATATTTTATATATACTACCTACTTGAACTAGGTGAATGAAGTTAGAAGTTATAACTTATAACTTCTAACTTCATTCACCTAGTTCAAGTAGGTAGTATATATAAAATATATGCAAAATATGTGCTGCCAGGCTTTGAAAGGCTGTGTGACAAGATTTTAATAAATCGAGGTTTCTTTTGTTTTCGTAGCTTTTATTGCATTTGGTTATAAAAATAATATAATAAATAGTAATAAACACAGCTTCTAATCTAGTAATATATTATCAGAATGTGTTTTTCTGGATTTTAGTTAAATTTACACCTTGGTTTAGAATATTGTGAATGAACACTTTACAATTGACTACTTACAACATGGAAATTCAATGAAACTAAAACTTCAACACTAATAAAAGGCCTTTGTTGTTTATAATAATAGTTCTTAACGACAGTAATAAAATTTTCTAAGAATAGGGGCTTTACTTCAGCTCCAAAATGTCCATTTTCGATCAATTATGGAAGTTATTCGTAGAGTTGCACACTTTGTCTCGAATGCATGTATTGTAAGGACGGCTTGTCGTTAAAATATTACGATTCGTTTTAAGTTTAAATTGAATTCACAACCAAATACAAATACATGCGTATTATTATTTATGATCCATAAATACAAATGGCTATTATGATTTTGTATAATAACAATATCCAGTGCATACTAAAATATCACTCTATTAATTTATGAGATCCGGCAAATCATTTCAGAGAATATTTAGATAAATAGTTAAATGTGGGGATGCACTACATACGGTCCTGCCGTACCGCAAATATCCTCAGCTCTAGTAATAACGACGGGCTATATGTACTTTAAAAAATTAGTGGATTATATTATCATTAAACCAAAATAGATTATATGTATTTGCGTATTGAAAAGGCAACTATTGCTGGATACTTTTTTAACAGTTGAATGTGTAAAGAAACAAAATGATTTCTCTTGTATTCATTTCAAATATTATATTTAATGAAAATTGTGTGTACCAGCTTTCTCCAACCGCCGTGAGTAATTAATATATAATTAATTACGATTTAATAACCAAATTTTTTATTATTAATTCATAAAACAGGCATTGCATATACATATATAGAAGTTTCATTAATTTCTTTCTTAAAATAAAAAAATTCACGCCACGAAATTTCACATTCTATGTAAATGATATTTTATTTAATTATCTTTTTTCGTCTTTCACTAGACGACAAGAGAGCCATAGGTCATTGGTGTTCAATTTATTATTTTCACATAAACGCGGAATTAAGCGAATCTATTCGCATCGAGATTTTGTAAGTAAAAGAATTTCTATTAAAATTCGCCAGTGGTGCTTAAGAAAAAACTCATTATTTAGTACGAGATTTCTTTTTTCCTCGGCGTCTCGATCACTTTGTCGAAAATAGCATTCCGTTAGTTCCTTCTATCTGGATGTTATTCATTACAAATAAGCATATGTGTGTATTAAAACATTTTGTCGAACACACGTTCATATTTTTAAAATGCACGGTTTCGAAATTTTAGTAAGATTACTTGCGCTTCAGGCGATGACGCCAGAAAAAGAAGTAAGAGGCAAAGGTTTTTAATTCTAAGACATTCTAAGAAAAATACCAGTGAAATTCACTTGAATATCGCATCATTAATAGTTAATTTGATGTCAAGTGCTTTCTATGGACGTATACCTAAATTAGAAAAAAAGTTCGAGTATATTTGAATGAGATGTGGAAAAAATTATGCGAGTAAACTCCATGTGTGTCTGTATCTGGTGTTAATTAGAGGATTTTAAATTATGGTTTGATTATCGGCCTAATAACGTTATAACGTTAATCGCACTACTGGTAATTTGGAATTCGCCGTTGATGAAAAAAACACGACGGGAATTTTTAATTTGTGTCTTGTACGAAGTGTTTTCGCGACTAAAAGAAATGAATTATTATATTTTAATTATATAGGAATGCGTTTAGTTATGTCGAGATTTATAAGATAAAATAGAAAAAATAAATAAGTAGAGAAGAAATCCAAAAATAATTAGTTATAATTAAATAAATTGCTGTTGAAAGTTAGCATTTTGTGAGGAAATTAAATGGACTATATAGGAAGATTATGATTGCTTTTATACACACCTATGTTAATGGTCATAATTTAAAAACGAAATTGACAGTAATATTTGAAATTTTTAAACGCGTTCCGTGTCTTTCAATCTCTTTTAAGTATAATTTTAATTTTTACGAGTTCATAGTTATGGCACGTATATTTAGAATTAGGGATTCAGAAAGAAATAATGTAATAAAAAATAAAGGGTGGGCCACAGGCTTGTTTCCTTTTGAAGAACTTCGTGTTATTTTGACACCGCGCTGAAAATCTTTACAGATTTTCGGTGTTGAATTTCTGCAATACGAAATAAATCGATTTAATTTTAACTACCAACGTTGCGAAATACTGAAAGAAAAGTATAATATTGTGTTTCCAAAATAGTGTGAATTTTGAAAAGAATTTTCAATCGAAATAATGCTGCGTTAGGCAAGTTTGTATAGAAAGTTCGTCACAGATTGGCATGCTAAGTCCCGATTTAGCAACTTTGGATTATTATTTGTGGACTTTCAAAGTAAATTGTGTATAGGGATAACGTGCCAAATAATGACGAAGAATGAAAACATCGAATAAGAGACGCCGTGACATCATTGTCCATTGAAGAAATTCAAAAAAAGTTTCAATGAGCTTCGTTTTAGAGTAGAATTATGCGCAGAAATGAGGATTATTATCGAGGAGGGGTAAGTTCGCGCAGGAGTAGAAGTAGTGAGGAGATTTGTATTTGGTTTTACATCAAATGTCAGATAATTCTAACTTCTGAGCGTGTATCACTTTATGATCCCCTAGCAGACATTATGTTCCGTCAAACGTCAATGACAAATGTATTCTGACAATTATTTGATTGATCAATAGTCTTTTCCGACGAAGCAACCTTTTGTCTCAATGGCACGGTCAACAGACACTCAACAGAAAATCCTCACTGGATAGAAGAAGTCCAAACCCAGCACCCACAAAAAGTGAATGTGTGGGCTGGTATACTAGGAAATCAAATAACAATAGGTCCTTTTTTCATAAGAGAAACTTTAAATGGCAATAGATATTTATATTTATTGCGGAACGATATCGTACCAGCAATTACAGCGCTATTTCCAAATTCAAATATATTTAATCTACCAAACGAATCTATTTGGTTCCAACAGGGTGGGGCTCTGCCACATTTTGCGCGTGATGTTCGTGACTATCTGGACGAGGTATTTCCTGCACGCTGGAATGGACGCAGCGGAGCAATCGAATAGCCAGACCGTTCCCCAGACTTATCGCCACTTGATTTCTTCTTGTGGGGTCACTTGAAATGTCAAGTGTATAAAAATAGACTAAATAATCTAGAAGAATTAGAGGGACGAATAACTCAAAAAATCAACTGTATCAGACCGCAAATTTTACATAATTCACTAAAACATTTTGTTGATACATTATATCACTGCCAAGTGGTTAACGGAGCACAATTTCAACGTTTATTGTAGTATTAATACTTTTTATTTCAGGTTAACTAATTTTTTTTTTATATTTTTCTGTTAGGATAAAGAAAAAAAAATTACATTTCTGAATGTAGTTTTTAATTATATTTTTGAAATTGCAACAATATAAAGGGTGTTGAATTAAAAAATATATAGTAGGAAGAATTTCTAGTCAAACCGGCAATTGAAAATAAATAAGAATGTCATCAGACTCATCAGTAAATACGTAATTTTTAACTATATATCGATAATAAATTTCAAAAAAATTACTTCTGGAAAAACAAAGTTATGCGACCGTTACGGGACTTTATACTACTCAAATCTACTAATAGCAAAACATTGCTAGATTTTAGTTAGTTATTTATAAAATACATACAGTAAACTTCCTATTTTACTTTTTGTATTGGTTATTGAGCGTTTCAATTCTCCATAGTTCTTACAAATTTAAGCTTATAGAAGAATTTTTAAAGCCAACAAAGCTAAAAATTTCACCTAAACTATAGTCGAAAAGCGAGTATTATTAATTTATGATATCGGGATGATTTTACATCGAAACAAAAAACATACAACATTCTCCTCCCACAATTATACAAACTATACAAATTATATTAATTAATTTCGTTCCATATGTGATGTAAAACATGCACATCTTTTCGTAAAACATGCCGAACGTCGGCGTTAACAGCACCACGGACCATAAAGATCCCAATCGTAAATGGATTTAAAGAACGATCTACGAAGTCATTCAAAACTGACTATCTATTGAAATGGATGTCAGATGAAGAGGAACGGGGATAACGTAAATGAATTTTCACAACAGCGTTTCATTAGCGTCTTAACCCTCCTTTTTGAACCCTGTACATACACACATCGACGTGTGCAGGTAGACAAACCGGATACATATGGTTGATTTTATTAGTTCTCTATGGATAGGTATACGTGAATCATTTTGTATATTATTAAACTGAAAAGTAATATAATAAATGTTAATTTTAATATGAACAAAATATTTAAGAAATACGTGCCCATATATTTTGATATTAAAATTAGACGTATAAATGTCATTGGTACGTGAAAAACTATAACTTTATTATTTTATCATTTTATTATACGAGGTGAACACCAAAAAAATCTGGAATGGCTATGTTTCTAAAAAAAATGAAATTTGTCTATATTTGCGAGTTGATTGCCGTTTCTTCATTCTTCATTAGTTTCTTCAATTTGCTCTAATAGTTTGTTAACTATATCATAATTTAAAGATCTTGTGTTCACTTGAAACTTAATTTGATTTGAGAAAATTTCCAGGCTATGATTTTTTTAAGTTTTAAATCGTCATTAACGCTTAAACAGTAGGATCGGCTTAAAAATGCATTTGGCGAAAGAGTCCCATCTAAGACAACAACTTAAAATTGCTGCAACGAATTCAAAAGAGATCGTTGTTTTCTTAGTGATTAATTTTGTGAAGGACGCCCAAGAACTGGTTTTCTGCAATAACATAGAGTTCAGTATTCTGTAGACGAAAATTAAATGCAGTGAAAATGACTCTTAATATGAAGAAACGTTTACGGATTAATTCAACTCGTTCTGACTTGAAACTGAACCGAAAACTGTAAATTTGGAAAATTATTGTAAACTTGAAACTCGGAGGATGAAGAGAATTACTTTAAAAAAACAGATACTTTTAGTAGACGCTTTTACATTCTAAATCAGTTCATGTGGAATGGATCTACATTAATATCGTTCCATTTATACAGATTTTTCCTAAGCTTTCGATACAATTAATCGTAAACTTCTTATGCAGAAAACTGATTCTTTCGGTCTGAATGCTGCATTCTGTAAGTTAATCATCTCTTACTTGTCCAATAGATTTGGATATGTTTTTATAATGGTTTTAGTCATTAGACTACATCATCTGGAATTCCACAAGGACAAAATTAAGTCCCTTGTTTTTTAATATATACATCCATTATTTGTTTCCATTATTATCTTGTCAAGTATTAGCATATGCGGATTATGTTAAACTCTTTCATAGTATCTGTAGTCAGCGAGATGTAGACGTACGTCAACATAATTTGAGTTTACTGGGCAATTGGTCCGAAAGGAATAAGTGTGTTTTGAATGTTAAAAAATGTTATGTTACGACGATCACTTGAATAAAAAAAACATCTATACTTGTCCTCCTATTCAATTTATTATGTTCGACTGACTAGCATGAGTGACATTATGGATCTTAGCGATTCATCTTTATTCTTTAATAGTCATATATAAAAAAAATGTTTATCTGTTTTAAGAATGTTAGGATTTATTATCAGAACTTAAATGATGTTGCGCTTCTGGAGTTCTTATACTTCACTTTTGTTCTTTCCAAATTGGAGTATGCATCTGTCTTTTGGTTCTCTCATTATATATCGCAGCAACTTCCCATTGAGAGTGTACAACGACGTTTTTTGAAATTCTTGACCTCAAAAAATACTGGAGTGTACCCGGGTAGAAATGTTTTCTACGATGAACGACGTTTTGGATTCTAAACACTCACCGATCGGAGGATTAATCAAAGTGCTGCTTACCTATTTAAACTTATCACAGTTATCACTTATTGATTGTGTCGGAATATTATGTGCTGTTCGATTTAATGTACCTTCAGTTAATACTCATCATATGAATGCTGATACCATCTACAACATATTTACTGGAGAAACTATTTAATATTTAGGTCGTTTGGAAAAAAATGTCATTTTCTAAAAAAAATCAGTAACTTTGTTTGCAGAGCATGTAAATATGTTTTTTATTTTGTATATTGTAAATGTAGCTGTTCTAAACAATATACTACGATGCTGACAATCCATATTTTCCAGTCATCCTAATAATTTAAAAAGGTATATAACCCCTTACCACAATTATTAGTCGTATCCTAAATACGTATTTCGACAACTAAGTTGTCATCAGACAACTAAGTTGTCATCATCAGTAAGTAAAAACTACTAATTAAAAGTCACACATGGGGCACAGTAAAGTAACATAAACGCTTCCGCACAACTACTATACACTGCAACCCTTCAGACTTCAGTCTTTATAGGGTTGCAGTGTATAGTAGTTGTGCGGAAGCGTTTATGTTACTTTACTGTGCCCCATGTGTGACTTTTAATTAGTAGTTTTTAGCTACTGATGTTGACAACTTAGTTGTCGAAATACGTATTTAGGATACGACTAATAATTGTGGTAAGGGGTTATATACCTTGTTTAAATTATTATTTAACCACAGTCTCCAATTGAAAGAATAGTCATCCTAATAATAAAAAACAAAGAGTTATGAACCTGGATTGTATAAGTTTTTGAAATGAAAGTAACGCAATATAATAGACATGAGGTATCTACGAACAAGAAGGCGAAGAATTCATTAAGAAAAGTTCAGCGTGAATTTAGATAATTTAAAAAAGGAGATACTACTCTCCGAAGGAAACGTGGTTCTGGTCGTCCTTTAAAGATGAATGAAGATTTTCTTTTGCAAGGTTTTAATGAAAACCCAGTTACTACGACACGTCGATTGTCTACCCAGTTGAGGGTATCCAATTAAGCCATTTGATGCCACTTGAAAAGGTGTGGTAAGACAATTAAACGTTCTACCAATATTCCACATGATTTAAACGAAGATCAATGCCAAGGGCGGGTAGAGATTTGCACCAGTTTCTGAGGCGAATAATTATTTGCGACGAAAAATGGATTTTTTTAAGAACCCCCATTGCCACAAACAATGGCTTAATCGTCGGAAAAGGATTGTTTTGCAAGAAAAGTAATGCTCTGCGTTTGGTAGAATATCTTTGGTGTGATCCTTTTTAGGCTTTTTCCTAATGACAGTGCGGTTGATTCTGAACTTTTTGTACTCAGCTTGACAGAGTGCAGGATATTTTGCGTTTACGGTACCCTACGTTAGTAAACAGAAACCAGGTAATCGCATACTGCAATTCGCACCCAATAAAAAATTTTGGGGCTTGGATGGAATATTCTTTCGCACCCAGCGTATAGTCCTGATATTGCTCTTTCGGATTACCATATGTTTCGTTCGATGGAACATTTTCTTAGGGACAGACACTTCAATAAACTTCAGAAAGTACAAATAGCATGCCAAGCTCTCCATGTAAGAGCTCGATGTAATAAATATAGACCGGCGAATTGGACACCAGGCAAAGCAGGTACCTGTTTAAAGCGACCCTTTGAGACAGACGAATTCAGCACTTTCTAATGTTGGACGACTCCTAATGTTAATCTTTTTATTTCAATTTAAAATTATTACTAGCATCTATTTAGGTACCCTTAGTTAAGTTACGCTTTAGAATGTAACGGTACTAGCAGGCATAAAGATATCATTAAAAAATCAATTTGTATTATTATTGGAAACCCCAGAAATTTGTTTACCCCCCTACTTGTCTGTATCTAACTTGTAAATTTCAGGGTGCGGCAAAATGATAGGTACTATTTGGGATGTCAATAAAAACCAAACCACATAAACCAAAGATTTCATATTTTATTTCTTAAATCTACATTTCATGCCATTCAGGAGCGTTATTTTTAAAAAATGATATCTTTTAAATGACGGCCATTATTGTCGATGCACTCTTGTAGGTTCTCACGGAAGCGCGTCATTACCCGATGGATCATTTCTTGGGAAATTGCGGCAATTTCTTGTCTTATGGCTGCCTTTAATTCTTCCAAAGTCCGCGGACGATGTGTAAAAACTCTCGATTTGAGGTAACCCCAAAGAAAATAGTCGCAAGGCGACAAATCAGGCGAACGCGGCGGCCAGGCGAGATCACCCCGTAAAGACACCACTTTGTTTGGGAACATGTCTTGAAGAAGATTAAGTGAACGACGCGTGGTGTGCGATGTAGCACCATCCTGCTGGAACCAAAGATGTTCTCGGTGATTTTCGTTCAACTCGTTAACTTTTGGACGCAGGAAATTGTTAATCATATCAAAATATCGATCTCCGTTGACTGTTACCGTTATTCCATCTTCTTCGAAAAAGTAAGGGCCCCACACGCCGAATTCAGATATTGCACACCAGACGGTAACCTTTGGACTGTGAAGTGGTCGCTCATGTAATTCCTGTGGATTATTTGCCGACCAATAACGGAAATTTTGCTTGTTTACGGTACCCGATAGATGAAAGTGAGCTTCATCGCTAGACATGAATACAGCGCCTCGGGGAATGTTTTGAAGAATATACCGGCATGAATTTGTACGGGTTTCAAAATCTCTTTCTCTTAATTCCTGCACTACCATCATTTTGTACGGATGCATTTGGAGTGAGTTGTGTAAAATTCTTCGAACACTTCTATCGGAAATTCCCAAAGCAGCTGCATGCCTACGAGCTGAACGCCTAGGAGACTGTTGTACGGAATTTCTTACTGCATTCACATTTTCCGGTGTTCTTACTGTCCTTGGTCGGCCAGTAGATTTTCGTTTAAGCGCAGAACCTGTTTCCCTGAAGTTTAGAACCCACCGACGAATTGTTCTTCCATCCGGAACCGCGCCATGCCGAACAACATCAAACTGATTACGGAAGGCAAGCTGCGTCGCTATTACAGATTCCCTATTTCTAATAAACTCCTCGACAACGAAAACACGATGCACTCCGCTCCAAGCCATGTCGATAACTGAAAATTGCATACTTTTGTCTACCTAACGCGACCGCGTGCACAGTGTTGCCGGTTTTACAAAGCGAGCAACCACTATTTGAAATCCTACCTACCTTTTTGCCGCACCCTGTAGTTTGAAAATCTAGAATTTGACCACTTGTTATCTAAACCTGTTAGTGTTCGGAAAAGAAAAAATGGCTACTATGATCTTTTGATTTTATTTGTCCGAGAAAGATAACTGTTTGCATTAATTCAGCACCTCATAACTTGTTAGTTTGTTCACTAGCAAACTAGTAATAAAGTGCCCAATTGGCTACTCTAAAGTGCTCAATTGGTCGGTCTCCGTTTGGTCCTTGGTACTCCATTGGTGTGTCCGGCAACGGTATATATTTTTACCTGGGTTTAATTTTTCAATTCCAAAGAAGTTGGCTGGTATTGTCCCGCAATACAACTGATGGCAGAAAGATGTCAACGTGTCACTAGTGCAAATGGCAATTATATACTTTAATATAGGTTAATAAGTTTTTTGTGTAATACAATTATTTTGAATTTAAGAGAAAACGCCATTTTTTTCCGAACAACCTAATAATAAGGTTGTGTTCCTATGACTGTCATAGCATATATCAATATACATAGTTTTGGTTTATTTATGTTTATCTGTAAATTTATTATTATCATGTTCTTTTTTTGATTTGTCATATGTGTGTATGTATTATACAATTTTCGCCCTGAACCTGTTGGGCAAATAAGCTATTGTGAAATCGAATTATTTTAACAAGTTTGTTTTAATATTTAAAAACGAGAAATTTCGCATGTTGGAGTAATTTAAAAAGAAATCCGTACACCTCGGGTGTGTTTGCGTGCCGCTGGGTAAGAAATTACGTCGACATTTTGTGCAAAATTTTACTTAGTGACCTCGATCTTGATCAAGAATGTAGCATATATATATTTAATTCTGTGTGGACAGGAACGCGAGATATATCGGTTAAATTAATTAAGCTCTCATTCACACTAACAATTCAACGGATATCATTATTGTTTTGTAATATTATTTCTGTACACATTTTTAAACAAGAAATTAGTTTAAAGCACAACGCAAAGAGTTAATAATTAAATGCAGTGATTAAATGGTTCGTAAAAAATCAGATGCGTATCATCCAAACGTGATGCTGAAAAATGGATACTTGCCTTTAATGATGTTGTGCACGTATGTGACTGCATTTAATATACGTTTACATTGTTCAATTTATCTACCGTATGCATATGTGTTATTTGTTGTCAGTCTCTTTCTTGCACAGCCAAATGATTTATAGAAAATCATTAAAATATTCAAAATTAATTATATTCATCCTCGAAACGCTATCAACTGTGAAAAAATGAACGGGAGAATAAATAAAAATAATGAAAACTAAAAAATAAAAAATAGTGGATGGTATGGTAGAAAGAGTGGTGTGCATTGTGTACCGGCCATCTACAGTATCATTAATCAAAAGAACACAGCAGCACAAGCAGCACTGCCAGGGTGTCTTTCCAATAGTGTCGTCTCTCTCCCAACGCCGGGGCATTTAAATACCGAACCATCTCACGGAGAAGATGGACTATTAATCAAAAGATTTTAACAATACCTTCTCGTCCAGATATTACAACCACCGTGTGTGTGCGCGCGTTCTTCGTGTGTCTGCGTGTTGTGGATCATTAAAATTATGGAAATTATTTAATCTAATTTTTGTTCTATTTCGAATAGGTTCTATCTTTTTACATAATCTTACTTACATTTCAATTCCTTTTATTTTACTTTCTCTTATCATTTAGGAGAAGACCTTGCGTTTATTTAAGTGACCCATACTTGAGTAACAATAATTTATTTTTGAGTTTGTTTTGTGAAAGTAGATTACAAAGAAGTAATTTAGGGCGCAAGAGAAGATACGAGGTAAATCCAGAAAGTAAGTTCAGTTTGTATTTTTTGCTTCGGCAGCGCTGCGATCACAGTTTTGTACATGCGCGGCAATTGCTCTGAATCAAGAAGAAGAAGATGACAACATTTTGAGATCGCCGTTTGTTGTGTATGCTTTATAGTGCTTGTTTAGAATGTCGGCGTTGAAATTAGATTTGTAATTCGTTCTCTAAATGCGAAGAACACTAAACCAAATGCAATGGTGAAACTGCATCCCGCAATACAGAACAAGCGCCGAAGAATGCTCAGAAATAGTATTGTTTTGATTCATGACAATGCCCGACCTCACACTGCGAATATGACAAGACAACTCATACAGGGCTTTGGCTGGGACCTGTTTGACTATCCTCTGTACAGCTCTGACCTCGCTTCTAGCGACTTTTATCTCTTTTTGCACTTGGAATAGTTTCTTGGTGGCCAATAGTTCAACAACGATTATGAGCTCAAAGAACACGTTACCACATGGTTGACAGCACAGACGGCAACCTTTTATGAAGAAGGCATACAAAAATGTGTGCCACACTATGACAAATGCCTACAAAATGGTGGAAACTATCTAGAAAAATAGCTTAACCTCTTCAAGGACATATACACATATGTGTACGTTTGGACCATTGCAGCATAAACTCATATTGTAAAGATATTCTTCAATGCTCAATGGCCCCGTATGTTGCCAATATATTATAGAACCTATGTACCTGCGCATAAGGTGTATGACCGAGCCATAATAAAATTACGTTAGTTACGCTAGGTTATGTTAGTTACCTTACTTCAAGTTGCAGTATTATTTCTAAGTATCTCTTCGAATTTGTAAGAAATAAAAATAAGTAAGTAATGTGACCTTCTTTTACATGCATGTATTTTTCTATAATTTTGAAATATTTCACATTTGTTTGCAAATGTGATGAAGTTTTTATATGTACACATTTGTGTACAAAGTGTGAAAGTAGATGTTACTTCATTTTTTTCTTTTTGCTACATTTTATAACTGTTTCAGTTATTCGGAAATGTCTACTCCAATTTCCTGTGGATTATTTTATGGCAAAAGAGATGACGCATCAACCATAACTATACTGGATAAATTAGCAAATCCAAATAATTTAGATTTAGAAGATCTTGATATTATAGATTCCAACGAAGAAGATTTTGATGAAGATGTACGTACAAACAACGACGGGTTGGACCAACCCAGTACGTCGAAAATATCGGATGATGAAAATGAAATTCATGAAAATGAATGTACGGAAAGCGAAGATTTTGATAGTGAAGATGAATTGCCATTGAGGGAAATAAAACGTCGAATAGAAACCAGTCAGCCGACTAGGTCTAGAATATGGTATGTTGAGAAGGACAACGATCTTACTCACAATCCACCAGCTTTTTTATCCTCCCGTGAAATTAAAATTCAAGGTGAAACTCCGCTTTCGTTTTTTATGGAAATTTTCCTGAAGAACTATTTCAGCATATTAGAACAGAAACTATCAGGTATGCAGTCCAATCAGGCAGAGATATAAATATCACTACTGCAGATATAAAACGGTTTATTGCGGTAAATATAATGATGACATACATAAAATATCCTTCATACCGGATGTATTGGTCATCCAATCAAGGCCTACGTTTAGATATTATCGCTGATAGCATGTCGCTGAAAAAGTAAGAAGAAATAAAAAGATTTCTACATTTTACAAATAATCAAGACATACCGCACGACAACAATGATTCTTTTATAAAAATAAGACCATTATTGAATACATTGGCCGAAACATTTGCCAATGCTTGTACGCCAACTGAATTTATGGCAATAGACGACATGATCATACCATTCAAAGGAAGAAGCAAATGTAAACAATATATAAAATCAAAACCTCATAAATGGTTTCAAGGTTTGGGTCCGTGCAGCGGCTGATGGATACGTGTCAAAATTTGAAATGTACCAGAGTCGCAAAACAGAGTCAAAACCTAAGTTAGGTGTTATAGGGGACACCATTGCAAGACTATGTTCCGACATTGAAGGAAAAAACCACAAGATATTTATAGACAACCTTTTTACGTCTCTTGATACAATATCATTTTTGAAGAGAAGAGATATTTATGTTGTCGGAACAATACGATCAACTAGAATTGCAGGTGCAAGTGAGAATCTAGTATGCGAAAAAGATTTGAAAAAAGAGGAAGAGGATCAAGTTCAGTTACCACTTCATCCGATAACATTAGTGTGATTCGGTGGGTAGACAATAATATAGTACATATGGTTTCATCTTTCGTTGGCAAAGAACCGCAAGATACTGTAAGATGGGACAAAACCAAAAAAAGCCACGTCAACATTCCGCGACCACAAGCAGTAATCCAATACAATAAATTTATGGGTGGTGTTGACATGGCAGATAGAATGGTTGCCCACTATCCTCATGCAACGAAAAATAAGAAATTTTACGTAAGAATCGCATTCCACTTTATAAACGTCGCTATTATAAATTCGTGGATCCTCTACCGCGAAGCTAAACATTGTAGCATCTCTTTGGTTGACTACAAGGCATATATTGTCCATGCCCTTCTTAGAATGAATACAAACCAAAAAGGAAGACCGGCACATGGAAATACACCACCAACGAAAAAGAAGGCATGGACAAAAGCTTTGCGTGAAGTGCGATTGGATGAAATAGGACACTACCCCGAAAAGCAAGAATTAAAAAATCCTCCTAGACGTCATTATCAAAACTGCGTAAAACGTACTCGATATACGTGCAAGAAATGTAAGGAACCAGTGTGCCCTGAGTGTCTTGAATCTTTTCATCCATTAACTTTGGCAACATGCGTGAACAGATATTTCTTCTTATTTTTTACGTTCTCAGGTTACTAAAAATTTCAAAACTATGTATTTTTCAATTTCTAAGATCAATAAAAGTTGAATAAAATTTATGATTTGCTTTTTCACGTGTTGTGAAAAACCCGCCCCTGAAGAGGTTAAGGTTTGTAAATTGTTTTGCAATAAATAGTTTTTCTGTATCCTGATTTCTTTTCATTACCAAACGGAACTTACCTTTTGGACTTACCTCGTATAATTTCACATAAAAACGAAAATGTAAGAGCAAACAATTTTCTGGAAGTATAATTTAATTTTTAAACTTTCAAAGTTTTTTTGCTCATGGTTTTTTATAGGTTTCAGATTCATGTCCTTGATAACACAGGTTAGTAAAAAATATTTTTTGTCAGCTGCATGGGTTGTTTTTGGTAATTATGATGTTTTCTAGTTTGCTCAACTCTAAAGCGATCTCAATTTCCCTCCATCACGTACAGTTATTCTGCAAAATACAAATGCAAATTTGCTCCCATTATGCAGCAAGACGGTTTTGAGGTTTCTTTTTGATAAATCAAGGAATAGGCGCCACTTAGATTAATCATATTCTATTTCAAAACACTTCATTAGTCCTTGAACATCAGTGAGTGAATTTTCTCTCTCGTTGCCTGTACCATGAAAATGAGGTTCCGGGTGACAAGAAGTTTTGATTTTTTAGTTTTGACCCAGCAATTCAGCAGCATTTTTGAAAGGCTTAAGTCTCTAGCCAGGTCATTGAGTTCACTCTGAGAAAAATTTAGAGTCTCTCGTCAACAAAAAAATCTGAACTAAAATCGTCCTGATGAGATAATGTCTTTCCATCCATAAAATCATTTAGAATATCATCCAAATTGAAGGGTGGGTGTGGAACCTGTATTTCAGAGCTATGGGGCACAGAACGAATAGCTGACTTAGAGTTAGGGCAAGATATTTTCTTTTTAATTTTTGTATTGAAACCTTTGACATCTACCGAACAGAAAATAGCAAATTGGTAATGTGGTTTTGCTGTTCACGCCACATCATAGGAATGCCAAAACGAAATAAGTGCTTTTACCCTTAAACCACAAACGAAGATCTTCCTCGCAGCTTCTGCACACCTTATGAGGAGACCAGGCTTTGTCTTGATCCTTAAGTTTCAACTTGAAGTAAGCAAAATACACTTTCTTCACTAAATCACTTATGTTTCTTCATTGATTTTAAACAGGGTATTCGCCATGAATAGAACAAAAGTTGGCAAGAGAAATAACACAACCTCTTGGACCCATAATATATAGTTAAAAGCACAAGTACAGTCACGTTCGAATGCAACATGTAAACTGAGTGTGGCTTATACAGCAATCAAGATCTTGAACTTATTTATGATGTTGAAACATGATCAAATTTACCCCGGCAAACATGTATCAACATGCTCAACCCAGCTAGTAAGATTACTCATTCGCTAAATAGACTTTTTATCCTAAATGAAATTACAAACTCGAGTTTTGCAAGAAAACCTGACTAGATGGGATTTTTCGAGTATTTTTTAGTGAGTAAAAATCCATAAGAAACAGTATAAAAATCCTGTGCAGTTTCTTTGGTCAACAAATATTTCATTTTTATGCTATTGCAATAGATACTACATTCACTGCAATGTTTGTTTAATGTTGATTCAATTGCGAACGACAGCCTCTACTTAAGGATATGATATAGAATGGTGACCTTTCAATATCTTCTTCAACTTTGGGAACACTCAGAAATTTGAAGGTGTCAAGGCATGTCTGTACGGAGGGTGCGAAACATCCGTGAATTTCAGATTCGTAACTGCCTTCATCGTTTCGTTACAATGGAGTATATTGTTGTCGTGGTGCTCGAAAGAAATCGTTATTTCTGCCCTTCACCTTGTCAAGCAAGTTGTTTTTACGTGATCTGGCTATTTCCTTGTGTGATTTTTAATTCATTTGTTTTATCTGAACGTTTTTCGTCAAAGATCTTTATATGCTTTTAAGACAGAGTTTTGCAGGTCGGACCCACTGGCAAACATTCTACACAATACAATCGGTGCCATAAACAGCTTTCAAACGTTTGTAAATTTTGATGGGCGTCCAACCTTTCAGCGTTAAAATTTCTGTAATATATCGTTGCTTGGTACACATCTCCGAAATAGAACTAGTGATAAATGACACTGTTACTTAACGACAGTACACAGGAAAATGGAACCTTGCATGATAAGACGAGATACTCGAAATTACCGTTTGCTGGTTAGAACTTTTTTTCTATCCCCATTACTCATGCAGTGAGTTATTGGAGACCTTTTCTATCAATCTGCCCTCGTACGCACATTTGTAATAAATATCTCGAAAATATTACTCCCTCTAAGTTCACATAAAGGCGAACAAAACTTATCGTTTCTTCTATTAAGACATTTTAATCATGCCACTGATACTACTATTACGGTTGTTTATTTTGGTTATGACAGTATTTTACATTATTTAATAAAGATGCTTCAATGTCAAAACAATATTTTTGAAATAGCTCTTCCTACACTCAAGAATCGATATAAAATATTACTACAGGTTGTTTTAATTGGATGTTATATTGCATTAAGGTATCTACGTTTGTGTTATTTTAAAATTTCTTTTTCAATCAACGTGTTTTTTCAGAGACGGAGTTATGTCATTATTTCCGATTGCTTGAATATGCTAGGAATTTTTATAAAGAAAATATATTAACTTCTTACGAAGAAAATATTTCCAACGTAATAATACGTGTTTATGAATGTTCTCCATTTAAGAATCTACAAATACTTGTCGATTACGAGAAATATCTAATTTGACGACTAAATAATTTTAGAATATCATTGCATTTTATCGTTTTCATTCTAAGTAAATGATCAGCAATTAAATGCGGCTTCTGAGGTTTACCACAATATTCGCAATTGCTATTTTTCGTACAAGTAATGAATTTACTAGGAAAAGTTTTTGTGATATTTAAACAAACATAGGCGCCAGATCAAGAATCCTTTAACATATTATCGTTAATTAGAACATAATATAATGCAACTATCAAATATTGTGTGTATTTCCAGGTTCTATTTATGTTGGTTCAAAATGTTTAAAGCCAGTTTTAATCTATGGTTCAAGTTATTTACTATCAATTGTTGATGCATTTACTATCCTTTTATAATATTTTAACTTCAAACATGTATATTGAATTCAAACATAAACTTTTCCAATTTTATAAAATATTTAACGTGTCTTTTCAAGTTTAAACCACGGTATAGCAAACTTTTGTTAGCACATTCAAATGGTAAAGCTTTCTTTAAATTCTAAGAAAGCGATATCTTCTACATTTTTTAAATTTATTTATTATTTTATCTACTTTATAATCTACTTTATTATAATCTATTTATTATATGTATTTATTTTATTTATATTTTATATATATATATATTTTATTTTATTTATATCTGTTTATTATAATCTACTTTATATCTACTTTATAATCTAGACCACTCGTTTTATTACCTATAGTTATTAATAACCGGAATCTCTTTCCAAATTTATTTATTGCTTTATACATCGGACTGCTGGGTTTTATTGCCTAGGGTTATCAGTAAACGCATTCAAGAGACGATATTTAATCTGACCACCCATTGTTAACTAAATATGTCTAATAGGGTTCATTACTATACAAAGTAATTAACCGGAACTACATATTTAGGTTTACGACATCTACTAATACTAAATTAGTAAGGATATTTCATTTATTTATTAATAAGATCTTTAAGACATTATCGTTAAAGTTTTGGTATTATTGCTTATAGGTACAATTTCCACGAAGTAACAAAATTCCCCGTTATGACGTAAAACAATACACTGTACAACCAATCCGCCTATATTAATATGTAATAGTGTAGGGGCAGTGCTATATTTTTACCTGTCTGAAAAACAGTGCAGAATAGATCAGTATCAACTCAACATCAGTACAAGACACACAGTCTTACTTTAAATATAACAAACATAACAATCATACGTTAACAAGAGAAACCATCTTCACAGCAGTTTTATGTTAGTATAAGTCGATATAGATAGAAAGTGAGTGAATTTTCTCTCTCGTTGCCTGTACCATGAAAATGAGGTTCCGGGTGCCAAGAAGTTTTTATTTTTTAGTTTTGACCCAGCAATTCAGCAGCATTTTTGAAAGGCTTAAGTCTCTAGCCAGGTCATTGAGCTCACTTTGAGAAAAATTTAGAGTCTCTCGTCAACAAAAAAATCTGAACTAAAATCGTTATGACGTAAAACAATACACTGTACAACCAATCCGCCTATATTAATATGTAATAGTGTAGGGGCAGTGACATATTTTTACCTGTCTGAAAAACAGTGCAGAATGGATCAGTATCAACTCAACATCAGTACAAGACACACAGTCTTACTTTAAATATAACAAGAGAAACCATCTTCACAGCAGTTTTGTGTTAGTATAAGTCGTTATAGATTTAAAATAAATGTATATAGTGCAAATAAGTATATTTAGATGAAAGTACATTTATTCACTTAACAAACAGTCACCGAAGATTTAAATAGTATAGTGTATACAGCCTTACAACTTATGAACGATGAAGCAACATCAGAGTAATGATTAAAACAACTGGGATTGAACCATCACCGCCAGAAACCGAATATAATCATAACATTGGTAGATCAAGCCACAACATTAATTATTTTGGTAAAATTAAGTAATTTCTATAATCCGGTTGAAATAATAAGAAAAAATCTATTCTTGTATAGATGAAAATTGGTGTTCACTTTTGAAGCACTGCAACAGTGGATAAACACGAAAAGACTTTTAACGCAGTGTTGACGACACTCAATCTTAATTCTTCGGACTTTTTGATTCATAAAAGTAGAGATAAAACCTTAATCCACTATTAAACACTTGAGTCGAAACAATAATCAACGCAATTGAGACCATTTTATGGGTTATTAAGGTTATGGTTACTGTTTCTTAGAATTCTGAAGACATTACTCTGGCCGACTACTTTGAGAATGAAAAATACAACTCTACCTTATTGGAACGTTTAAAAGAGGAGTTAAAATAAAACGGCGAAGATCTAGTGTGTTCAAAACTTCAAACTTGAGTCCACTGTCATGTAATTTATACAAAGAATTCAAATAAATTTTACCTCAAAGTAGCCATTGGAAATTATGATTATGTCTTAGCTTGTTACTAATTTTAATAGGAATTTTGTTGGTTATGAGATGAGATATTTGATTGAAATGACAAATGTCAAAATAATAAAACGAACATTTTTAAGTGAATGAAATATGTTTATTTCCAACAAACAAGTAAAATTTTATAAAAATTGTTCAAAGTGTCCACCACCTTGTTCCAAACGTTTCTCACATCTTCTTCTAATGGAGGAAAAAGTGTTTTGTAGTATCGCATTGTCAATTCCATTAATTCTTTCAGCAATTCTGATTTGAAGGCCTGCAAGATCAGGTATCTGTACTTGATAAATTGAGTTCTTTAAGAATGCCCATAAAAAGAAATCACATGGGGTAATGTCACAAGATCTTGGTGGAAATTCATGTTCAGTGTTTAAACTTATCAACCGATTTTGAAAAAATTGCTGCAGAATATTAATTGTTTCACCTGCTGTGTGTGCTCTAGCTCCGTCTTGTTGAAAGTAACCATGTGTTATTTCTTCGTCGTCAAGCTGTTCGATAAATGGCATAATAATTTCTTGTCGATACCTTTCTCCTGTTAAGGTTCCGTTAAAAAAATAGGGCCAATAATTCTCCTTCGACTAATCGCACACCATACACCAATTTTCTGCGGATGAAGTGCGGTTTCAACAAAAAAATTATGTGGTTTCTCATTAGTCCAAATCCTCATATTTTGTGAGTTCACATATCCATTCAGATAAAACCATGACTCATCAGAAAAAAGGTTTTGTCAAGAAAGTCATTATCAAAATTATTTAAGAACCACTGACTAAACGTTATTCTTCTGGGATAGTCGATTTCCTTGATTTCTTGATAACAGGTCATGTGATATGGAAATAAATGTAAGTCCTTTTTCAAAATTGTATGACATGTGCCAATTGACACACCCACTTGTTGTGATAATGCTCGTACGGAAGTTCTTGGTGCATTATTTATAGTTTCTCTTACATTATTAACTAGCTGTTCTGTACGCTTTTTCGTCCGACCTGCGCCTTCTTTCTGTTTAACACTCCCTGTTTCTCTGAAAACCATAACGGAATGTGTCACTGTGTGCCGAGAACTGTCATAATCAAAGATGACATTAGGGAACTCATTTCTAAATTCTTCTAAACAATCTTGAAGAGAATACTGCCATTGTCCGTCAATCTTACGTCCGTTTCGAAAATAAGATTCTAGCATGAATGATTTGTGTTGTATAGTAAAAACCATGTTAAATCAATTTTAAATTACAAAGCAATTTTTGTCAACTATGCATCTGTCTAATTGACAACTAATGCAAATTTAAATTATTAATGATCATACGTTTTTAAAGGAATGGCCTACTAGAGGCAAAGCTTATTTGAACGCTTTTTATATAAAAAATACGTTGTCCATCTCATGTCCTGTGCTAGCTTATGCAGACAGCCTAAAAATATTACATCCAACCAGTACACTACCGATGTATCAATGCAATAAAATTAATATTCTTCATGCGAATGAAGTGGTAATTATATCTTCATTCTATGGCATCCATGTTGAATTACTTGTGTAAAACAATATGATTAAGGATCTTCGCATTAAATTTGAGTCGGTTTACGTTTATCAGTTACAGCTTTTATTCTTTCTTCAAGGTGTATAGGAAGGAGAATCTTACCGTTTGGCCTTGATATATATTCTAAGGTTTCCAAGGGAAAAGATAAGACAAATATTTTCTTTTTAAATTTTGTAATTACACGATGTTATATCTCCTTCCATTTTTAGTAAATTACGAGTATTATTATTATTACTATAAACGATATTTCCTCAACTATATGTAAATATCTGGAATTTATAATGCAAAGTACCAACGACATTCTTGTATGATTATTTTGTGAAGTAAATTGGAATATGGATCTGTTATCTGCTAACCATAATATACTGTTCACCGCTAAGTATTACAGAAGATTAAAAAAAAAAACTTTTATTTTCGAGGAGATGCAACTCATCCTAAACGAAATACTGCTTTATGAAGTTTTATTGGAATAGCGAAAGGTTAAGACATGTGCATTATTTACGAATAATGAATTTAGCTGCCCTGCATTTTAATCCACAGCCAAAATGTCAGCACAGCAACGAATGTTATGCTAAAGTCTCTTGTGTACACATCTAACCATGCAAATATTGTTTGTGGTGATACATTGTTAAAAATCCTTAATTAGTTGCTCCATTTTTATTTTTTTTCTATTTTTATGGATGTATTACGTTGTATGACTTTTGGTAATTTTGATTTTGCTTTGCCTTAGAAGTGACAGTTGTTCCGTTGAGCATGCATAATAAATTATTATTTTTAAGAAAACGCACAATAGCATTGAGGTTGGTTCCCCATTGACTGCATTCTTCTGACTTGACACAATGCCATCTTTTGGAATTGATCTGTTACTGATAAGAACTGGACAATAAATACTTTAATTTGAGAAATAATTTTATAATCAGTGACCTTACAAACCTTATAACCAGACATTGTCCTTTAAGGAAGCATCTGTACAGTATGGGCTTGATTAGCGAACCCTGGTGTAGGAGATGCGAAAAACAGGAGGAAATAATATGCACCTGTGAGGAACTGAAGGAACTCAGACAGATATTATTTTTTTCTATTTCAACTTTTATAATACCATTTTAAAAGCAATGTACTACAATAAAATTTTAGGTTCCCTATTCGTTCCAAGTTCTGTATTTTACAGCAGCGTTCGTTTATTACAGGTGTATAACCCAAACTCGTTTTATAAACACCAATGTGAAACCTTAAGTTTGGATAAAGCTGTTAGGTTCAGCCATTAAATTGGTTTTTGTTTGTGCTAGGTTATAAACATTGTTAACTGTTAAATTAGAAGAAAAAAAAACGGTTCCAAGTGTTTAAATATTAAATAATTTCCTTTCCTTCAGTATGTTCGGTTCAGATTATTCGGTCCATTACTAGTTTCTGTTCCATTTACAGAACGAATATGTATACTTACTATATTTCTAGCTTTCTGAAAAGTATAATGTTTATTCTCTTAATTTATGAGCGTTTGGAACAGCATTTTTATCAAATGATCTACATATTTATTGCACGTCTAAAGAACGGTAGTTAGGAAATGTTTTATTCTATAAAATATAATTGTGAAACCCATACATTTCCTTAATCATTATGCCCGTTTATTATATTTATATATGCCTTGAATTCCTTGATTTTAATATCCTATTGTGTAAACAATAAAACACAGTGTCATTGAATACATAATAGAACGTGTTTTAACATTTACTTAAAAAGCGCTATTTTCTGTGCAAATAGAATCACTTAAAGATCTTAGCGAAGTATCTATTTATTATTTATATAGAAAATGTCAAAATGACGTAATATGCTCATCAAAATCTTAACAATTTTTAAACATTAAATTAAATGTGTCCTAATATTAAATATTTTAATATGTCTGTCAGATGATGGACAAATAGACGTGGAATCTGTTACAGGCGAACTTAGCATATTCTGTTATTAACGGTTATGCAATTGCAATTCAACAAACACAGTAAAAATAATTTCCCGTCCCGTACAGTATCTCGAATTACCTAGAAATAACACACCGTTTGAACAAATACTTCATTTCGAATTCAAAGAAAATTAAAAAAATAGTTTTGTTTGTCGTTTCCATTAAATATTTCTATAGAGAAAAAACGAAACATCTGTGTTTTCTCTATTTTAATGTGTTTACGATATGTTCGGCAAATTCTGAATAATGTATTTTTGCTGTAGTTAATATTGTCAATACTACTCATATGCAATTTACGATACCTATAATTTACTTGTTATTCGTTGAATGTTTAAAAATGATTTATTATTTAGAATTACTTGTACAAAATGTAAAAGAAATTCATACTAGTTACCAATACTATAATAATAAATATATGAAATATTTATATTTGTTGTTTCTTTTGTCTCTTGTTCACTAGGAAAATTCTTCTTTGGTTTGGAAGCGTATGCTTAACGTATGTCTTATGTATTTACATTTTTTTTGGTTATTACTTCTTCGACGAATTCATTTAACCAGTACATTCCATATATTTACAGTTTTTTCTAATATTTCACCGAGTATAAGACTTCCATGGAGCTTCCATTTCTTCTTTCTTTTTGTCCTCCACTTCTGCTGGTGGACTATGGACTTTGTGTGTTTGTTTTGCCTATTGGTGTCTATTTAAGAGTTTCGTAAGTTCGTTACTATTACTTTGGTACACAGGAATGGTAATATGGTTAGCGCTACGCATAGACCATCTGTTATTATCCCAGGGTTACCTACAGGATGGAGTTGTGGCTGAAAATATATCACCACAAGTAGGCAAACGGAGGGGATGATTTATTTTTTTGGGAGCGAGAAGTGTGAGAGAGAAGGGAGAACTGTCAGTATAAACATACACCCCCTCCCCTGGTCCCAACACACACAAATAAATACGCCCTAAGAGTAAGAAATGAATGACAAATGAATATAATATGGAGTTAGAATTCTTATTTATAGACTTTCAACAAGCATTTGACAATATTAGAAGAGGAAAGCTTATATCAGTAATGAGGGGACTTAAAGTGCCAGCGAAACTTAGAAGGCTTGTAGTAATGACCTTAAAATCAACAAAAGTTAGAGAGAAAACATCGAAAGGCGTAACGAACTAATTTTAAACAAATAAAGGTGTCAGGCAGGGCGACTCCTTGTCCGCGACGTTATTCAATCTGGATCTGGAGCATGTGACAAGGAAAATAAACAAAGGTACGCTAAGAACACGAGGAAGCCAGGTGGTTGCGGATGATACAGTAGTCGTCACAACAAAAAGGAGAGAGATATTGGTCGAAACAATACAAGAAATAATTAAAGAAGGGGAGAAATTAAGTCTGAAAATCAATGAAACAAAAACGTTGACGAGAGTTGGACAAAAGGACAAAGAAAGCAAAAAGTATTAAAATAAAAAACGAGGTCGATAAATTAAAATGTCTGGGTATTATGATGTCAAATGATAGAAATAGAGATTCTGAAACAAAATAAAAAATAGAGCCTTTTATGTCAACAAGAAGTTGTTAAAGAACCTAAATCCTTCTAAAACGAATAAATTAAAAATATATAAACCATAATAACAAACTAATGTATTCAGCAGAAACGATAACAATGACTAAGAAAGACGAAGAAAATCTAAAAATACTCGAACGGAAAATATTAAGAACCATAATAGGACCAATTAAGCTAACGGACAATGAGTTTAGAATAAGAACAAATGATGAACTGCAACAAGAAATCAAAGAAGAAGATATTGTAAAAAAAATAAAACAGCAAATAATGAAATGGCTGGGGCATGTATGGAGGGTGGAAGAAGAATTCACAATCAAGCTGCTATTGAACTGGAAGCCGGGAGGAAAAAAGAGAAGAGGTAGACTGTGATCCAAATGGCTAGAGGAGCAAGTAGAAGATTTACGAAGAGCAGGTGTTAACAACAAGATAAAGAATAGGAAACTCTAGAATGAAATAACCCAGAAGATATGAAGAGCTAGGATGGGGATTTAGGAAGCTTCCCGAAGCTGCTAAGCCCCGCTATGTGGTGTTTTGGCCATTATATATATAAGAGTGAAAAAACCGATAGTGAGAATAGTCCTGTTGATTGCATGCTAGAAAGTCAAATGGAGTGTCTACCGCCCTCCATCCAATTGCAGCTGCCATTATCAGGCCGGGGGGCGATCGGTGAACGACCAAATCAAGATTCCAGACGGAACAGGGAAGAGACATTAAGGAAAGCGAGTGTAAACGCGAAGAAACGAGTTTAAAAAAGTCGGCATCTCTAGACGAGAAGGAATCTCTCCTGGATGTATATATTGTAGAGTTACAATGAGTTATTCAGTTGCCGATTATTTCTGCAGGGCAGGATCACAAATATACATATACAATTAAGTAAGGCGCTGACTAGGTCCGCATTAGCTTAATTTTAAGAATAGTTAGAAGTAAATAACTAAATTAGAATAAGAGTAGTGTTAGGATCTAGGATGTAGTGCCACTAGACGGAGCACTGAAATTTAGGGTATGTGTTGTGAATATGTTAAGTTAAAGCAAACAAAGGATGGATGTTCGATGCAATTCCATATTCGAATGCAGGATTTTCGGATTTGTAATTTTGTCGCCAATCTACTATACCACAACAATCCCCTTTAAAGGAGTGATTTTCAAATATAATGACTATTTAAAACATTGTGATAAAGTTGGTTGTTACTTGCTGGAATTCCATTTAATAAAATGCACAAAACACTTGAAATAAAACACGTGTTAAAATTTCCAAATATTGTGTTAATAAAAATACGACATGCTTCGCTCACAGTGTGGCTTTGTCAAGTACATATTATATAATACTAACTAAACTTAGGTGCTAATTAAATTTACAATATTAGTACGTGACTGACCTAAGTTGGGGTGATCTTTGTTTACAATGAATAAATTTAGAAGTGGTGAGTTAGATATATCTAAATGGTTGTTTAATAATAAGTTTGTGTTTTTGAATTTATTAATTACTAAAGCTTCTAAATTATTTAAGAGAACACTTTTATTATGTGTATGCAAAATTTTGAAATTATGGTCGAAGTCATGTTTACATTCTAATAAATGATAGGTATTATGATAATCTGTTTTTTTTTTTGGTTATGTGTAGAGAACGGTATTTGTTTGACTTACTCGGCCACCTGGTCTCGCAGCGATAACAATGGACAATCCAGCTATTGTATTCGGAAAATATAGTGTTTGTCAGTGGTGTCGTGTACGTAGATAAAATAAATAAGTTTATCGTATTTCGTAAGAGAAATAGCACGTACATTCCTTTTCTTTTCATTTAAGTAACATCTTCCAATTATATTCACGTAAGTGTGCATAAAATTTCGTTATTTAATTTCGTTTCTTTGGATCTAGAATATTCTTACTTTGTGTGTGAAACGTTATTGAAAAATTGCAATAAATCAACCGTAAAACGTCACGTAGGATCGTTAAAGCACGAAAAAAAATTGAACCCGTTGGAATCTGACAATTTTAACGACGAACTCTGTGAAACTTTTATGGCAGCTAATATTCCATTATTTAAATTGAACAATCCAATTTTGAAGACATTTCTGAAAAATATACTGGTCGAAATGTTCCTGATGAATCAACTTTACGCAAATATTATGTTTCTAGGTGCTATACGAGAACAGTAGAACGCATTAGAAGCCATCTTTTAAATCAATACATATGGATAAGCGCCGACGAAACGGTGGATATGTTAGGACGCTGTGTGGTAAATGTTGTAGCTGGTGTACTACATCCAACTATTCCCTAGAACTCATATGTAATAGCAACAAGTGTTATAAATAGAGTTGATGCGGAAACAGTTGCTGAAACCATTAAGGAGAATATGCAAAAAATGCTTCATTCGGACGCCACGTACAAAGAAAAAATACTTTTATTTGTCAGTGATAGTGCTGCGTATATGTTAAAAACAGGCAGACTATTGAAGAAAACATATCCTAATATGCTGCATATTACTTGTGTAGCACATGCTCTCCACAGAATCTGTGAATATATCAGAGACACTTTTCCGGAAGTTGATAGACTTGTATCAGCTTTTAAAAAAGTTTTCAGAAAAGCACCATTGAGAGTAGCTCTTTTCAGGGAAAAATTTCCATCTCTGTGACTGCCTCCCACTCCAGTAATAACTAGATGGGGAACATGGCTGGAAGCTACTAGTTATTATGCTGAGAATTTCGATAGTCTAAAACATTTCGTAACACTGCTAAAGGAGGATGCTAGAAGTATTGGTGAGTGCAAGGAGCTCACACAAATCCCAAATTAAAAAAATCAGTTGTACTTTCTTCACGAACACTTTGGAAAATTGCCAAAACTAATCACTTATTTTGAAAATCGAAATCTCAAATTAAATGACGGATTAACCACATTAGATGTGGCTGTTAATAATTTGAAAAGTATTCCAAGTGACTTCAGATGTGGCCTTCGGCAAAAGTTTTGAAGCAATTCTTAATAGAAATCCAGATTTAATTACATTGCAGCAATTTTGTATGGAGACAATTCCACAAAATCTAACGGCTAAATATGAAGAAATAAAAGAATATTTCCAGTATCCACCTATAACCAGTTGCGATGTAGAAAGGACGTTTTCTATTTATAAGGATGTACTTAATTCAAAGAGAACAAAATTGACAGAAGAAAACCTTGAGAAACTATTGCTAGTCAATATTAATACTCCTTTACTCAACTTGAACGACAAAATGAACAAATAAAAATGTTCCAATTGTAGAAATAAAATTAAAAACTTTAAAAATACAACTTTTCAACAAATGCATATGTATTTCGCAATTTTATAGATCACCACCCGTTTGTTTTCCAATTATATAAATAAAATTAATTAATAAATATGTATCTCGTAATTTTAGATAGATAGATCACCACCTGTATGTTTTCCAATTATATAAATAAAATTAAAAACTTTATAAATACAACTTTTCAACAAATAAATATGTATTTCGTAATTTTATAGATCACCACCCGTTCGTTTTCCAATTATATAAATAAAATTAAATATTTTAGAAATACAGCCTTTCGCCAGTACTGCACTGGGCTTTGCGTCATGTGGTAAGCGTGTCCGTTCTCTAGACTTATGTGTTCTTTGATCCTTGTGTTAAAAGAACGGCCTGTTTAGGCCACATAGAAATTTTGGTAACTCCCACAATTCAGCTCATAGACGACTCCCGATTTTTCGCCTTTTGATAATATTACCTATGCTTTTATTATATTTAAATAAAATGTTTATATTTAGTTAGTTAAAGACTAGTTATAACGCTTAATATTGTCTTTTACTTCATTCTTAGAACTTCTCAAAGAATATATTTAGTAAATTTCAATGGGTTACTTCTTTCTTACTTACCAAAACTTCCTCTACTGCTCATGTAATGTTTAATTACTGATATTTTAATGTATACCACTGTATACCACAATCGCAATATAAAACTTTGCGTGTAATACTTGAAAAGTTCACAAATGCAAATTTCAAAGCAAGAATGTACTTATATAATAACAATGGTAGGTTTTCTTTTAAAAAAACCCAACATTCCTGAAACCCACGCCATCTACGTACACCATTCTGCGACTTTGAAAAGAAAGAATCACTCGCGAAACATTTTAGGTATCACTGGTTTCATTAATAAATATTAATGACATACTTACTTATTGTTCTAGCTTATTTAGGTGTGACCAAATGCTAAACTATTTTATTCAATAATATTATCCTACATTAGTTCGCTGGTAATGTCGCCGTCTTCATTCGATATACATCATTTCATGCGTATCTGTCTCTTTCTCGGTCGCAGTTTTGCATTTCTGTCACACAGCAAAACTCTCTTTTCCATATTTCGGTGTAATAACATCGGTTATATGAGTTACCTACTTACGTATATACATACGTGCGCTCGACTACATTTAAATCCATCATTTATTATTAATAAATATAGGTAGGTGACCATTTTCTATGATACGTGTGCTGTCATTGTGCATATTCAAGTAGTTATCCTTTACTCATTGTAAATTCAAGCGAGAATTTTCTAGTAGTGAAGAAGGAAGTCCACATGGTTTCATACAAATACATAAATAGCAGTTAACATTATTGCGCTGACTTGATAATATTGCCAATATTATTTTAATGCGTACCTTTGTTGTTATTGGAATTTGCATTTTTATTGTTTATTATATATGTGTGTAAGTGTGTATACAATTACTTGACACATATCAATTGTTAAATAATTGTTTTCTAAAGAAACGTATTAAAATTTATAAATATTCAAAGGTGAGACAATGAAATAAACGCAAGAAATTTATAGTTTGTTGCTTAGTATTGTGGATTATTATCTAGAAATTATATATTAATATAGGTAGTAGTTTAGCGCAAAAGAAGAGAACCTCAGAGTGTCTATGTTATAATACAGGTGGCCCAAAATGACCGAAGGGGTTTTAATTCCTTATAACTTTTTTATTATAATTTTTTTTGTTTTTTGTTTTCAGTATTTTGTAAAAAAGACTTGGGGAATTTAAAATGGAACTGTACACAATTGAACAACGTGCCAAAATCGTTGAACTTTATTTCTCAAATCAACGATCCATTGTTTTGATTCAGCGTGCATATCGTCGTTATTTTAATGTGCGGGTTGGACCCCCAGAGTCAACAATAAACCGTCTGGTTGCAAATTTTCGAGAACAAGGGACAGTAAGGAACCTTCCTGGTGCCGGCAGACGACGAACGGTGCACACGGATGACAATATTGAACGGGTACAGGAGAGTATTCGGGAAGATGGAGAAACATCAACCAGGAGACGTTCGACACAACTTGGCCTATCAAGAGGGTCGCTGCAGAGAATTTTGCATACAATAAGAATGTTTCCATAAAAATTCAGCTTGTCCAAAAATTGAAACCGACAGATTACCAGCAACGACTTGATTATGCAATTTATTTTTGCAAAAAGCAGAAGAAAATCGTGATTTTATTCATAATTTAATTATGAGGGACGAAGCCCATTTCCAATTAAATGGGTTCGTTAATAGGCAAAACTGCAGGATATGGGCTACGGAAAATCCAAGAGTAGTTCAACAGCGAGAATTACACCCACGTAAGTGTACCGTTTGGTGCGGTGTTTCCCCGGAAAGGATAATTGGCCCATATTTTTTTGAAAATGAACACGGTGTCGCTGTTTCCATCACTGGTGTTAGGTATCGGACAATGTTGGAAATTTTTTTTTAAGGCCAGCCGTGGAAAACCATCCGCAAGTATGGTTCCAACAGGATGGAGCCATAGCGCACACTGCGAGGGACACAATGGCTCTTTTACGCGATATCTTTGGTGAACGAATTATTTCCCGTACAAGCGATTTTAATTGGCCTCCGCGTTCACCGGATTTAACCGTTTCAGACTGTTTTCTTTGGGGTTATTTGAAAGGAAAAGTCTATATTAATAAGCCTCGAACCATACAGCAATTAAAAAATAATATACGCGACGAAATCAACAACATAACACCTGAAGTTTTGCGAAAGGTTATGGAAAATGTGTTGGAAAGAGCACGAATATGCGAAGCAGAAAATGGCCCCCACTTGCGAGATATAATTTTTCATAATTAAATTAAAAATATTCTCCATTAATATACTGTATTTAAAATTAAAAAAAAATAATAATTATGTCTTAAATAAGAAGTTATAATGAACTCAAACCCCTTCGGTCATTTTGGGCCACCCTGTACAATAAGGCCCGGTATATACAGTGTTTCCTGTAAATTCATTTTATCACTACTCTGGTATCTTAAGCGATATCTTGGAAATAACTTAAAAATATGCAGTTTACCATATTATATTACAAATATATAATGTTTCGTATATACATCTGATATTTATAAAGCAAAGTAAAAATGAATTGTAATAGAAGGATTAATTCAAATATAAAGGTCTGAGACTATTAATATGTTTAGTAAATTATAATTAGCGCGACATTAATCATTCTGTATGTGATGTAAAATTCTTCTAAAAACAGTTTAACATATCATTTGCGTATTTCCTGACTTTACATGTTGTAAAATGGATTCCTAATGGACCCCAATACCAACTACTACATCTGTTTATCATTACAATTTCTCGATATGGTAAATATACAAGACCGAACTGTTTAGAATTACGTTTAAGCATGTAATAATGTGAGTTTATGTTTGTAATATAACATTATATATTCGGTTATAAGATATTATACTGCACGTGCAAGATACAGTTTCATATCTATTATTTAATGACAAGTAAAAAATATATAAAATTTTAAACAATGAGATAATAATGAATCATTTGTTGATTACCAAAAGTAAAAAATACAATATTCAGTGGCATATAATAAACTAAAATTCGAATTAAAAGATTTTTAAAGGAAGCTAAAAGGACGAAATGATATACAGGGTGTTACAAAAACGTAGGTCAATCCGTTAACCATATATTCTTTGGGTTTAAATAATGAGACTATCATGTCACTTTTTATTTCAACGCTTTTTTAAAAATATACAGGGTGTCAGAATTAACTTTTTAAAAGTTACCCGACAGTCATAAAAAATCATAGTTGGAGAAAATTAACCCCGTAGAATCTGAATCTGGAATCAAAAACCTACAGCCGTCGAGACGTTCGAGAGCGGTAGTGACTTTCATGATATACAGGGGAGCGCGCGAAAAATTGTAGCACCGGATTTGGTACATATGATGATTTGAAGTTTTGCATACGAACTTATTATGATTATGTATCTAGGAGGAAAGAGGGAAAAAAGTTGGGAACATCCTAAATTTGTGTCAACTAATGTCAGGTTTTTTTTTGAAAAATGCAAAAAATCGATGCATCGAATCAGAGCTAAAGAGATAACAAAGGATATACACATATCGAAAGAACGCGTTTGTTATTTATTGACTGAAGAAGTATACATATATACATACAAGATAGTATATTAAAACACAAATTTCATAAGGCACCATTTTAGCGTACAGGTTTTCTAAAAAACGAGTGTGACAAAAGGTCTTATGGAACGAATTTTTTTATACTATTTTTTCTATTTTGCATTTTTTACATTAATAAATTGAAATTGTTTAATCCGAAAGTTCAGAGTTTTATTTTTATATAAAGTAGGCAGTTACTCACATTGATACTTGACATTTTCAAATTTAAATCTTGCTATCCGCGAAGTATATTATATTATATAGGGTGGTCCTTAAGTTCGTCGAGAAATTTTAGGGTGCGATTCCTTGGGTTATCTCGAGAGAAATAGTTCCTATAAACATTTGTACTAAAGTTTTCCGTTGTAGAGATACAGGCTGTTTAATTTTTCAAAAAAAAAAATTTTTATTTAAAAAATTTAAGAAACGGTTACAATAAACCCTAAAGGTACTGTTGAAAATGACCACCAACAGCTAATATGCAGGCTTCTATCCTCCTATTCAATTGCATACTCACACGCTGAAGAAGTCCAGGAGTGTTTCGAATTATTTCGCATCCAACAATTATGCGATTTCCTAGGTCTTCGAGATCTTGAATTGGCGAAGTATAAACAAGGGATTTTAAATGTCCCCACAGAAAGAAGTCTAGAGGGTTCAAATCAGGTGACCTTGGAGGCCACGGCTGATTCGGAACTTCCACTCCTCGACCTATCCATCTATTCTGATATGTCCTATTTAAAAATTGCCTAGCTTATAAACTAAAGTGTGCTGGAGCGCCGTCATGCATAAACCAAAGTTCATTTCGGATCAAAAGTGGAATATCTTCTAAAAGGCCAGGCAACTCGTTTTCAAGAAATAGCCGATATGATGCACCATTAAGTCGTATAGGAAGGAAAAAGGGACCAATTAAATAATTATTAATTATCCCCGCCCATACATTTATGAAAAATTGCTCTTGAAAGTGCATCTCCCTTATGGCATGCGGATTTTCATCTGACTATAAATGGTTGTTGTGGAAATTCCTAATACCATTTCTGGAGAAGTTCGCCTCGTCAGTAAATGAATGTAGGTTAGAAATTGTGCATTTTGGGCAATTTTTTGTCGGAACCAATCACAAAGGACTAAGCGTTGCGGAAAGTCACGCGGAAGAGGAGCCTGTACTCTCTGAATATGGAAAGGATATAATTGTTGATCGTGTAATATCCTTAAGATGGTTTGCTGGCTTGCGTTTACCGTTACACCAATCTTTCTTGTACTGGTTTCTGGATGTTCATCGATTATCTGCAGAACAGCTTCCTCTAAATCGGGTGTTCTTTTAGTTTGAGGTCTTCCCGGTATATTTTTGTTTCTCTCAAATGTACCAGTTTCTGCTAGACGACGGTGAATATTACTGAAGGTTTTCGCACAAGGTACAAGTCGTCGAGGATATTTTTGTTGGTAAATACGCCTTGCTTCATAACTATTTCCATTAGCTAGACCGTACACAAAATGCATATCTGCCATTTCAGCATTTGTATAATTCACCATAATTACAAAAAAAGATTTGTAGGTACGAACTTTCAAATTAATTATTGTTTGACAATACTTATTACAGTTACGTAAGTACAAATAAATGCTGTAAACATGACAACCAACACAACAGTTCCCTAAATCGATTTCTAAATTTTTGAAATAAAAATTTTTTTGGTGAAAAATTAATCAGCCTGTATCTCTACAACGGAAAACTTTAGGACAAATGTTTATAGGAACTATTTCTCTCGAGATTACCCAAGGAATCGCAGCCTAAAATTTCTCGAAGAAATTAAGGACCACCCTGTATATTATTTATTAATTTTTCTTAACATTACTTGATATTTTATTTAAAAATGTTAACATGAGTGAGATAGAGACTAATATATCTAGTTGTCAATTATATACAATATACGTTGTTTGTCTACGTAAATATATCATATCTGCCAAATGCACTTAAATTCTTAAAATAAAATGACAGCAATGATATTTATTTCTGTGTTCGAACAACGTCAACATTAGAAAAATAATATACATTTGGGGTATTCCCGAATTTTATTTTATCAAGGTTCTCGGAATTATAAGCATCATTCAATATTTTCTGTTTGAAGCTTAATGGTTTGTAGAGGTTGAAGCTAGGATTTGTATTTTCGAAGGAACTTATTATAAGATCTTATGGGTATGTGATACTCGAATGGGTATCTTTTTATCCTCAATACATATTTTTGGATAATTAAGGAAGATAAATTTGGATTGTTTTGTAAAAGGGGAAAAAGCATCACACATTTCAAGTTGAAAAGTCTAAATTTAAATAAAACAGCACTGCAGACCATTTAGAAAAACGAAAACCAAAAATTAGAAGTGCTGCTGTTGTAGAATCATCTACATATCTCCACATTTTCAACTCATCGCAGTACGCCAATAATTGAGGAACTAGAGAAGGCACTCAGTCTTTGGATTGATGTTAGCTGCCAAAAGGATTCCATTGGATAGCAATATTATTAAACAAAAGAAAAAGTTGATTTCAAGAATTTAAAATTATATATAAAATTATTTGCATCGTAGGAAATGGTATTAAAAGAAAAAAGAAAATTTTGTTTTTATTTGAAAGCACTCCGATAATCATGAGTGAAGGAAATCGCCTTAACCAAGTATGTGAAAAATGACGTCCGTTCCTGGGTTATGATAATAGTATTTTCTTGATAAGTAATTTTTGTGGTATTCTTTTTATTGAAAACGAATAGCAGAATCGTATGCATTTGTTCCCAGTGCGAGAAATTGAAAAAAATTGAATTTCATCGATTACAATGCCATCTATCATGAATTGAAAAAAAATGTTTCAAACAAATCATACGTATTATCTAGTATCTAGTAGAATTCGAATCTGTAATAAAATATACGCACTACTATTTAAGATTTCAAAGTTACCTCCACTCCACCTATATGGAGGGGGAGAGAGGGACATTCTAACACTAATGTTTTTGTAAATGGGATTTAAGTAAAACACTTATACTAATTTCCAGTATATATCCAATATATACTGGAAATTAGTATAAGTGTTTTACTTAAATCCCATTTACATATTATGGATTTCCAGCAAGTATCGGCCGATTCAATTAAAAAAAAAAAAAAAAAAACTAATGTATTTCCTCCATTGACTTGTTAAATTTTAAATCTGGAAATTTTTTTGTGAACTTATTTTTCGAGATATTTGAAAGTTTCATGTTAAAAAATACGCCCGGTATATTAAACTATTCTAATTAATTTCTTTCATTAACAGAAAAAAATAATAACACGCGATTTAAAGGCATGTAAGAAAAATTCTTAAAATTTTAGTTATATTTAGAACATAACCAGGGGAATGGATTCATTTAATAGGCGTGAATTAGCTATGCAATGTAATTGTAGGCACGTCTTCTTTTAAGAGTTACCTACTTTATTTACGGTTTTTAAAATCTACTTTTCTTCAATATTTGCTAGTTTGCAAAGTTTCAAGGTGTATTTGCGAGAACAAAAACAAATTTAGATTTAGTAATAACAAGTGCAATTTCTTGTCCAATACAAACGAAGTTAGAAAGATTCAAAAAGAATCTTTCAAGTCACCTGAATGGCCGGTCTGTACCCCAAAAAATATTGCTGCTAACTATCATACGGTGCGTTCTCCCATTGAAATCAATTCAGATTCGCATTATTGTGTCATCAATTGATCAGCTAAGTCAAGCAATTAAAGGAAAAATCCAAGTTTGGTTTACCGAAATGGGGTAGTTTGGGTCACATAAATCAATCTGGTCACAACTATAGTTAAGGAAACTGGAATAATTTTATACGTCCTCTTTATCCTCCTGATAAAATATTCACATTCTTAGAAGCTTTCAAAAATTACTTAAATTCTGTTTTTGATTTTAGTGATAAGTCAGGGTATTCAAATGTTGCGAGATCGACTGATTGTGAGTGAATTACATTTTGTTTATTAAAGACTTCCTAGTTGCTTTATAAATATTCGTATCGAGACTTTTATAATTACCCAATACTTTGGATGCTACACTCACCGGCAAAATAATCGAACCAACTCAAAAAATTGATGAAGTTTGTTCGTTAATAAGTTTGTTATTTTAAATTCGATTTGATTCATTTTTTTTTGCATATTGTAGGTAAATTTAAATGTAATCTATCACATCATTTTATACAGGGTGACACAAAGTCTGTTTTTTTTAAATCAACTTTAAAACCACATATGGATTGTCAAAGTTGCTCCACCTTGTATTTTCTTATTTTGTTAACAAGACACATCATTTCCTTACAATTTCTTTTTTTATTTATTACAATAGCTTAATTTTTGTAAAAGATACAAGGGTTTAAGAAAAATCTTACATTTTTACATTTTTCCTATGGTACTACCAATAAGTTTACGAATTTATCGTTTTTGCATAGAGGGCTATTGAAATACTGTCAGTTGTGAAATCTAAAACTTGTCAATTACGTTTTTGAACGTGTTTCTTGTCGAATAGTAATTTAAAATATGGATCTTTCTGTAACCGACGCAGCGAGAGCTGTTGCTTTGATTCAGGATGGTAGGTCACAGTATTATGTGGCCAGAGTGTTGGGAGTTTCAATATGTAAAGTTCAAAGAGCTGTTAAACGGATTAATGAATTTGGTGTATACACAAGAAGAAATCATTGTGGTCGAAAGAAATCTACTAGTGAGCGAGATAATCGCTTTATAACGTTAAATGTTTTGAGGGACAGAAAAGTTACATCTGTGCAAATGAGAAACAGATTACACGAAACAGACGTAAGGCAAGTTCAAGTAAGTGATAGAACAATAAGAAGGCGGCTGTATGATATTGGACTGCGTTCTAGGAAACCTGCAACTGGTCTAGAGTTATTGAGACACCATCGAGTTGAACGCCTTAGATTTGCTAGGGAACATGTAAATTGGGGTAACGAAGAATGGAGCAACATCCTATTCACGGATGAGTCCAGATTTTATCTTAGAACACCAGATGGACGTGAAAGAATTTAACGGAGAACTGGTGAACGTTTCTTTCAAAACCATTTTTTTCCTAGAGTAAGTTATGGAGGCGGTTCGATAATGGCGTGGGGTGTCATAAATTTTGAAGCTCGGACGGACTTGGTTATAATTAACGGGGGAGCCATGACAACCGATAGATACATGAGAGAAGTTTTAGAGCCACATATTGTTCCTTTTGCACCGTTCATCGGAGATGATATCATGCTGATGCATGATAATGCCCGACCGCATGTTGCCAGAATTGTACGCGAGTATTTAGCCGAGGTTGAAATCTCAGTAGTAAATTGGCCTGCTATATAAGCCCAGACCTAAACCCAATTGAGCATGTTTGGGATGCACTTTGGAGGAAAATACGATCTCGTGTACCAACGCCTGCAAATTTACAGCAGCTTAGTGACGTTCTAACTGAAGAATGGAATCAAATCAACCAGGCTTACATTCAAATCTTAATTGAGAGCATGCCAAGACGAATTGCAGCTGTTATCCGTGCACGTGGAGGAAACACTTCGTATTAAGTCTTTTATGTTTTTCATTTTCTTTTCAATTCCTTTTCATTAAATTCGGTGTTAAGTAAAATTCGTAAACTTATAGTTAGTACCGTAGGAAAAATGTAAAAATGTAAGATTTTTCTTAAACCCTTGTATCTTTTACAAAAATTAAGCTATTGTAATAAATAAAAAAATAAATTGTAAAGAAATGATGTGTCTTGTTAACAAAATAAGAAAATACAAGGTGAAGCAACTTTGACAATCCATATGTGGTTTTAAAGTTGATTTAAAAAAACAGACTTTGTGTCACCCTGTATAAAATTATGTACACCAAATTTTCTTAAAATTCCAAAGATGTGATAGATTACATTCAAATTTACCTACAATATGCAAAAAAAAATTAATCAAATCGAATTTAAAATAACAAACTTATTAACGAACAAACTTCATCAATTTTTTGAGTGGATCGATTATTTTGCCGGTGAGTGTATTTGGTTGAAACAAGCTATGGAACCATAGAGTACAATAAAATGTTTTTGAAACTTATTCACTATCATTTCCTGTCCTCCCTCATGAATACACCGATTCCAGCGACTTGTCCATGACCGGAAATAGTTCTGGTAGTCTTCGCGTGTTAACGTGTTCAACACTGCCTGCGATTCGATCTGGGTCACTTCAATCGTCTCAAAACAGCGTCCTTTGAGCTTCAGTTTCAAATTCGGAAATAGGAAGAAGTCATAAGAGACAAGATCTGTAATAAGGAAGGTACTGCCGTCTTCGATGGGGTTAGAAACTGACGCACAACGAGTGACGCGTGGGTTGATGCATTATCGCAATACCTCACATCTTGAATTCGCCGGACAGAATACGACGTACGACAAGCCGACAATGTTACAAATGTCATGGATTGTTCTCCTTCGGTTTTGCACTTTCGCTTCATTTTGTGGAATGTTTTACCACGCATAAGTTTGCGTCTGGCCTAAAGCATCCTCGCCAAACGCCAGTCTAAGCATTTTGCGAGTTTTCGCTGCTGTTTTACCAAGTTTGAAGCCGAATCTGATGCACGTTCTTTGCTTTTTCACATCAGACATTATAGCGTCGCAGTATAATTCAAAACCACTCGACAAATATTAACACAAAAACTGTTTGACACCACATAGCAAAGTAGCATTTGACAGAGTGATTTAGTATAGACGTAGCTCACGCCATCTAGCGCTAGAGAGCTGTACTACTATTCTTTCGCGCGCTATATTAAATTTCAAGGAATTTCTGGGTAGAACCTCGTACATATTATAATCTCCTTATTAAATATTAACACAAATGTTATTTGCCTGATTGTAAAGCATAAACTGCGTTGAAAGATTTAAATGCAACAATTCTTGGGCAATTTAATCATTACTTAGTCCTTACTTCGAATTTTTTGTTTTTTGCGAATTATCCAATTGGAATATAAATTTGGATTTAGTTACAGACAATTTATTTTAACATTATTCCACGAATAACTTCACACTGAATTTTAATTTATGCCGGATACTCGTAAACAAATAATAAAATTAACTCTCTCTTAACATGTAGGCGAACAAATTATCAAATTTTTGTAAGATCGCTTCGCGCTGTGTATGAGTAATTATGAATACAATTAGAAACTCATTCGGTAACGTTACGAACAATAATACACTTCTTCTATATACGTGGTGTATATTCATGTATTTTCTGCCTACGTGTTTCACGAGAAAAGCACTGTAGTGCGGGTAAAATTTCAACGTATAATAACTTGAAACGTATGCCTTAAATAATTACGTTACTCTAGTGTTTTATTTTAGTCGGCGTTCCCAGGCATTCTATGGAAAAATTAAAACACGAAATTAAGTTATTTCCATTATCTGCTTCATTTAGCCGGCGATTACTAACTTCCGCACGTGGGTGGGACGAAGATAAAACATATCGCCTTTCCGTCTTAGAATTTATATAGAAATGTACACATTTTGAGTCGGTTTTCGTTAATTTAAAATCCTTGATATTAATACACCACGATGAGTTATTTATGTGTTAGTATTTTTTTATACAATCTGGAAATTAATGCAGTAAATATGAAAATAAAAATTGAAAATCTGTAAGCGTGTAAGCGTGGATTTAAAATATTTTTATATTATAATTTACATAACGTTGAGTGAGTGGATTAGGTCATTTTTATTTATTAGAAATCGAATAAAGCAGGTTAGATTTCCATAACAATTTGGAAAATCGATTTCTGATGAGAATCAGTATAAGAAGGTGAATAAATGGTATTAAGCCTCATTTCATATTGGACCGTAGCAGAGATAAATAAAGACTCTTACGAGCTTCGTCTATGACCCTAACAGCATATTGAACACAGTTTTATTACATATTTTGCTTACATTCAATCATTCTGTGCAAAACGCTTAAATAATACGAACTACATATAAATTCGGAAGCGGATTCGGAAATTGAAACGTTTTTTTTATATTGTAGAGCTCGAATAGAAAGAAATAATAATAGGGGCTGGCGGGGAGGGGGGGGGGGGTTAAGAGTTTTAATGTTTTAAAGGAAATATAATTATTTAATAATTAAATAAATTGCATAATTAAAAACTACATAGACATTGACCGTACACATATACGAGGGACACCTTTTATATTTTTACAATCGACCACTAGATGGTGTTTTGACATATATATTCACTATATTCTTAAAGTTTGACATTTGTCAATGAGAAATCCGCGATAGCTTAGAAATTGAGTAACTGCTGACTCAATTTCTAAGCTACCGCGGATTTCCATGTTGACAATGACAGTTTTAAGACAGTGAGTTCGTAAAATAATGGAGATTACTCGTGAAGGTTTTCGTTGGATGATTTTTTACGATAATAAAAAAGGCCTAACTCCACAAGAAAGCATTATATCGCTTCGGTCAACTTTTGGTAATGACGCACCATCAGAGAAAACAGTTTATAATTGGTTAGCAGAATTTCGTCATGGTCGTGCCACAGTGAGTGACGAATCACGTAACGGTCGACCAAAAACTGTTGTTATTCCAAGAAACATCGATGCTGTGCAGAAAATGATAGAACACGATCGACATGTGACTTACAGTGAGGTAGCGGAATCTCTTGGCAAATCGCAGACTGCAATTCATTCGATTTTATATGAACATTTATTTGTAAAAAAAATATGTTCCAGATGGATTCCACATAACTTGACAGAAGCACAGAAAGCGGCTCGTGTTAATTGGTGTAAAGATTCCCAAAAAATTCGACGTAGGAACCGCAAATTCCGTATACAACATCGTCACAGGTGACGAAACATGGATATATGCGTATGAGCTGGAAACCAAGCAACAATCTACTGTATGGGTGTTCCAAGACAAGACGAACCGAACCCCACAAAAGTTGTTCATGCAAGGAGGACTTCCAAGAAAATGATCGCTTGTTTCTTCCGCTGTACAGGACACACCGCAACAATTCCTTTAGAGGATCGAAAAACTGTTAACCCTGAATGGTATACAGTAATTTGTTTGGCAAAAGTTATAAACGAAATCAGGATGAACAACCGAAAACTTCGCGTTATTCTTCATCACGCAATGCGAGTTCCCATACAGCACGTCTAACAGTTGACTATTTTGAAGGAGAAAAGTGTTGAAATAATATTTCATTGTCTATAATCACTTGACTTGTTGCCTCATGATTTCTTTTTGCTCCCAACTGTGAAACAAAAAATGCGTGGACAGCGATTTTCAACACCTCAAGAAATAGTCGCCGCCTTTGAAAACCATGTTTCTGAGATACAACCTTCAGAGGAAAAAAAAATGTTTTGAGAACTGGTTCGTACGCATGCAGAGGTGTGTAGACCATAAAGGCGAATATTTTGAAAAACAATAAAATTGTTTGTTCCCAAAAATTTTGGTTTCTTCCTAGATTTTGTAAAAATATAAAAGGTGGCCCTCGCAATACAATTGGAAAGTATGTATTGTATAGTTGATAAAGTAATTCTTTGCAGTTTGTACTGCCCAAAGTGCGAACTGCAAATTGTGCTTTATCTCTTTCGAACACACATAAATACGCGCTGTAATACTACACAGGTTAGTCATTTTAAGATATTCTTAAGATGCCTTAAGGGGCACCATCAGTGTGAAATTTTCAAAGAATCGATTTTTTTTGCAATTTTCGTTAGTTTATACTTAAATATAACATACTGAAAGCTTAAGTATGTATCTCAAATATTTTTCGGGCTATATTTTATCATTTGAGTTCGACCGATGATAGCCCAAACCATGTGAACTGTGCGGAAGGCGCTGGTGCGCTTATCGCCGGGCAGAGGCTGAAGGATTAGACATGACTAATTTCTAGCACGATTATCAGCCACTTGATCTAAAGGTTCAAGAAGCTCTGAAGCCAATAAATATATGAGGACTTGACGTGAGTTACTTGACAGATGTAAAGAAAATAATACACAAAATAATAACGAAAGCTATAATGGTTTGCTGTGGTATTTTGATTCGAAACATCTTCACGGTCGAAATTTACAAAGGCATTAATTTGAAAATGATAATTCTTGTAAGAATCCCAGATATCGGGTCTCAGGTTCGTGTTATGCAATTAAAAATTTAAGGCTTAAGTGGAGATAAATGCGAGCGTCTTAGTAAACTTACAAGATATTATAGCACTACAGTTGACATACTTAGAAAACAACGAATAGATTGAAGCTCAAGGAAAGGGGGCGAGGTCAGGACTGTAGGGTGGATGTTGTAATTCCTCAAAGTCGCATTCGCTGCTTGAACAATTCATGCCTTATGCACCCTGCAGTTGACGTGCAGAAGCAGAGTTTTCTGAGCAAAATTTTTGGGTCTTTTTTCGCGTATAGTCGTGTTCAAGTTGTTATTTGTGTCTTTGTAGACATTTCCTGTTAATGTAGTCCCTTTTGGAATATACTTAATTAAGAGAATCTTCTTCGCGTGTAGCCATCACTTTTACCGTAAAAAATTGGGTTTTTGCCTACTTGGGTGGTGGAAATCCCTTATGACATATTGCATTGACTCTTGTTTCATAGATGGATTCCAGTGGTATACCCGAGTTTCACTCTCAGTTACAATTCTATTTAAGATCTTTATCTTGAGATAAAACAGTCAAATTCTCTTCACAAATTTGTCGTCTACACAATTTTTGTTCGGGACTGAATAGCCTGAAAATCTATCGTGCCGACACTTTGCTCATTCACAAATCTTCGTGCAGAATTTTAAAAACACTGGTTTCTGATATTCCTATCTCTTTCGCAATAACTGAAACTTTTACTCGCGTTCAGTCTTCAACTTTATTGATGATTTCTTTAGTTCGTGCTTCCAGAGGTTTTGTTCAACTCCATTATTAATGGAGTCTCTGCCCCATTTGGACTGTTTACACCAAAATTTTACTTTGGAAATAAGGCGGGCTATTTTCTCCATACACTGCCACCGTTCGCTCATGAATATTCTTCGGGCTACTGCCTTCTTTTGATAAAAATTTTATGACGCTTCTGTGTTCAAGTTTCAAATCACTCACTCATTTTCTCTTTTTTAAACGGAATGTAATAGTAAAAAATGTTAAGCTTTTCGAAGCAAACTTGGAGATGACACCAGAATGTCACACAAACTTGATGTAAGAAAATTGTCACGATAGCATATTGTTTTCGTAGATAACATAAAAAATTCCTCTCGTACCATTGCAAAATCATTAATAAACTTTGAAATGCATGGTATTTTTAGACGTAACCTGGAATTTAATATCCAATGTTACTTAAAGCAAATTCGAAAAATTTATTTTAGGAGTTATAAATTATAATCAAAGTTAAAGGATAACAGGCACGTACGACTATGGTAAAAGATGTCAAACATCAATTGACAATAACTATAATTCTCAGTGCGGTAAATACTAAGCAAAGAAATTTCCAAAATTTGACAAACGTCAGCTTCTATTATTAACGGATACCCGATATGTATACTTGGATATAAATACAGTTATAATTAATTTTATGTACCTGCACTTATGCATGCATATAATAATGCTGAAACAATACAAAGATGGCCAAGTACACATATAGTCACGCAGTGATAGAAAGTGTCATCATTAATTTCTAAATATTTTCGTAATCGCGGACGTGGAACCAAATCACAAAAAATTTACGTAATTACAAGTGCGTGCGATGTTTTTGTTTTGTTTTCATAATCTACACCAACGAATATACGAGAATTTAATTTTAATAGTTCAGTAGGCGTTGTGTGATTCGATTCAAATTACCAGTTTTGTTGGAAAATATTATTAAATTAGTATTTACATTTTTGGGCGTAATACTGTTAAATTCTATTAATATTTAATGTAAACAAACGCAAGTTCCAAATTATTTATTAAGTTTTTAATAATGTTTAAAAATGTGTGCCCTTAAAATCAAATTGGGCAATGTATATTATTGTTGCTTTTTGTTATTTAGATTATATTAAAAATCCTGTATTAAATGTTAGTGTTATCAGCTGTTCTAAAGGCGATTTTTCCTTAGATAGGAATATGACATCTGAACATGTTCCCAGTACAGTGTTACAATAATAATAATAGTCTTTATTATGCAACAGATACATAAATTAATCTAAAGGATAATATAAAAATACAAATACAGAAACATGTGTTGCAGTGCTAATTCCATTACCTTCAGTATAAACGAAGTAACAAACTAATTTATTTATTTATTTATTTATTAAAAGGACCCTCACAATCCCTATTAGCGTTTTTCGCCCTATGGACCATTGGGGCCTTAGCCAAAATATTAATTCTAGCACGAGGAATTGAAAATGTAGCCGATGAATGGGTGCCGTAATTCGGTACAAGAAATTGTACTTCACCGAGTAATGACGGAGAATCAATTTTGTTTGTAACAACTTTGACTGAAAACGGTCTGAGACAAGGAGGCAGTTTAAGCCCAACGCTTTTCGTAACATATATGGATGAAATAATGAAGAAATGTACCACAAAAACTAGCAAGTACAATGTTGGACACTTACAACTACAAGGAGTAGATATCTCGGAGGGAGTTTTCGCAGATGATGTCGATATAATCGATAAAAGTGAAAAAGAATTACAACAGAATCTAGAAATATGGAACACAGAGCTGGAAAACCACAGAATAAAAATAAACAGAAAAGAAACAAAAGTGATGACGATAGGAGATGCACCAAAAAGCATAAATATAGAAATAGACGGGGTAAAAATAGAGCAAGTGAAGACTTTCCAATATCTTGGAGTCCCAATAGACGAAAAGGACACACAAGAAGTAGAAATAAACCAGAGAATAGAGAAAACGTTAAAGCTCTATTATATGATGAACAAGAAATTCATAAACAATAAAGAAATTTCGCGAGACACAAAAATGAAAATATTTAAAGCGATATTTAGACCCATACTAACATTTGGCTGCGAATCCTGGGTTTTAAGCGATAGGCAAAAAAGCAAGTTACAGGCTGTCGAGATGAAATACCTGAGAAGAGTCCGAGGAGTTACCAAACTAGATAAAATAAGAAGCATGAAAATACGAGAAGACCTGGAAATAGAATCAACACTCAAATTCATAGAAAAGAGACAGTTGGGTTGGTGGGGCCACTTGCAAAGAATAGAAGGCGTAAGACCAGCTAAAAGAGTGTGGGAGGCAAAAATACTGAAAAACAAAAGGAGAGGTAGGCCAAAAACGCAATGGGATGGAGTAATAGCGAAAATACTGGAGACAAAGGAAAGAACATGGACAGAAGCAAAAAAAATGGCGGAAGAAAGAAAAGGATGGAAAGAATTTGTAGACGCCTAGAATAAAAATACAGTTTCGTCCCGACACCATTATATGGTAGAAGGGAATTTAGATTAATTATTATTATTAACAACTTTGACTAAAAAGCTGGCATTAGAAGCATTCCTCCGTTCCGACAACGACTCCATGCTTACTCGCTTAAAAGGCTATTGTAGTCTACACCATGCGCATTAGTTTTGAACGAAACATATTTCAAGAATTGAATTTACTCCAAGCCAAGTTGCTGGTAAGTATATATGGTATGGCATACAACAGAGGCATATTCCAGTTTAGAACGGACCATACTAGAATATAATGTTTTTAGTGTAAACATGTTAGAAAATCCTCTGCACGTTCTTATAAGGAAGCCTAAAGCTCGAGAAGCAGAGTTGCAGATTGCTTCTATGTGCCCAGTAAATTTAAGCTGTGTATCAAATAAAACACCTAGATAGATCTTTCACAAGCAGTAAAAGATCTAGCTAGCGTTTCCTCGGAATAGTTTAGAAACATATTCGTAAGAAATAAGTTGCTCGTTCCTGGAATAAGTGACAATGGCACACTTGCTAATACTTAATTTAAACTTGTTTGCATGGCACCAGGCGGTAATAATGTTGATATTGCTTTGCAAATGCTTTACGGTCTGAGATGGTATTGATCTTTGAAAAAAAATTTGGATCATCAGCATACGGAAGAACTCTGCAGTCGATTGAGGTTAAAAGGTTATATACATTATAAATAGTAGAGGCCCTAGAATGCATCCTTGCGGTACACCAAAAGACACAGTGAACATCCTGAAATTATATCCATTGTAACAAATATAGGCCGATCTATTTTCCAAATAATAGAACTACCAGATAAAACTAAAATTCAATCACACAATATTATGTATTGATGTAACTGTTGATGAACTTTATGCATTTTGTCGATTACTTATTTAGTCTGGAGTTGACAGAAACTGGGATGTTCCTGCAAGGGAAATATCTTCTGATACCATAAATCGAGTAACGATGCCCATATTTCGATTTGAAGAAATACGAAGATTTATTAAATTTAACGACGGAATCGAGAAATACGGTTAGAAACCGATAAATTAGCACTGGGATCTTACATCTGGGATCTGTTTGTTCAACAATGCAAAACATGCATACCAGATACCAATGTAACAATTGATGAACAACTTGTTGGCTTCAGAGGAAGATACCGATTCGTTCAGCATATGCCAAGAAAGTCGGCGAAATATGGCTTGAAAATTTGTTGGATGTACGAATCTAAAATTAGCTTTGCTCTTAATGGTTAAGTTTGAGTTGGTTATTAACTTGGAGAACCTACACAAGATAATCTAGGATTTCAAATAGTGCAAAGTTTACTACGTGTTATTCATAATTATGGTCTGAACCTGACAATTGACACTTTTTTGTGAGTGTTCCATTGGCAGAGTATCTTTTGGAAAAAAATACTCTTGTTGGTCCACTGCTACAAAATAAATGAGATATTCAGAAGGAGATGAAACCATCGAAAAATTGTTCAACGTAAGCATGGTAAGTTACGCACTTAAAAAGAACAAATGCATTATTTTACTAAGCACTATTCATCATGACACAGCTGGCAATGACGATACTAAAGAGAATCCCGAAATTATCTCCCACTAAAATCAAATAAAAAGCGATGTTGACATTATGAATCAAATGGTATACACATACATCTATAAAACACAAAGTAAGCGATGGCCTATGATGTTTTCCTTCAATATAATTGATGTGGCAGCACTACATGCGTTTATTGTTTTTACTAAAGAACATCCAAATTACCTATAACGCTTGTGTCACATAAACGCAGAATCTTTCTCAAAGGTTTAGCAAAGGAATTGGTGATATCCTATATGGCAAGAAAATCTACTAACGTAGGACGTAGCATTGCGGAGTGTATGAAAACTTTATTGATATCTCTGATCCACCTACAGCTCAAACAATTGACAGAGAGAGAAAAATATGCTTAGTGTGTCCTTCGAAAATAGATCGCAAAAGCAAAATGGTATGTGCTAATTGCAAAAATAATATTTGCAATGAATACAGTGTAAGAATATGCATTTCTTGTTGTTCTAATCTATAAAAAATGTTTGTTATATAATAACTACGTTTGTTTTTTTATGAATGTAGCCTTATTTCAAAAAAAATTTGTATTCTCGCGTTTTATAATGAGTTTTAATAGACGGTCTTGTGAGGCCTAGTTAATGTAAAGGTAGATATCATTCCAGATATGCATCCTAGGGTTACATATATTTCTGATTCTCTTAAATACGAACAATACTGGTCCTTTTACTTTATTAATACCAGGACATAAATTACGCCACTTTTAAAATACCCTGGGGACCGCTGGACTTAATAGGGCAGATACTAGAATATTGATTATTTTTGACGAGAAATTGTGTTATTAATTGTGTAATTAAAGTTTAAGGGTCAGGATTTCTGTTAGATCTGTATTATATTTTCATAATAATTTCTTAAATATGTTTACATTTATTTAATTGTATATTATTTCAACTTTTATTTTTGGTTTTAATAATTACTGTATACGAGGTGCTACTCATAAATTCCCGGAATGTGAAAAAAACAAACACAATAAATAGTCCTTACAACTTATTCTCTATAATCCCCTTCAAAGCATTGTTTTCCCGTGTGAATACACCGATCTCAGCGATTTGTCCATGACTAGAAGCAGTGCTGGCAGTCCTCGCGAGTTAGCATGTTCAACACTGCCTGCGATTTGGTCTGGATTTTTTCAATCGTCTCAAAACGGCGTCACATGAGCTTCAGTTTCAACTTCGGAAACAGCAAGAAGTCACAAGGGGCTAGTAGAGAGGGTGTGGCATTACTGCCGTCTTCGTTGAGGCTAGAAACTGACGCACAAGTGACCTGTGGATTGGTGCATTGTCGTGGCGTAGGATTCATGAATCGTTGTACTCGGCAGGTCGGTTGCGTCGAGTGTTCTCTCTTAGGGTACGGCTACACTCGCCGTTTCTGTCGTTGCGACTGAAATGCATGCGTGCGTTGCGACAAAGTGCGTTGCGACATATACGTTGGCCTGGGCCACACTTGAGTGCAGAGTCGCAGTTTTAAAGATGTCTTCACTTGACGCAAACGTATTATTGGCTCTTGCGGTAAAGTCATATTTGAAAAAGGAAAGAAGAGCAGGTTTGGTGTTCACCCGATCAACCTTGTGCGTTTATCCTAAGGCCAGTATCACACGATAATAAGCTATTTGCTTAATGATGAGGAGAAATTCGTTTTTTATTTTCGACTGAGTGCTGCATCGTTTGATGAATTGTTGTCCATTGTGAGATCAACACACAATACCCTGTTGACGTACACCGTAACCCCTCGGACGTTGGCAGAGCAATGATATGTTTATGGTGGGAGAATCAGACAGGCTGTGACATGAACAGCAAGTGTGATAGAATGCATATAATGCGCACGAAAAACGGTACATGCAGCATTAGAAACGCTATCGTTGTCGTTGAACGGCAAATATGGCCGGCCCCGTTTGCATCAATGTTGGTCAAAATTTTTTCTGTCGTTGCGTTTCAGTAGCAACGACAGAAACAGCGAGTATAGTCGTACCCTTAGTCGCCGAAGAACAATGCAATAAAGTCGACCATTAACTGTTTCATCTGGTGGGAGAAATTCTTTGTGCATGATGCCATCAGTGTCAAAGACGCAAATCAACATCGCCTTGACGTTGCTTCGAACTTGCCGTGCTTTCTTTGGTCGTGGTCAGGACGGTGCCACTGCGATGAGTGCTGCTTTGTTTCGTGGTCATACCCGTGTATACATGATTCGTTGTCAGTAATGATTCTGGTACTGAAATTCGCATCCCTTCCGGCAGTTCATAACTGTGTTCACACATAAAGACGGTGTCGCTTTTGTTCAATGCTAAGAAATAAGAAACCTTGGCAGAAACTTAGGAACAATACGCCGCATGTTTAGTTCGCTGGATAGAATACGCTGACAAACGGCGTACAACAAGCTGACAATTTTATAAATGTCATGGATTGTTCTCTTTCGGTTTTGGGGGATAACATCACCCAGTTTTACCACATTTCGTGGCGTGTTTTCCGGCTCATCGACAACCGACATATATCCATTTTTAAAACGGTTGCACCATTCATAAATTTACGTTTGGTATAAAACATCCTTACCAAATGCTTGTTTAAGCATCTTCAGAGTTTTCGCTGCTGTTTTACTAAGTTTTAAGCAGAATTTTGCACGTCTTTGCTCCTTCACATCAGACATTGTAGTATAGCTGAATATCTCAAAAACAATCCAAAAAATATAAACATAGAAACTGTTTGTTACCATTTAGCAAAGTACCATCCGACAGACTGACTTAGTATAGACGTAGCTCACACCATCTAGCTCTATAGAGCTGTACTACCACTCCATCGCGCGCCACATTCAAAATCCGGGAATTTCTGGGCAGCACCTCGTATAATATACATGACTCAAGTTGTAAATAAAACTGTCCGCTTAAAATTTTTCCTATGAGTATTAGTCGTTGATGTTTTAATAAAGTAGTGACTTTCGTAATATATTTGTATATTATAAGATCTTAAGTATTAATAATTCTTAATAATCAGACAGTTGGCGTCTTAATATTATTGGTTATTAACTTGCATACATACGTCGATACATCTATTTGAATTGAAACTAACCTATACGCCAACGTGTTCCAATTGATTGTAATTACACTAAACCGACACGTTTTATTTACAGCGACGTAAAAAATACCTATTTATTGCATAATTAATCTCTATTGTTGTACTATGTGTGCAATCACAATATACAATCCTGTCGAGATTGTACAAATATTTTCAGAAATCCCATCTAAACGGTGGTAATTCCGCTTTTAAGGACAAATATATCACGATCTATAGATATAATCGCTGGTAAAATAGCGAAAGCGCGTAAGTACGCAAAAAGGCGTCACGTAAACGCCGGATATAAAACGACAACGCTGTGCATGTATGCCTATCTCCTCAAAGATTGAAATAATAAAATAGGCAATATACTGGTACAAAACTGCTTAAGAGCAATTACGCTTGGAAAGAAACTGACTGCGCTTTAATATCTGTTGCTATTTGTATGACCGGTAGTTCAAATCCGGATACTACATACATATATGTATGTATGTATGAATGTAGTGGCAGCACTGGTGAACGCCGTAGATTGTTGCAATTGTTCGAAGTGAGATGTCAACGTTAGCAAGATTGTTTTGGAAATACTTGCGAACCTACACGAGACGTATGGTGTAAGCGATATACATAATGTGTATATAACAAACACAATTTGAAATATTGTAATTTCATTTCATAATTTACAATGGATCACTGCATATTTGCAGCTTAGTTAGAATAATTAATCGGAATATCTAATTTTTAGTGTAGAAATGTTATTTAATTAACTTACTGTAAATGAGGACTTAATGAGTATTAAATCTCACTTTACATATGTTGCGTTGATTTCTACATTTCGGCAAACTAAGTTTGTACCAGTTTGCACAAACGCTACACGTCGCGACGCTACACTCCTGGTTGTTAGGATAATGAAAAATTCGTGAAAAATCACACCTATCCCGGAATGTGTGGATGCATTTCGCTATTATTGGAGCCTGTCAACACACAGTATCCTGAACAGATATGATTTTTCACTTGTATACTTCGCGTATATATAATGTTGTTTGTTTATAACTTAACTTAATCTTTATTCTTCATATCCTACTTTTTGGTTGGCATAAAAATATAACTGATCTAACGACCGGTATTATCAACTGATATTAAAAGTAGTTTTAGTTACAAGATATTTAAATTAAGTGTCCCTTAAATTAGGGGTTCTGTATTATGAAATAAATTTAAGCAGCATTTAACTAAATGTGACATTTAGGAAGACTGGTAATCCTTTCAGAACAAAATATGCGAATTAAGCACATTTGAACAACCCAAGGTTAAAGATTTGTTGAACTAATAAATCAAAAACTAAACAATATTTAACAGTTTCATCAATATATTAGAAATATTTGCAAGAAGTAAAACATTCATACAACAACGAAATTCTCTTTAAAAAAATCATATAAATTTTGAAAATAACTTAATATTAGTCTCAAAATGCTTTCTCAACTGGTAGAGGCTCATTCTCTGTCAGTATTCTAAAACTTCGAGAAATTTTCTTTTATTTGCCAGACGTAAGACTGGCAAAGAATAATAATAGATGTGCAGGAGGGTTAAATAGAATTCCTAAATCCAAAGAGGTCTTAAACTAAAATTGGATTATATAAATCGTTATTCAGACCAACTCTGATATACGACTGCGAATTATGGATAATGACTAAGAAAGTACAGGATAAACTGACCGTGTGGGAGAGATGGATATGTAGGAGGATTTTCGGAGGGAAGAGGACGAAAGAAGGATGGGAAAGGTCAACGAATAAAGAATTTTGGAGAGAGTCTCGTAACACACTTCATTAATATGCGCCGATTCCAATGGCTCGGCCATCTTGAAAGATTAGAAGAAGAGAGGTTAACTGGAGATATAGGGATCTGATAGAAAGAGAAGGTGGCTTAGACCGAGGAGAAAATGTAGGGATGCTGTTATAGAGGATATGAAAAGGAAGGTAAAAAGGTATTGGAGATTGTTGCCAAGGGATAGGAAGAAATGGAATAACATTATTAAGCAATAGGCCTGGAAGACCTGTATAATAATATATAATAATATGTATATATATATATATATATATATATAAATATATATATATATATATATATATATATATATATATATATATATAATAATATATATAATTTTTAACAGCTACAACAAACATTTACAATTTACTGTGGAAAAAGAAATAACAACAGCGTGCCCTTCTTGGACATTTTAGTAATTCGTGACGATAATAATTGTATCATTTTGAATTGGTATAGAAAGCCAACTTCATCTGATCGGTTTATTAATTATCACTCTCATCATCCTCTCAATCAGAAGTATAACACCGTTATAGCTATGAGAAACCGAATAGCACATATATGCCATGAAACCTTTCTAAATGACAATCTTAAAGAACTTTTCAACATCTTCGTCAACAATGGCTATCCTAAGCACATACTTAATAAATCGATATATAGCTCGAACTTTTATGATGGCCCTACTGAGGACGTTCCTGCAGACAGTTTGATTTACAAAAAAATCCCATGCATTGGTGGTCTTAATCATACAATTGTATCACATTTCAAACAATTTAATAACATTAAAATAGCTAAATACAACACCTATACTTTGAAGAAGTTGTATAGTAAGATCAAAGACATAACATCTTTCTTTTTAAATAGTCATGTTGTCTACAGGATAGCATGTTCGGATTGTTGTGGTGTTTATATAGGTCAGACATCACAATGGCTAAAACAGCCCGTCACACAGCATAAAAGTGATGTCCGTATTGGAAAGAGATCTTGTGCATTGGTGGACCATGCACATGATCGTGACCATACATTCAATTTTGTTGACGTTAAGATCTTAGACGTTGAAAATAACCTTAAAAAAACCTTTTTAGAAACAGTGCACATTAACAGAGACACAAATAACGTGAATTATAGATATGATACTAACGGACTAAGTATAATTTATTTTAATATACTCGGTTTGGCGGTTGACCATCTAAAAATTGTTTTGTTATTTGGTCCTTATATTGTTAAATTTATAATGCATTATTTTTATGTGACTTTAGTTTTTTGCTATATGTTTCGTTTTATATTTTTTATTTTTCATGTTTTAACTTTTACATATACATGTTTTTAAAGGTTTTAAAGGCTTGTACCTATAGTTACTTCAATGTTTTAAATTTAATCAATTCTATTGTCCTTGTACGTCAATTTTATTATTTTTTGAACTCTACATTTTGTAAGTATTTTACTACTGCTTTATACTATTATTTATTTAATGTTATTTCTCATTAATCTTGTAGTATCTCCGGAAGAAGCAACAAAGTTGTTGCGAAATATAGGGATAATTAATAAATGAGTTTTTAATTGACAGACCGATGGCCCGCTTTAATTTATTTTATTCAATATATTACGGTCGACAATTTCGTTTAAATAAAATAAATAAATGAATAAAATAAATTAAAGCGGGCCATCGGTCTGTCAATTAAAAACTCATTGACACAACACAACATGAGTTTTAGAAAATTATGAAGAACATCGGTTTTTTTTTTTATTTAATAAAGAATATATAGAAGAACAGTGCGATTAAGTTTGGCACAACTCATATTTATTAGCAAGTTTTGGCTTGTTTTCCACAACAAATTCGATTCAAATATGCTATCGTTTCTTTCAAACAACCTGTATATAATATTTCGCCTTATACATATTTTTCGGAATATGTGTAGTAAGGGTGCATGAACATATATGGTACTAATTTGTAGAAGTAATTGCAATAGTATTTTCCTATTTTTTTTAAATGAATTAATACATAGTTCAGGAAAAAGATAACTTGTTACTGTGGTAAAAGTGGCTACTAGAAGTGAGGAGAAATGTATTTTTTGCTTAGATTAAAACCTAATTTACATTAAAAAATAGGAACCGTTTATTTATTTAGATCTTCATATTAATGGTAATAGCGCAGGAATTATTAAACCTCTTCGTAACGAATATTTTGAAAAGCATCACCTCGATATCGTCCACCGAAAATTATAGGCACGGCATCCGAGATTTAGTCAGGCCATACCTGAATAATGTCAGAAACAATTGAATTTATTCATACTTAATCGGTGAAAGTTCGTTCTTCTTTATCGCACTACACCGTCCACCTTTTTTAATTTCACTTGAAAGATATTAATGTTCACAAGTGCAGTAAATAAGTACAGTAGGCTACGCGTGTATAATATACTTTGTTCGTCAAAATTTTCGCCGCGGGATATTTATTGTAAGACATTGTATATTTCCTTTGCAAACATCTACACACGCATATATTAGCTTTGTATAATAACTCTTAATATATTGAGGCTAGTGTTGACGCTTCATAATTCTTTTCGAACTTGTCAACCACGATCACCACTGTTAATGTATTGAGCTTTTGAAATATGTACTTTCCTCGCTATTTGAACATAAAATCAGAATATTTATAGTATCTATTTAGCTTGCGTTTGTGGAGTGATTAATTTTATTAATTAATAAAGCATTTGAATATTACTATTATAATTGTGATACACAGGATGTCCATGAAATAAAAAGACAACCTATGAAAAATGGAAAGATGTAATTATATAGAATATGAATCCAAAATATTGTCAATTATAACGCGAATTCCAAAATTAAAACCCTGTGAAAATTCTAATATGTGCCTCTTATGAATTCAAAATATTCAGAATGTAAATATGTACCTCTATTAAAGTTATACACAACACTATATGTTTACATACGCTGTTTACAGCAGCTGTCGTATGTTTAGATTAGCTGTCGATGTTACAAAAGCTATAATATCCTGTATGCTAAGGTCAATACCTCGTGCAAAATCAACTTTTTATATACTCAAGTAAATAATTTAAAATTAAGATGTGTGTTAGATTCATTGACCAACCCACTTTAAAATTCATACTAAAATTTCGTGTGTATTACGAGAATGTTTTTTTGTTTGAAGTAAGAAATATAGAATACGAAAATCGAATTCAGAATGCCCTATTGTATTTAAAGACAGCAATGTGTATATTTATAAAACCGATAAGTTTTGTTCATGTAAGGGTTCGATAAGCTGAGTCAGCTGTTAAAAATATATACTTGTAAATTTTTAAAGCTGATATATTAAAGGAACACGCAAGATGTGTGCTTTACGTGCAATTAAGTTACAGTTTATTATCTTTAATCGAAAAATTGTATCTAACGTACGTAAGGATCGACAACAGAACGATATTTAAAGCGACATGAACAAGAAAAAAAACTATATTGTGGATCAGCTTTAAAACATCGTCTCCGATAGTATTTATGATATATTCAGTCGCATAGTTGCGTAATAACATTTCTTTAAACATCATTGTCATTTTGTCACGCTAATGAGAAGAAATTTTGGGAAAATATTTTGGGTATACAGTCTATATAATTTAATCTTTCCAATTTTCAGACGTTGTCTTTTTATTTGAAGCAAATCTGGAATATATATATATATATATATATATTATATAATTACTTCTTGACCTTTGTACACTATAGTAGATTTAGATAGTCGGCGATTTAAGGTCTGTTTTACTTTAATATATATATAACGACCACGGTCGTTTGTTGAAGCGTTGTTCTTGGGGATATTTCTTTGAAAAAGGCATTACGTGCCGAATCATGTAAGATTATTTTAAATATATACATGTTAAAGTAAAACAGACTTTAAATCGCCGACTAATTAAATCTACGCGAAATAACATACTAATTTATAATATTTAATATAAAGCTGAAACTCCAAAAAATTAATCAAATGATATTTTAAATAAACGGCTACGAAGTAGATTGTCTCTATATAATTAAATAGAATATTAATATCTGTTCCTTTTAAGGCATTTCCAATGAACTTGAAAGCAAGTCCTCCTAGCTCAGTCGGTTAGAGCGATGGTCCGGCAAGCCATGGACGTGGGTTCAAGTCCCACCTGGGACGAAATTTCTTCAAATAAAAATTTCGAATGATTAGCGTCGTAATTGTAGACAGCAATGTTTACGTTCATATTATGTACTTCGCGAAATAACATCAATTTAAAATATTTAATATAAAGCCGAAGCTCCAAGAATTTATCAAATGATATAGATATATATATATATATATATATATATATATATATAGTAAATTCAATCAGTCGAAGTAAACCAGATATATATAGTAAATTCAATCAGTTGAAGTAAACCAGACCTTTAATCGCCGAATGATTGAATTTACCATATCATACCAAGGTCACGAGAATATTATATATATATATATATATATATATATATATATATATATGATGAGAATTTAGTTATTTATCTCCACGCAGTCGTAAAATAATATCTCAAATTATCTTGATTATGTTTGCCTTTCAATGTCTTACTTTTTTAATGGTTACATTATATTATTTTATTACTAAAATTAGCCTCTAATCATAAAGATAACTATTACACCATGTACAATTCTAAACGTACTAATTCGTTTTTAAAACCAATGAAATTTTGTGACTAAACAGTCTACTACATTAGTTTCGTTTATATATTGTATACTCTTCTTTTTTGAACTGACGCTGTAATAAATAATATATTCGCACGCCGATCAATTGTGTGAGGTATGTATCTACAGAAATATGTGACAAGCTTTAACGTGATCGACGCAGCTTCGCTAGGCTGCGTACGATTGAGAAAAGTAGTAATTGTGTCCTGCCCTGATCATTTCAATGGATAACAACATGAGCAATGCGCGTTCATTAAATCTTGTTTTTACTTCGGAAAACGGCTACTAAAACATATGGAATGATTTAGCAAGCATTCGGTGAATAATCAATGAGCCGAACACAAACTTTTGAGTGGTTTGTACGTTTTAAGACCGGTAGAACGTACATTAACAGTGATATCTTCGACGTCTACCACGCTTGAAAACATTTCAACAGTTCAACGGTAAATTCATGGCCACCGCCGTCGAACTATTCTTGACATCTGCGATAAAATTGGAATCGAATATGAATCGAATCAGCGAATTATGGCTGAAGCATTGGACATGCAGTGCATTGCCGCAAAATTTGTTCCAAGACTTCTGACTTATGGTTAAAATTAGGACCGAATTGACATTTGCTCTGAGCTTAAATAACTTGCTGCGGACGATGAAAACTTTTAGTCAAGAGTGATTACTGGCAATAAGAGCTGGATTTATGGTTAGGATTCACAAACTAAACAACAATCAAGTCGCTGGAGTCCGAACTCTTCAAGACCCACGAAATGCCGACAAGTGAAAAGTAATGTGAAGAGCATACTCATTGTTTTTTTTTTGCATCACGACAATGCACCGTGTTACCGCTTATTTTTTCACACTAGCCTTTTTGACAAAAACATCAACGACAACCATTCTCCATTCTCCCTATTCGCCGGATCTGTCTCCCTACGACTTTGGTCGATTGTCGAAAATGAAACTGCAGTTAAAAGAAAGATTTTGAGAGCATTGAAGAAATTCAAGAGGAATCGCAAGCAGAAAAAGATTTCCCAGAAAGATTTCACAGAAAAATATTTCCTGAGTATCTTCCAGAACTGTAAAAAACGTTGAAGGATATCTGGATCGCATCTCATATATTAATACTTTATTATGTTTATATCATCTGTAACTCAATTAGAAGTAATTCTAGTTGGCTACTTATTGCATGGGTTCTGTAAATATAAACGATTAAAAAAATTGCAAATCAAGAATCTAAATTTCATAATAAAAGGAAATATTTTACCCAACCTGCAATAAATTTTATATAAAAGAGGAGACGTAAATAAATTTAAATTACAGCAGATTATCTCTTAAGTAACGTAATATGTACACATGCAGATGAAGGATTAACAGTTCGTAAATATTTGACTGTCTTTGTTGAAACATAGATTCGAAATTCACAAAGATTCCCGACTGTAAAGTTTTATTTGATAATTCCAGAGCTTATGTAGAACTAGCGTTCTTTATGTACCTCTCTCCACGTCTAAATAAGTTTATTTGCACAACATAAGCGCGAAAATAAATCATTCTAATACTGTTGTTATTACACCCTCTAAACGAGAAAAAAAAAGGTTGTTACATCGTGTGCCAATTAATCATATATACAGAAACCGAAGGTTATCAAAGATCGCCATGAAACAATCGAATATGATCGTATGCATTAGAATCTAGGTTGCCGTTGTTCAAGTTTATGGTACTCCGGGGTATTATACATGCCCATACTATAGCTAATTAACAATGAGTTTTAGATCATTTATAATAGATAAGCGAGGAGTAGCTACCAATGTAAGATACAACTAAAAAATAATGAAATTATTTGTAATAAAGAAAGAAAAGGAAGGATCGTGGAATGAAAGGCAGAATACTTGCTCTTTTCATCTTTTCAATAATGATTTTTTTTTAGTATACAGTGATGAAGTTTGTGGCATATGTATTTCAAGGGTTTGATAAAAAATTTTGGCAAAAGCGCAGAATATTTTTTAAAAGAAACTGTAGCACATTATGAATATATTATTAAAAGAGGCGGTGCTAAATTGGTTGTTTGAAATTGATCGGCGGATGATTATGGACAACATAAAGGATGTGTAAAAGCAATAATAAACGAAATTTACCTATGTATGAGTATTAAATATCACTATCTTAAGAACATTAGTACCTATAAGCAATAAACTAAAAGGGCGATGTTACTGATGTTAGAAATTACAGGCTCGTAGCGTGTCAAACTTGTTTAAAATCTAAGAAAGCTTGCTATACAAATGATAAAAACACAAACACTGTTGTATTAGATTTACACTTTATTTAATAATAACTATATGTTTCACCGTACAACGGTGATATAACAGAGCGGTACTGCAAACATTTTACTTAAACGTACATACTTTATGACTTAATGGTATGTATTCGCAGAAATTGGAAACCGAAATATTTTTACCCTTGTTTATATAAGGGATACATAAATTACATAATTATATTATACATAAAGCACAATTAACAAAATATTCTAATCAAAAATAGGAAATAAGTTCAACAGTTGGGAGGAATTAAGCTCTGTTTTGTCATTTAATAATTTATTTGAAAATTTTTGTTTATTAATTTCAATTGCTTCTAATAAATCTAGTTTCTTACTTTTCTTATATTCGTGTAGGATCTTGAAATTATTATTAAAACTATGGCTTTCTTCAATTAAATGGTTGGAGTATGATGAATCTGTTTTCCCATTTCTAAACGAATAATAATGTTCGTATATGCGCTTATTGAACGTTCTACCTGTTTGCCCAATATATATTTTAGTACATGTGCCACAAGTTAGTTTATAAACACCTGACTTATTATGATGTGTTGTTTTACTTTTATTGTTTTTGATGAAGTTACTAATATGGTTGTTGGTTTTATATTATATTATAAAATATAAACATTGCATATATTACCATTTGATATGGATTTACATCAAGTAAAGGCAGAATCGATTCAATTCTTGCTATACAACTTTACACGGCGTCCACGTACACACCGTGAGTGTATACTGTACGGATACACTGTGAGTGTATACGTGGTATATGTGTTAGCTTTCCTGTGCCCCCTGTGCGCCATTTTTATTAGTGGTTTTACCTACTGATTGATGACAAGTTGACCTAGTTATCGAAACACGTATTTAGAATACGATTATTAATTGTGGTAAGGGTTTTTATACCTTTTCTTAAAGTTTTTACTTATCCAAAGAAAGACTTTTTAACGGAGAATTGTTTAAATTACTCCTGCATAAAAATCTTTAATGCAGTACCACCAATATACAAAACACTTACAGATCTTAAAACTTTTAAATCTAATCTTAATATATTAATAAATATCGAACTTTATAATACGAGGGACACCTTTTATATTTTTACAATAGACCACTAGATGGTACTTTTGACATATTGCAGTGGATTTTTTCCTGCAGAAGAAATCAAAGAAGATAAATAAGACATTATATTTCGTTATATTTTTGTATATTGTATTCTTTGGAGATAAATGTAAAAATGTAAAATTTTAGGTGATGATTTATTATTATTTGAATTTGATCCATGACTGTACATTGTCCAGGCATAGTTTGATGTTCGAAGTCGGCGCCAACCTGGAAGTCATATTAGTATATATTAGTATATATATTATTGCTATCTTGAGTTGTTTATGTTAGGTGGGGATGCCCTGGCGGTTCCTGGAACTTCATTTTGAGAGATAGAATAGTCTTTTTACAGATAGGTTGTAGGTTTTGTTAAATTAAATAAAACGTAATTTTATTTAATTTTAGTTTGGATAATTACGGTGTGTGTTTTTGGTAGTGTGCTGTTGCATTTAAAATTCATTACGTAAAATTTTTATGAGTATTTAAACTTATAAATTGAGTTAAATAACCTATCTGAATCTCTCGTATAATAGTTTTTGTGGCGTACGTGTACAAAACTAAAATGTATGTATTCTAGTATAATATTTATATAGATATATTTGTAATAACATTTTTATTGAAATTGAAGCTTCTTAAATTCATAAATTTGATTTGTACTATTCTTGTAATCATTGGAAATATTAACAAAACGTATTAGTCTGTTTTTTTTTTAATATAGTTTTTGTTCATTTCAGTTATTCTAGTATATTAGGAAGGCGGGAGTTTATATTTTGTCACAAGCTGGACATGCGCTTGTTTAATTTTAATCGCGTGTGAAAAATAGTGAAAGTTCTATTTTTGACGTTTGAATTTTTAGGGGATAAAGTAATTTATGACAGCTAATAAAGTTTGTTTATATTTATTTAGATTTTGTTCGGAAGTTAAGTTAGAGTTTTTTTCCACTCTTGCACAGTCATTATTTGCAAGAGTTTTTTCTCTTTAAGACGCTATTTAGTCAATGCTCTGCTTTATATTTGATAAAGTAGTTTTTTTTTAATTTTTTTTTATATTAATTATATGTTTGTGTTGTTAATGGTAGTTTTATTTCTTGAGTTTAATTTGTATTATTTCTCTTTTTAAAACACGATTTTCGTAAGAAAAACCCTGACGACGTAGGAGCTCAAGGAAGGTGCCCACCAGATTGAGTCTAGTTCGGCGAGAATACGGCGGATTGTGAACATAAGTTTATAAGCAAATAATTAAAAAGCACAATTCACTGCAATATGTAATAACTATATTCTTAAAGTTTGACATTTGTCAATGAGAAATCCGGCATAGCTTAGAAATTGAGTCAGTAGTTTGTTGACAGTGACAGTTTTTTTAAGACAGTGAGTTTGTAAAATAATGGAGATTACTCGAGAAGGTTTTCGTTGGATGAACTTTTACGATTATAAAAAAGGCCTAACTCCACAAGAATGCATTATATCGCTTCGGTCAACTTTTGGTAATGAAATATCATCAGAGAAGACAGTTTACAACTGGTTTGGAGAATTTCGTCATGGTCGTGGCTCAGTGAGTGATGAATCACGTAAAGGTCGACCAAAAACTATTGTGATTCCAAAAAGCATCGATGCTGTGCGGAAAATGATAGAACACGATCAACGCGTCACTTACAGTGATGTAGAGGAATCTCTTGGCATATCACAGACTGCAATTCATTCGGTTTTACATGAACATTTATTTGTAAAAAAATATGTTCCAGATGGATTCCACATAACTTGATCGAAGCACAGAAAGCAGCTCGTGACAATTGGTGTAAAGAGATGCGCAAAAAATTCGACGCAGGAAACGCAAAATACGTATACAACATGGTCACAGGTGATGAAACATGGGTATATGCGTATGAGCCGGAAACCAAGTCAGAATCTAATGTATAGGTGTTCCAAGACGAACCGAACCCCACAAAAGTTGTTCGTGCAAGAAGCACTTCCAAGAAAATGATCCCTTGTGTCTTCGGCTGTACAGGACACATCACAACAATTCCTTTAGAGGATTGAAAAACTGTTAACGCTGAATGGTATACAGTAATTTGTTTGCCAAAAGTTATAGACGAAATCAGAGAGAACAACCGAAAACGTCGCATTATTCTTCATCACGAGCGAGTTCCCCTTACAGCACCTAACAGTTGACTATTTGAAGGAGAAAAGTGTTGAAATAATGTCTCATTGTCCATATTCATCTGACTTGTCGCCGAATATTTTGAATTCATTGTATGATTTATGTTATGTAGTTTATATTTTGTAATTTATTAATTTTTCAATGAACCATTTTATTTCTTTTTCTTTCCATATTTACAGTTCAAACAAATGCTTATTATGAATTTATTAATAGATTGCTTTGTAACAATATCGCAAAAAAATGAAGCATTAATTACATAAATAATATAAAAAGTTCTATGTATAGACTTTAAAAAGGACTTATAAGACTTACTTTCGTTTTAATTAAACTAGTGCTTTAATAATTGTTTTAATGCAAGGCGCGAGAAGTCATCAGACAGAGGTGCAAAGGAAGATCCTTCATTTGAGCTCTTTGACGACGTGGTTTAAAAAAAAATAGAGAAAGAAGAGACTAAAAATAGAGAAAAAGTAACCAAAAAAAGGAAGGAGAGTGTACTCACCATCGAGATTGTATATGCGTTAACGTTGGCGATTTCTTATTTCAGTTTTTGTTTCACATAACCACACGCGCACGTTGAAATATCTTGTTATGGGCTTAATTTATTTCAGCACAGTATCAATAATTAACACCTTTTATAAATTATAGCAAAAATAAATTAATAAAGTTAATAAAATGCCAGCTCAACAATCGACAAACAGGTTCTCGTTGCGTCGCGATTGCTTATAGTGGATATACCCGGCTTGTTCATTAAGTAATCTCATTTCTTTGAAAGGCCGAAATACACATTTAACATTTACATATGTATGTTTAGAACGCTATTATTGTTAATTACATTATCTATAGACACAAAGCTATGTGAAACATTGTGTAACGACTTCCAAAGCGTGTGCAGTTATTTTTGTTTACATAAGTACCAAAACATTTAAATAATTTAAGAAGCTTATTTTTTAATGTTACAAAAGAGACAAACGTAACTTATAAAATCAGAAAAAAACACCACAAGGGTATATGAAATACTTACAGGACTACTAAAGTATATAGGCAATAAATAGAAAGAAAAATTTAAAGAAATTAATCTTGTTTTCGAAAAGAAATGATATACTCGATTAGTGGAAGACGTAACTCTATCTCACACAAAAAAGGAGATGCAGAGAATGGCGGAAACCATGTACATTATGCACAAAACTATGATATAAAAACAGAAATAAGCATATTCTCTGCTAAATATATGAAAAGCATCAGGCGTACGTGAAATAGCACAAGCGCCAATAAAATACATGAGCCAAAAAGAGATAAAGAAAATATTAAATACTATAATATGATATATCGAAGACTGACATTTTCTACCTCATACGCCAGAAGCGTCCGTTACTTCTTATACAACTAAACTATTGTATTTGGTGATCCAATTCCAGTTTCTTAACTTCTTTTAAGAAAATAAACATACAAAATGTATCATTATCTTGTTTTCTTTTTCTTAGTAGAATATTTGGTATTATTCATTAATTATGGAAATTATGGCAGGCAAATGTCCGCGTCTGGACCTTCCGCGGCAATTGTTTCGATCAAGGTAATTTTCGATGACTTTTTAGTAAGTTTCGGGGCTGTCTCGGCTATAACTTGGCTGATATTAGTTTGTAGGTGCTCCAACGTTGCATATTTGCTGATGTAGATGCGACTCTTCAGAAGAATTTACACCTATTGGGGTTAAAACTTTATTTAGATTCTAAGATTTCTTTACATTTTTAGATGTATTTATTATCTACTTTATAATTTAAACCACTCGTTTTATTACCTAGGGTTATTAATAATCGGCATCTTTTATATTTACAAATTTATTTATTCCTTGATAATGTAGACCATTTGGTTTGTTACCTAGAGTTATTAGTGAACGATTTCTATACGGGGTTTAACCTGGAGATATGTTATAAAGATCGCGGTTACTAAATATGTATAATTAATTTTATTACTTTAACAAGAGACGATCCGGAACTACATACTTAGATTTATAACAGCAATAATTATTTAGTAATGATATTTGATTATTTATTAGTAAGTATTATGACTCTATCGTAAACCTGATATTGTTCTCAGTAGGTGAAATTTCTACGAGTTGAACACAGAAAAATTCCTTGTTATAACGTCAAACAATATAATGTACAACAATACGCTCGCTTAATTATTGTAATAGGGTAGTGGTATATTTTTAATTACTTGTAAGGCAGTACAGAACATTCATTCTCTTCATAACATTCAAATAAAATAGTATCATATTAACAACAAGCGAAAAACTAAAACAGGAATCGTCTCTTATCACTCGAAAACAATTTACTTTTGTATGTTTCTAACGTAGATCCAGGTACAATCATCACTCATCACATTAATTTCTTTTTTTTACATATGCACTTATCGTAAGAAAAATTTTTAAAATAAATGATTTTTTTCTTACAAAATGATTTTTAATTATTGTTTAGGCTATTTTGCGACCCCCTTTTAATATCGCCCCGACCCCTAGCATGAGAAACGATGATTTAGATTATTACAATCTCATATAAGAGTCTTAACACAACAGTCCCAATCGTAACTTCATAACAAGCAACAACACAACACAGTATCAACTCAATAACAGGACAGAACATTCATACAAGACACACAGTCTTACTTTAAATATCAACATAACAATCACACTTTAACAAGAGGTACCAGCCTCAACAGCAACTTTATGTTAGTTGTAGATCCAAAAATAAATATATATAGTATAAATAAATATATTTAGATGAAAGTACATTTATTCATTTTACAAACAGTCACTGAAGATTTAAAAAGTAAAGTGTATACAGCCTTACAACCGGTGCACGGTGAAGAAACATCGGGATCGTGATTCTAGTAACTGGGGTTCAAGTATCGTCGCCAGAAACCAGATTCATCGCAAACAGTTTGGTCGTCGAACTGCATCAATTTGGTCTTCGAGCCGCAACATATTTGGTTCCACGAATGGAACATCGCCAACACTCACCTTAAACGAGAAGTAAAACTATGAAAGCTTTCTCGGACAGTTCGATCCCGGTATGATTAGACGGTGACTTATCATTGCTACATCGGCCAAGTGCAAACAAAGATTGTGAAGTCATAAGTGGAAGATGCAAGAAGTAGACATTGGCCCATTGCCAAGTGTTCTGTGACACAATTATACAGTATGTATGAAGGAACTAGTAAAATACTAGAAAATATATGCATAGGAAACAGTTATTTAGACTCAATTAATAGAAATAGAAGTAAGGTTTCTTTAAAAAAAATGCTGGAAGTCAGTAAAATAGATAGGATGAGAAAAACAGAAATCGAGAAGAACTGGGAGTAAAGTCAATTGAGACAACGATAACTTAAAGACGCACGGTAAAGAGGCTAGAAGATAGAATGACGGGAGTGGTGTCGGAAGTAAGAGCTAAGAAGAAAGGCGGAGGAAGAGCAAGAAAGACTTTGAATGATGAAAAAGAGAATATGTTATGTAGTACAAATAGTGACCGGAAGTGTTTAAGTAAATGCCATAGAACAGGAACACGTGGAGGGAATTTGTCTAGGGACTGAAACGCGTAAGTAATAAAATAATCCCGGAAAAAAAATGTTGCTAAAAATTGTTTCAATCATACTCCGTAATCCCCGTAATAATAAGTAATAACTAGACTGCGGAAACGGCGCTATCCCTTATCGCGTGTGATTCATCGGTGCTAACAATGTACAATCGATCAACTTAACATGTATATATGAATGTTATAGCGCGATGGTATTGATAAAAGTTGTCTGCTTGTACATCTTTTAATGCAAACAGACGGAGTTGTAAAATATATTTCGCCAGAGTCATAATAATGGCAATGAAATGTATATACGTAAATTTATTTTTATGAAAATAAATAAAACACCGAAGTTAAATGAATTTAAATTATCTTGAATTGAAATTAATTCCAGATATATATACAAAATGCATTTACTTTATACAGTGAAAAAATTCAAAATATTGAATAAGTAACGAGCCATCGAAAAAAATCATAATTGGAGTAGACTGTGAAATTGGGTTGGTACTTTAGCCACTTCCACATAATGACACATTACTTGATGGTTGACAGTTTCATTTGGTTTCATTGTAAAAAAAGGTTATGGCATTGAAATGATACTACAACAAAAAAGAAAACAAATAATTTATTTAATATGGAAATCATAATCAAAATTTACATATAGCTACAGAAGTTGTTGAAAATGTTGTCCATTTACATCTAAACACAAACCAACTCTTCTCCGCAATCCAGCAAAAACTTTATGCAGCATTTGCGGTGTGTTGTTGATCTCTTCACACTTTTCTGTTATGCGAATTCTCAGTTGTTCCAGATTATGAATTGGCGTTGAATAAATCAAATTTTTGATGTATGGCCATACGAAAAAATCACATATTTTAAATCGCAAGACCTAGTTGGATATGGGATTTCAGTGTTCCTGCTTATTATTTTGTTATCAAAAAATACCCATTTTGTAATTCCTCATCATCCAGTTGATTTATGAATGAGCCGAGTATCTCATTGCGATATCGTGCAGCAGTAAGTGTACCTTCAAAAAGAAATAGGACCCACCAATCTTCTTCGACATATTCCAACCCAAACACCAACTTTTTGGGGATGTAATGTTTTTTCAACAAAAAAATGTGGATTTTCGGAGGACCAACACCTCATATTCTGTGAATTAACATATACAGAAAGATAATACCAGGCCTCATCCGTGAAAAAACTGTGTTAAGGATATCCTGATTGTGTAGATTATTTTGAAACCATTGACAAAATTCCACTCGTCTTAAATAATCCACTGGATAAAGTTCATGAAAACATTGCAGCTTGTATCGATGACAATGTAAGACTTTTTTAAGAATGAATTGGCACGTACCATAAGATAAATTTGTTTGTTGGGTCACTACTGAAATGGATGCTTTTGGATTTTCATCAATAATATGCTGAAGGGCTTAAATATTATCAGCTGTACATTTAGATGGCCGTCCACTTCCAGTTTTTCGACCGACGCTACCAGTCTCTCTGAATAACTTTACACAATTTGTCAAAACATTGTAAAAACATTGTAGTCAAACACTAATTCAGGATGTTCTACACTAAAATCATCCATGCATTCCGTAATTGAATACTGCCACTCGCCATTTACTTTCACACCCATACGGAAGTAACATTCGATAATTTTTGCGTTTTGCTCTATGTTGAATACCATTTTTGAAATAAATTTAATTTTTTTAATAAGAGTTTTGAAAAATTTGACACAAACTTATAGTATCAATGTCAAATAATAAATGTCATTATGTGGAAGTGGCTAAAGTACCAACCCAATTTCACAGTCTACTCCAATTATGAATTTTTTCAATTGCTCGTTATGAACTTGAAATTAATTATATCATCTATAATTAAAGTGAATGCTTAGTAACACCACAGTAAACATTTTTTATTCACATTAAATATTACAATATATTCTAAACTTTGTTCTATAAAGTGCGTTCTTTTACTAGACAGTATGTCTTTAAATATAGAAAAATTTCGCTCAACATCAGAGCTAGTGAGTGGCGCATAGAAATAATAATCTTTAAATTTAATATATCTATCGATTTCCGAATTTTGAACATTACTATAAAAGCCTTTCAGGACATTAAAATCAGGGCTATGATGAGCGAATATTGCATCAATCTTATTATTTAAGTGAAACCGACTCTGTCTCGCCTGCATGACTCATTAGAGAATAGCGTCTTCTCGCAGTCTAGTAATAACTTTTGCAGAAGAACTTAGTGTTGTGCGAATATATTTTCCGACACTAATTATGGTTTTTAGAGGCACTAATGAGAATTTGATGGAAAAAAATATAACTCTTATGGCTCCATTGATAAAGACTTTTCAACAAAAAAAGTGATAACACAATTAGATCGTGCTTGCCATTTTATCTATGGTGCTTCATATTCATCTGACATAGGTCCCTTATTTCTAGTTACTTACAATATACAAAACAAAATTAGTTCAAAAAACTAGCAGGTCTTTGAATATAAATGATATCCAACAGAACGTGAGTGTGTGCAAAATTAAGTTCCAGTCTATCTTCAGAAATATCGTTTGGGAATTGCCTCTCGACACTTTTTTAAATGTGCCTATTGGAAATTAAATTTAAAACCCCGTATATATTTTGTAAAAGCATCTTCAACAGTTCAGAGAATATATTTCTTAAATTTTTCGAAGGGGTCCTAATTGTAATGTCCAATGCCTGTATTTGCAAGTGTTTTTTTTTTACAACAAATTCATACCAAAATACAACATACACATTACCTTGTACTTTGATAATTTTTTGTTATTATGAATACCAAAAGTTCAAGTTACGAAAATTTCCGTGGCAAATGTTGTTGTGTTAAGTCAGCTTAATAATAACTGACATTACTGGATTAGAAATATCAAGGTGATTTTTCTAGTTTGAATTTCACAAATAAAATATGAATAATGATCGCATGAATTTATATATAAACGGCAAATGGAGCTATTGTTATTTGGGCACCGTGTGGATCTAGTTGGCTACAGAGATAAAATCACTCTCTGCTATCTTCGTCTTTCTTCAGCGTTCTATTCCTAATTGTTATATTTATCGTACACGGCTTAATAATTACCTTGTGTAAAGAACGAAGAAAAAAGAACAGGATTGTTGATTCCGGTTTATATGAAAGAAAAAAAAAATACATATTTCTAGTTTAATTTCTTTTGTCATTCTTTACCGCAATACATATTCTATATTTGTTCTATATATATTAATATTTAACAAATGGAAAGAAAAACGTTCGATAACGTATTTTATCTGACACTTTGGTATGTAAGCAAGCATTCGTTACTTAGATTAAGCATATTATATACAAGCAAAAATCAAATAAAAGTACATAACTTTTATCAAAATTAATCAATAAGTTCCACATATAAGTGGTCAATTAAGATATTAATAATCAGCGGAAATAATATTAATATTTGATAGCACGATTATTGGAAGGAAAACGATATATGTACTTGCGGAAAATATACAATAAGGATTTTATTTTAAAATGCGTAGATTATATTGAGTTCCATGTTTTAAAAGTCGTAGGCCGAGATTAAAAATTAAGTAGGACTTGTAGTATCACTAGACCGTATCCCAAAGTGGGCTTTATTGCAAGTCTAATTTCAATTTTATAGTTTCGTTTTCTAAAAGACTTAACACTGATTTAGAAGTTTCAAATTAACATCTATTATTGAAAATATAACTTAAATGTCTACAGGAGTCTTTGTTTCGAGTGTTTTTTCTCTTTTTGTTTGGGTAGATTTCAATATTATAGAAATAAGCGATTTTCCATGGTATACTAAAACAGAATTTTAACAATTTTACGAATTTTTGGTTATTAAAACTCTGTTCTTAAATCTATATTAGGCAGTGAAAATTATTTAGAATACCAAAATAATTTGTAACTGTACAAAGTTCTAAAATGCATATACACATTTTTTATGCACAAGAAATGCGCATTAATGTGTCACATTCTTCTCAAAATATGTCAAATTTATACTTCATTTTTACCATTTATGCATTTTTATGCACTTTATTTTTATGTGTTTCCCTTACTGAAAATCAAAAAGCAACAAAAGGTAGTCTAAATTACATTTATACATAAAAAATAATTATTATTACATAATATGTGATAAAAAATTGCATAATAATATAGTAAAAGGTTACAATTAATAGCTATCTATATACATATAATTCTATGGATGTTACTTAATAACATAAGTTACTATGTTATTAAGTAACATCCATAGAATTTTATGTATAGTTATTATTAATAATTATTGTACCAATTAATAATTAAGTGCTTTTCTAGAGTTTCAATACTAAAATTTTGTCATCTATCGCTTCAAATATTTGTATATGTCGAAAATGTTCTTTCGACTTCAACTGAAGTGATAGGTGCATATTTTAATAACGCCAGATGTTCGGGGTCTAAATGTAAATTATTATCTTTAACAGTCGAACTTGACGATAATGATAAAATCTTTAATAACTTTTAAAAACCATCATTCTTTGTTATAACTAGGGAATCCAATACCGCAAACGCAGGATCCCGTAAATGCTGGATCCCACATGATTTTTACGGATCAGTAATGCGGGACTACACATACCTTCTTCTGGCAGTTCGATTTAAACTATAGTAATGGCCACATTAACATTCGATGAATGGACATCGTTAAGAAATCGTCAATATTTAAATATCAATCTTCACATGTTTACCGCTGGAGCTGTAAACATTTGGAACTTGGGATTAGTAAGAATTTTTGCTGAATCTTGTGTGACTGCTCTTAATAAAAAACTGAAGGAATGTAATTCCTATAATCAACTTAGAGATATTAGTGCAGTAACAATTGATGGTGCTGCAGTCATGAAAGTTGGTGGACTGTTATCAATCAGAACATTATCAGTTATGCTATGCTCATGGGGTGCAATTAGCAGTAGTTGACATACTATATAAAAATACTAGCTCAGGAATAGAAGCAGAAGACGATGTACTAGACTCTGCTGAAGTGAATTCCCTTGTTAACAGTGACAACGAAGGTGATGAAGATGATTAAAGTAATTTTTCTGTAGAAGCAGAATTTCTGGAAGTAGAGATATCACCGAAATACAGGTAAATAATTAATTATAATATATACTCGTATTTAGATAGACATAAAAACTGAAACATATAAAAAATTATAAATCTTGTTACAAATAATGTTATTTTAGAACGCATTACAAGTACCTATGTCGATGGTCAAATGATTACTGCTAACTTGTATTGCGAAACAATCGGAGACAATCGTTGCCGGCCGTCGCGGTCTTCGCCGGCATTGGATCGGCTTTTCCATATACATATACATCGTATGTACTCATACCTATTCTCTATGCCTAATGATATTTGACACATGCGGTATAGTATTACTTTTTAGTGAAATATTTATTAAAACTATGTTCAATACATTGACGTCTATTGGTTATAAAATATTTAATTAGTAATAAAGCGATCTACGATAGTTTTCGGATTTTCTCTGCCACATGTTTGCAACAAAATGAGAAACCCTAAACCGTTAAAAAAAAGCAATCAGGAGCAACACTTCTCTCTTCTAATTCATCATTAGTAAATGCATGTAAGTCAAATAAAGCTTTTGTATTACACTTTTAAATCTAAATTGATCAGAATTTGTCTTCTATTACACTACTTCACTTCCTACCGAAATGTACAAAATCTTCCTTCACTGACTAATTGCAATCGAAGAAATTTATAACATTAATACTAATAATATTTTTGCCAAACTGAACAATAATAAATAATTTATAATGAATTTAAACTAAATAAATTTGAACTTAAAGTAACACAAAAAAATATATTTCGTTACATGTATACAAGGTGATACAAAATTGGAGCTTTGTTTTTAACTAAAAATAGTAACACAAAGTAATGACAAATTAAAAAATAATTGCAGCAACACAGGAACAACTCCTAGGGTAAATGTTCGAAGTTTCCGCCTCCTGACTGAATACAAGCTTGTGCTCGCCGTATCCACGAGATATAACATGGTCGGATATCTTGCCTGCTTATTGTGTCTGCAGCATCTTGAACACGTATGGTCCGTAATTGAATGTTGTGAATTTCATTATCGTTATTGTACACTAAATTTTTCATATGTCCCCATACATAAAAGTTGATTGAGTTCAAGTCGAGTGATCTAGGTGGTCATACAATAGGCCCACCTCTACCTATCCATCGGTCACTAAATGTATTAGTTAAATGCTCATGCACTTCGTCACTGTTATGAGGTGGGGCACCATCATGCGAACACCACATGTGTTGACACACGTTTAAAGGCACTTCTTCTAAAAGTTCTGGTAAATTGTTTCGTAAATTAATAAATAAATATTTTCTGGCATGTAAACGATGTAGTAAAATAAATTGTCCGATGAGAGTACCATTAACAGTTCTTGCTGAGTCTCTTAAACTTGCGTGAATATCTCTGTTACTTTACAACTTTTATCATCATTTCTTATTTCATTTGTGATTATTTTGTGTGTACTATTTTCAGTTAAAAGTAAAGCTTTAATTTTTGTACCACCCTGTATACATAACTTAGTTTTTTTTTAATTAAGAAAAATATCTGTGTAATATGCATCACCTATTTTATATATATATATTGTACAAAGGTGAGCTTATCAATAAATTGGTTTTCGGCGTCGCTAATACAAATGCATATCTAAATGGACGGCTAGGAACATGGAAGTGCTAGTTTAAACAGTATGTTGCTGCAGTCAATAATCCCATTCACTAGTTTCCACAAAAATGTTGATTGATGTCTTCGCATCCGTAAAGGATTGGAAATCACGATGTTCTAGTAATGAATTATAACACAAGCCAACAAAATGAAATATTTTTCTTGGTGCCGGAAAACTGAGAACTGATTTTCGATATATTTTATGTGCTGATTCTAAAAATACCTGTTTTTTTTTTCGTACTAGCTCTAGTCATCTCAAAGACTAGAGCTGGTACGAATTCTAATTGTTTTTCGTTTTAATAACAGACACAAATAATGAAATAATGGTATCTTTCCACAAAATATCTTTGTTTTTTGTCATTGTTCCAGAGAAAGAAAACGAAAATCAACAAAATTTTGGTTGCGAGAGAAAATCATATTTCCACCTTTGCATATCAAATTAGAACTTATGAAGCAATTTGTGAAGGCGTTAAAATCGAGATGGGTTTTGCTTAGGGCATTTAATACGTAAATTTTCTGGGATTAGTATGAAGAAACTGAAAACGGGCATATTCGATGGCCCCCAGATAAGACAGCTTATAAAAGATTTACAATTTACCGCAACAATGAACGAGATTGAATCTTATGCTTGGTATTCATTTGTTAAAGTAGCGCAAAATTATCTTGGTAATCATAAAGCAGAGAATTACACAGAATTAGCGGAAAATATTCTTTCTAAATCTAATATTTTCGATTGTAACATGAGCATATAATTTCGCTACTTCCGCAACCACTTAGATAGATTCCCACAAAACCTGGATGATTACAGTGAAGGACGGGGGGAAAGATTTCATCAGGACATTAAGACAATGGAAGAACGATATCGAGGAAGGCGGGATACTCACATGATAGCCAACTATTGGTGGAGTCTACAGCGAGATTGTCCTACCAAACTCCATGCTAGAAAATCGTATAAAAGAAAATTTTTAAGAGATAAGCAATGAATGTATATTTATCTACTTTGTGAATTAAATATCTTACTTTATACTCTTCGTTTTCTAAAAAAAGTTTTTTTTTTCTAAAAGAGCAATATAGCGTACCTCCAAAACTATATCTAATGAACTAAATCTGACAGTTGTTTTGGATTATACATCTAAACAATACCTAGAAACAGTTAAAAACTGGCAGGCACCGAAATGTGTTTTGGGCAGTGTAATCAATACCGTTAACATGATACTGGCCGTTAGCTTTAAATGAGATATATTTCAAAAATTGTCGCTCAAACTTTTTAATTGGTGACAGATGTACAGATGGTGATCAGACAGTAGAACAATATTCTAAACAGCTAACAATAAATGTGAAATATAAGAACTTTAAAGTCCTAAAGCTACTAAATTGTTTAGAACTGCGTATTATAAATGCTAACCATTTAAAAGCTATTATAGAAACAAATTCAATGATTTCTAAAGCTCAGGTTTCTACAAAAACACACACCAAGATCTCTAAACACGTCAAACTTAGATAAAACTGGTTCATCAATATTATGAAATGAGGAAATGGTTGCATTTTTTTTTTTTGAGTATAGGTAACAATCTGATGTTTAATTGATATTTAATTTCAAGCGACCACTAAGATAAAACATAGACCTTCTCCTGTAACACTCGGACATTACTGTTGCACAAAATAGAGTAACATATCTTGATATCATCAGCATAGTCCAATGCAGGGGATTTGAGAATACAAAGCAGATCATCTTTGTATATTATACATAATAAAAGGCCTAAATTCGAGTCCTGAGGTACACCCCTTGTTGTTAAAAATTCGCAAGAATAATACCCATTGTAAAAAACTTAATTTGATCTATTTGTAAAATAACCCTCAATAGTTGCAGGACGTTAGGAGATATGCCAAAATAATTAAGCTTTCTGAGTAAGATGACATGATCTATTGTATCGAAAGCACTTGAAAAATCGGTGTAGATGGCATCAACTTGTCTCTGAAAATCAAGAAGTTCATTGACATATTGAGTGATGGTTGTCAAGTTAGTTACTGTGGATCTGCCTGGCACAAACCTGTGCTGAATTGAGGGGAGATAAGATTTTACATTTAAAAATAATCGCGAATAAACGATATGCTCGAAAACTTTTGCAAAATTTGACAAAATAGCAATACGGTTATAATTGCTTAGCAATGAAGCATCTTTCTTATAAACATGTATTAATCTTGCATTCTTTCATAGATCAGAAGAAGTCCCTGTACAAATAGATAAATTGGTTAAGCAAAAACGAACCTGGCATCGCGAATTAAAAAATTTGCCCTGGCCAGCTGTATGCTTTTCAGAAAGTGTTGATATTTTCTATTTTTTAGAGTTGGAGATCTTATACATCAATTCGACCTCGTAAATTAAATAAAGCCTTATATAACTTCTACCATATGATCATATATTTCTACCCTCTAGAAGGCAATGACATTTTTATTTTTTAAACTTAAGTTGGTACCATAATTTAAGTTAACTTATTTTGCAGCGTGTGTGTGATATAGGTTATTTTATACTGATGACAGATTAGGTTTTGTCATTTTGACAAATAATTACATACAAACGTTTCAGTTGAAAAAATAAAAAGTTTAATAATAAAAATATCTACAATAAATGTTCAAAGTGAGCTCCTTCATTTTCTATGCATAGCGCAACTCTTCGTCTCATATTATTGAAGGCATTTCTTAAATTATGTGGTGTAATATCCTCACAGACATTTCGGATAGCATTAGTAAGTTCTTCAATTGTATGTGGACGATTCGTAATTACTCTATTTTTTAGATGTGGATAAATGAAATAGTCCATAATTGTTAAATCCGGAGATCGTGGTGGAAAGTCTACTATTCGATTATCAAAGAATTCATGCAATAATTCCATCGTTTCTCTTGTCTTATGGGCTGTTGCATTATATTGCTGGATATATCCCTCGCGGAGCTCATCATCATGTAATTGATTTACAAATGGTAGCAATAAATTATTACGATATCGTTCTGCATTTATCGTATTATTAAAGAATATTGGACCAATAATCCGTCTACGAGAAACAGCAAGCCAAACGCCTATTTTTTTGTGAATGCAAGGGTGTTTCAAGAATTTCATGTGGATTTTCACTAGACCAGATGCGCATTGTTTGTTTATTTATATATCCTGATAAATGAAACCATGCTTCATCGGACCAGAAGGATTTGTCAAGAACGTCATCGTTATTAATCGTACCTAAGAACCACTGACAGTAATTAACTCTGGTTACGTGATCGATTGGTAAAAGCTCTTGCACGCAATGAAATTTGTATGGAAATTTTAAGGATTCTCTGGCAGGTCCCATATGACAGTTGTGTTTGTTGTGAAAGCTTACGAATCGATTTCTTAGGTGATTGATTTATTCGTCCCTCAACATCTGCTATATTTTCAACTGTCCGCTTTAGTGGTCTACCAGCACCTGGTTTTCGAGATACAGACCCTGTTTCACGGAATTTAACCACTGACTTTTGAATTAATTGCCGCAAACTGTCATATGTTGTTGGAAAATTTGGAAATTCTGCCCGAAATTGTCCTATACAAGGCTGCAAGGAGTACGACCATTCTCCATTTTCTAATTTTACACCATTCCTAAAGTATGATTCGATCAGAAAAACTTTATGATTTATTGTAAACATTTTTAAGTGTCAATTAATAAATACATTAATGACAGATGAGTTTTATTTATCAGAACATACACATAATGACAGATGTATTTTATTTGTCACTACCAACAAGATATTTTCAAGAAATAATTTCATGGCTTGCTAGAGGGTAAATATAAATGATCATATTGTATATATATATATACATACTTCTATATCCAAATTGACCAAAATTTATCTCACCTTAACACCACTTCACTCTATACCGGCATGTATGTAAGCTTAATTCACCGACTATCTGAAATAAAGGAATTGTAATAAATATATGTGTATTTTTCAATATAAAACAAACGTAATTACTTGACACAGATATGCCTACATATATATTCACGTAAGATACCCATATAAATTTTATAAAAGCATACGTAAACGAATTTAACACACTAGCAATCGTTTTATCGCCGTTTACCCAGGCCACTTAGATTATATTTAGGTAATTCCACCGCATATACACACTACCGTAACATTAACGCAAACATATTATTTCTCTATTTACGCCGAGCGGCGAGCTTTTTGATCTAGCAAAGTCTGGTCGGACGGGCTAGCGGCTTTATTTGCGCTCCTCAATTATTGTTTTGAATTCGTATAGATAACATCGGATTAGGTAACAATATCTCTTTTTTTCCGAAGTTATCTCGCTTTAAGTTAGAGAGATTCGTGGCCGCACATAAAACAACAAAAATACCGCTTTATTTGAAAAGGAGTTTCGCAAAACAATAAATTTGTCGAAAAGATGGCGCTTGTTTGTCGAGAACGAATGTTGTACGTACGTACGCGCTGCTCTTTCGTCCGGTTAAATCTCGCATTGAAATAATATTTAATTAAGTGGGATAATTATTGTGATTTGATGTGCGCGAACATAAATAACCATTAATTTCATTAATTTATTGCGGATTCCTTAAATTTAAGCGCAAATATGTACTTAAATATTTCGTAACAAGGAAAAAATGTAATAATGTGTTTGGATTTTTGAAATTTATCAGTTTTATTATACGTATAAAAGTGGTGAATTATATTTGCGATTAATAAATTTCGCTCATTTATTTAGACGTGTTTATTCTTGACCTAAGTAATATCGGAGACTAGGACTATACAAAATAATTCATGTTAATTTAGTTTTTTATTTATCAAGAAATAAAGTCAGCGATCTTTGATTGGAAGTTATGTAGATATACGAGGATGATCTGACGGAAAGTGAGACATAAATGAAACAATAGAATTACGGCAACGATTTTCTTTTAAATACACTTGATCCAGCCAGCAGTGCTGGACTGCCAATATATATATACCAGTTTTAAGCCCCGGGAGGTCGCCGTTTATTTGACAGATACATTTAAATTTCAGTCTAAAATATTTCCAGGTATAAAGCTACGGATACATATACTACTGAAAAAGCATGTTTGTTGCATGCTAGTTTACAACGTACTAGTTAACAGCATACTCTTCGTGCGTTTACATTAGCTAATACTAGCATAGTTTGAGGTTTACTTGGACGAGTATGTTGACATTTGAAAACATGAGGGGTCGCTTTCGTGCAGTTAGTTTACGAAATGAAATGAATAGTATTTCAATGCATGTGATAAAAAGAGTTAAAAAAACATGAGAATCGAAAACGGAAAACATGAGTGCGAAATTGGCTTTCTTGAAAATTTCTTGGAGCAAGCAATCTTAGAGTAACTATATATTTATTACGCCTCAATCGCGACACAGACACAAAAATAAGCAAGCTTGTCTTTAGTAAATACGTTCACACTTGAGCATGCTTATGAGAATGCTTCCTTCACATCTAGTACAGGGTTGACCATTTAAGGTTGCGGTTTTAGAAGTCATATTAAACATACAAAACATTAATTTAAAAAAATGATTTATTTGTGCAATTAAACAACAAGATCTGCGGTTTAATAAATCAGGTTTTCGAAGTGAGAGACTCGAGCAACGATAACATTTCGCAGCCTCTTCTCAAATTCTCCACAAACTGCCTGAATTGTGGCGTACGGTATCGCTTCTATTCGCTGCCGTATTGCCATTTCAAGGTCATCCAGGGTGTCTATACCATCGCGATATACCGTATCTTTTAATGATCCCCACAGGTAGAAATCGCAAGGATTGAGATCTGGACTATATGGTGGCCATGTTATCCCTCCGCCTGTAAACTATTGAGCATCAAGACCAATGATTCTGTTACCGAAATGTTCTTCAAGAATGTTGAAAACTTCTTCCGTGCGATGCGGACGAGCCCCGTCTTGCATAAACCATGCATTCTCCACCATATTTAATCCATGCGCCACGGGAATAAAAGGCTCATTAAGCATTTCACAATATTTTTGCGAAGTAACGGTTCCATTGACAATCACGGGACCGATAATTCCTGCCGACGAGATAGCACACCATACAGTCAACCGTCGAGGGTGAAGAGGACGAACAATTGCTAGATGTGGATTCTCTGTCCCCCAATGTCTCCAATTTTGCTTATTCACATAACCGGATACATCGAAATGTGACTCATCCGACCACTACACTCGTTCCAATGACATGCTGCCATTTTCAATGCGTTCGATGATTTCGTTCGCAAAATTGTAGCGTCTGGATTTTGTATGCTTTCATCTTTAGATCTTGCTTTAGGATCCGCCTTAGTGTTGTACGGGGTATTTCAAGTTCTTGAGATGCTCTTGAGGTTGATGTTGAAGGTTGAGCTGTAAAGTGCTCCCGTTCTCGTTCTATGGTTTCCGGTACCCGGATGGTCTTTTGACGTTCTCTAAGAGTTGATCTTTCGTCTGCCGCAGATGCTGTTGCTTCAAATTTCACTACAATCCTAAGATATTGTCGGATTAGTAGACATCGAAACACGATAACGAATATTTTGTTACTTTTCTAAATTTATCTTTTTTTCCTTACCTTTTAATGGTGTTTTCCGTTGGTGCGTTATTTCTCGCGAATAGAGTACGCAAGTGTCTTGCCGTAGCTGCAAAAGATTCCCTATTTCTATAACAATATTTTATTAAATACACACGCACTTCCGTTGGATACGACACCATCTTGAAAACTGACAAGGCAAATTTTTCATATATTTATTGTAAACCGCACTTGGTCCTCTAGTGTAAAAAATATATATTATATATAATTTCTATATATACAAGGGAATAGCGCGATTTTTAAAACCGCAACATTAAATGGCCAACCCGTTATGTTTACCAGCACAAAAATGGACCATCGTGCGATCTAGTGGCTTAACTAGCATGATCTTTTAGTATACATTTGCTACTTGCCTGCCACTAAATAGCATTTGTTCGAAAATAGCGTGTTTTCGTGCTACTAAGCATTGCACAGCCAAGCGTTTTATAATAGCTGCGCTGGCATGTCTTGTCTGTCGAGTGCTACAGCTATTTTGACGTCAGTTAGTTTCTATCTCTCGTGAAGTGCAGCGCACCTATATTATATCTAATAGATACCGGACTTTAAGCTTAACTTTTATGTTCCATTGCTATTGGGTGTTGTTTGTTGCTGCTGTTCTTTACTGGAACTGGTAAAAGGAACACCTGTTTTCTTACTACACTGCATTATTGAAAATGGCAAAAAGAATACAGTCGATTCCGCTTAAATGGGTTCTTGGATAATTGGGACAACCGCTTCTTCGGGACAATTCTAATAAAACGGAATCAAAGATAAGTAAAACTTCACCGTTTTATCGGGACAAAACATCTAATAATCTGGGGAACTCCCCAATTCTCCGAGAAGCTAAATCTCAACCGAAGGGACAAAAATCGACTCATTTCTTAATGTGCGCTCTTTCAAGTAAGTACGTAATATAAATTATATTTGTTCGAATTGCCCCGTAGAGATTTAAGAGTTGTTCAAAGAGTGGAACTGTTAAACAAAATAAAAGAGCATCCAAACACAACGAATCAGAGTTTGTCTGTAATTTTAAAGGTACCGAAAACTATGATTGCGCGAATTTGTGCAATTGAAAAGGTACTCCGTGAACAAATTAGCATCGCCGGTGCGAGTGAGCGTGGAGTGCAGCAAAAAACGTAAACAAGCAGGAAAAGATGCTGAAGTTGGGGAAGCGCAGAACAAATGGTTTGGCATTGTTACTAAAAGACGTGTTCGTGTGTCCGGGCCTATGTTAAAATGCAAAGCTTAAAGAGTTTGCAAAGAAGTTGGACCAGAGGCATGAAAATTTTAAGGTGACCGAGGGGTGGCTTTCTCGTTAGAAAAAGAGACGCGACATCAAGTTTAAAAAATGGGGAAAAAGCGAGTGCTGATGTTTTGTCTTGTGATTGGTGGAAACTCGAAAGGCTTCCAGAAATTATGAACGAATTTACACCGGAAAACATTTCAACAACTCCAGATGGTTCTCTTTGTTTTAAAAAAAAGACAATTTAGCAGGTTAGAAGAAAGCTCTTATGCTGTATGAACATGACGGGGAATAACAAGAAAAAACTGCTTGTTATTGGAAAAAACCTCGCTGCTTTACGTATAACAACTTGACTGTGTGGCTGTGGATGAAATATGGGTTAATTTTTGCGACCCAGAAACAAAACAGCGATCGATGGAGTGGAAGCATCATGGTACTCCAAAGCCTAAGAAGTTTCGAGTTCAAAAATCCGCTGGAAAAGTTCTTGCTTCAGTTTTTTGGGATAGCCGTGGAATAATTATGACCGATTACTTAAAAAAGGGTCAGACCATCACTGGAGATTTTTATTCTAAATTACTAACCACCTTGAGAGAGAAATTTAAGGAAACAAGACGTGGCCTGTTAGCGAAAGGTGCTATTGTTATTGCAGGACAATGCCCCTACACAAAAATCGCGTATTACCATAAACACAATTCGGGATCTAGGGTTAGAATTACTGGAACATCCGCCTATTCACCAGACTTAGTCGCCTCAAACTATTATCTGCTCTCGCGATTTAAAAAAAGTTTAAAAGGATGTCAATTTTTGTGTAACGAAGAGGTAATAGAAGCTGTTAAGGGCTGGTTTGTAGACCAAGGAAACTTTTTTTTTAGATGGGTTGAAGGCATTTCAGGATCGCTGTATTAAGTGTATTAATTTAAGAGGAGACTATGTTGAATAATAAAATATTTTCATATAAGTCCCAACTTTAAATTGTTTAAATAGTAGCAGTGGCGTAGCTAGCATGGATGCCATACGGTGCTGATATTGAGGTGCCACCCCAAGAATGAAAACTGTTAAAAATATTAAAATTTATCCGATAAATGTAAAGTATGATTTTTAATGAATACAAATGAGAGCAATTAATAAATAAGTTAGGATGTTATACTGTTTTATTATACATTCTTTGACATTCCCTTCCTTCTAGCTTTAGCAATTACAAATTCGAAAATCACATCTTCAAAATTTATATTTTATGTTGCCTGGTGTTCTGTCGTTAATATGCCAAGATTGTTAAGTCTCATTGCGGTCATTGTAACTCGCAAGTAATTTTTAATCAATTTTAATTTGCTGATTCTCCTTTCACAAGAAGCAAATTGTCATCAATAATTTGCGATTATTAGATTCTAAAGAGATTCTGTAAATTTCTATTTCGCAATGAATTTCAAAAAATCTAGAGACACCCAATTAGAAACTGTGTCACATTTACCGCTTTTAAATGTCTTCTGAACCTTGGTATCTCTAAGAAAAGTTCTGTTTCTGATATCTCATCATAAAAACAAGTAAATTTTGGTACAGCTTCCATTCGTTTTTTAGGACGAATTCGTCTTTTCACTGGAATGTCGTAGTCCATCGATTTTTTTACAGCAAGATCTATTGCCTCTTCTACAATGTGAGGTTTTTCTTCAATATAAAGACAAAGTGCCTCTATTTTGATAGGTGATTGATCAACACTCAAGCCTTTACTTTGCAATGCAACCTGAGCACAATTTATTCCCCTTAGTACATCATCCCAAATGAAAAGATAGCAAAGAAATGTGAAATTACACACAGCAAGCTTAAGGTTCTGTGCAGCATCTCTGATGTCTAAATTTTCTTGTTAATCACATAATTTCTCAATTGCAGCCACAATCCCATCGAAATTTTCAGACAACCCTTTACTGCAGCATAATGAGCACTCCAACGCGCTGTTGAGAGTCTTTTAACTGATGCTTTGCTGTGTTTAAGAAGCATATCTTAGCGGCTAGAGGAAGCAGAAAAAATATACAAATTATCTCTGCTTTTCCATTATAGTTCATTTTTTCAAAGCGGGTGTCACCCCCAAATAGGTGGCACCCGGTGCGGGCCGCCCCTAACGCCCCCCTTTAGCTACGCCACTGAATAATATGCTAAGAATGTATAAATACCCCCACATATAATTACATGCCTGTTGAACAATAAGTATTATTATATTTTAATATCAATATTTAATATCATTTTCATTTGGAACGACACTTCCCTTCAAGGGTCATACTTTTATAGCCTCGTTGGTGTCCGTCCTAAAGAGGTTTCAGTGTATATACTAAAATCATAAAATATCGTTAATAACATTATTTCGCATAGTAGATATAAATAAAGTTGAAAACTTAACAACTTATTAAAATTTTATTGTCAATCCGAAGAATAAAATATTTTACATAGTAGTCGCCAAGAATTTCAATCGTTGTCTGTGAAAGAACAGTTTTATGGGCACACCTTCAATGTTCTCGTTATATAGTCGCGATGAGTCGAGATCGGCGTTTTTGGTTAATTTTAATTTAAAATATCCGCTTTTTATGTGTAAAAACCAATAAATAAAGGAATATATAAATTTTTAGGAAAAAAACAGTTCGTACCAAATACGCACTAAAACATAATAAAACTTAATGTTTCGTGATAATCTATATCTCCTTTTTTTTCTTCTTCATTCTCCGCGTTCATTTTTATTTCTTTTTTAACGCCAAGGCATTTAAAATTTAAATTTATCTCCGACCACGACGTAATACTGACAAATAACCGGCCAGTATTAAAAGATAAAATTTTTTAATGCCTCTCCCTTATACAATCGCCCCCCGCCCGTCCCCCTATTACAAATAAAAGAAAAAGAACTCGGAATATTTTGATAAAATGTCCGGATAAAAAGTATAATAAAAATAAATATCCACATACTTACAAGGTTCATGTTTTTCCGCCCCTGTATAGGGTACAATAGCATATAACGATGCTTGCAGACAAGGATGAAACGATCTGTCCCCGATCTTAATATCGAAAAAACTTTTTACGATTAATAATAATAAAATTTATGTTAAACAATAAAAAAGGAGTACTATAATCGTATAAAATGGGACGGTTTCACTTCAAAATTAAGCTGGATGAACCGTTCGATTTCCCCGCATGATCCCCGCTCCTCTTGCCGTGTATGTTGGTCACGATAAAAATCAGTGAAAACCCTAAAAATATATAAGCACTGGTAGGTATAAAAAAGACATAAATAGTAAGAAGAATTTGGATTAAAACGTGAAAGAAGAACGGTTCCGAACGTATGTGTCTCCTTGTGTAGTTTCGGTCTCATGCTATTTAATTTTCAATTAAGGAGTAACAGAGGGAGAGGGAAGATGAAAACGTGACTCAGGTATGAGGGCAGACGAACCAAGTCCAACGACACTCCTACAATTTAAGCTGAATTCAATGCAGTTTTTGGTCATTTTATTTTTTCCCGAAGTCGGAGAGGTTGTTTAACATGTTTTGAGCAAGACGCACAAAACAGAAAGATGCACGGGCTTGCTAAAGTTTCTCCTTTTCTGCCTTAGTTTATTTATTAAGAAATTTTTCGCATATTTATACAAATTTTTGCATAAGATGTACAGATCGTAGGCATAAAATATTATTCGTTAATAAAACTTTCGTGGTAAATTGAAACGAACGTTCAATAATTGAATACTCGATCACTTAAAATGATCTTTGCCTAATATAACAATTTTAAATGGAAACAAAACTGATAGTTAAATCTTCGCTTAATTAATATATGATCGTACAGTGGCTTCGTTAGGTACGTGCTAAGCGTAAGTTACAAACTAACACCGGTATATACGAGGGCTAATCACTTTGCTCCGTCCGTGACCCATTTATTAACCAAAAAAATTATTTATCTTCCCGTCGCATTGTAACCTGCTATGAATAGACTAGCGCTAGAAACTTACAAGTCTGAACCTGTTAAAACGCTCGAGTTCGAGGGAGTCATATATCAGTATCAAAATGGATAGTGTCGAGCAACGAGCGGTAATTAAATACTTACGTTTAAAAGAGACGACCCCAACTCAAAATTATCAAGATTTGGTGGATACATTAGCGGAATCTGCAGTATCATATGACATAGTTAGAAGGTGGTGTCGTGAGTTTATCTATCCAAAAAAACTGTTAAAAAGGTCCATGATCTCGTGCTGCAAAATCGACGTGCGACTATTAGACAAATAGTTGAAGATTCTGGTCTCTCATACAATGTGGTATATAATATAATTGATCACGAAAAAATTGTCTGCAAGATAGGTACGACGAATGTTAACAAATGCATAGAAGCAAATACGAAAAGTTTTTTGCAGTCGTCTTTTAAAGCGATATAGACACGACAAGGAAAACTTTCTTGCAAGATTAGTGACAATAGATGAGTCCTGGATCCTTCATTATCTTGTAGAGACGAAAATACAGAGTAAGGAGTGGACACATAGAAGTTTACAACAGCCGAAAACTTCAAGATGGCCTTCAGCAGAGAAGGTCATGCTATCCATGTTTTGGAATGCTGAAGGCGTCATTTCAGTAAATTTCCTGCAGAAAGTGGCCACGATTACAGGTGCTTATTATAACAATTTAATTCCAAAATTACATGATAAAAGAAAAATTTCGGGGAAGTTGTCTTGCATCAGGACAACGCACCCAGTCACAGGTTCGCTACTGAAACAGCTGCAATAGCTCAAGCAGGCTTTGAATTAGTTGAGCATCTGCCATATTCGACTGTTTCCAAAACTTAAAGAAACCGACTGTTTCCAAAACTTAAAGAACACTTGCGTGGTAAACGATTTCCTTCAGATAATGATGTGATATGTGAGGTGTGAGTGGTTTGCAGAGGTTGAACAATCTTTCTTTCGAGAAGCATTAGAAATGGTAGAACATCGATGGGAAAAATGTGTTAACCTTAATGGAGATTATGTTGCAAAATAAAAGCAGGATACTTGCCCATTTTTTATTATAGGAGTAAGTCAGGGGTGTTAGCGAAACAATTGTTTTACGATAATGTATTAATAATGTGAAAATTTAACTATTAGTTTTATTTCCATTTTAAATTATGCATTTTAGTCAAGTAAAACCGAATCAATCTAATCAATATAATAGTAAGGGTAAACTAGAGCTTGAGCTAATATCTTATATATACAAAAAGGTTTTAAGTATATCAATACGTTATGCACGTACGTATAAGGCATTTGTTACAAATGAAACAGTCATGCAATATACATATCTGTAACTGTACACATGGACAATACACCTCGTATTTTCAGCATTTACTTCTGCTTAAGACACGTGTTTCTGCCATCTATAGGCGTCATCAGTCAAGCTAGTGAAGCAATGTAATACAAATTAATACAAATCTTTTTAAAAAACATATGTATCTGTATATACATTTACACTGAAATCGCCTACAAGACATAGCAAATTTCGTCCTATAAGGTGGCACTATTTAATAAGTGACATCTGACGGGCGAAAGAGACTATGCCGAAAAAGGCGACCTTTCGCTTGACCAGCTAAGCTGGTACATGAACGAAAAAATACGTATATCGGTGTAGTCCATTAACACGAGCCAGATGGCAGTAAATATACAAAAAGGTTTTAAGTATATCAATACGTTATGCACGTATAAGGCATTTGTTACAAATGAAACAGACATGCAATATACATATCTGTAACTGTACACATGGACAATACACCTCGTATTTTCAGCATTTACTTCTGCTTAAGACACGTGTTTCTGCAATCCATAGGCGTCATCAGTCAAGCTAGTGAAGCAATGTAATACAAATTAATACAAATCTTTTTAAAAAACAGATTTGTATCTGTATATACATTTACACGGAAATCGCCTACAAGACATAGCAAATTTCGTCCTATAAGGTGGCACTATTTAATAAGTGACATCTGACGGACGAAAGAGACTCTGCCGAAAAAGGCGACCTTTCGCTTGACCAGCTAAGCTGGTACATAAACGAAAAAATACGTATATCGGTGTAGTCCATTAACACGAGCCAGTTGGCAGTAAATATACAAAAAAGGTTTTAAGTATATCAATACGTTATGCACGTATAAGCCATTTGTAATAAATGAAACAGACATGCAATATACATATCTGTAACTGTACACATGGACAATACACCTCGTATTTTCAGCATTTACTTCTGCTTAAGACACGTGTTTCTGCCATCTATAGGCGTCATCAGTCAAGCTAGTGAAGCAATGTAATACAAATTAAAATTTCAGTGTAAATGTATATACAGATACAAATCTGTTTTTTAAAAAGATTTGTATTAATTTGTATTACATTGCTTCACTAGCTTGACTAATGATGCCTATAGATGGCAGAAACACGAGTCTTAAGCAGAAGTAAATGCTGAAAATACGATGTGTATTGTCCATGTGTACAGTTACAGATATGTATATTGCATGTCTGTTTCAATATCTTATACCTCGGATATAGCATCTTTTGGAAATAGCATAGTGATGTAAAACATTATCTTGTTGACAACAGATTTGAAACAGAAAGAAACAAGAAAAATCAGAAATCATGAAATTCTAAATACGTATTTCGTCAATTAAGTTGCCATCTTCAGTAGACCAATCTGAAGAAGAATAGTGTGAAATGTAGTGTTTCTGGTTAAGGCACAACCTTTGAAGATATTCTCTTCACCAAATCGCTAACACTAAATTACTAACGTTTCAAATAAACACTTATATATTACTTAAAACTAGCGTACAAATTAAAGAAACGTGAAGCGTGAAAAAACACGAAGCACGAAAAAATAATTACGACAGTCACAATAAAGCGAACAAACTGAATTGAGGAATTGGTCCATTGTCAGAGTTCATTAAATTACTCTTATTTCTATGTATATACACGCTTTCGTAGGTATCTAATTCTCTATAATTATTTATTTTTTTAATTAATCTAAGGTTATTTGGAGGCATAGAGAGCTACATTTTTCAGGTCCATTAAATCTAAAATGGGAAATACGTTCCTTGCAGCGAGTTGAAATTGAACGTTAAGTTTTTCCGCTATATTTTTAGTTATAATCGTTACTATTTACTTCGTAGATACCAGACTTTTGTTCTACTTCAATTATACCATTGGTATAACCTAAAAGTGATTTTAATATTGGATGATTTAATCGCGATTCGAGGGTTTCTTGTTTCTTTCTGTTACAGTCTCCACCAATTCGAATAACGGATTTGTTTTTTCCCACGTATAACGAGGCATCTTCTTCTTCTTCTTCTGTTTTGGGTTGGACGCTAGTACGTCCAGGCACTTAGGTACCGTGCTCTTTGTACCATCCCCAATAGATCTTTCAGTTCCACTTTGTTAGCTTTGTGCCACTATACTCCGCAGGGGAAGTTTGAGTACCCTTGTAGGATTCAATAGATCTTTTCCGAAATGTTTCTGTCTGAGTCCCTTCAGTTCTTTACACGTGTATATTACATGAAAGCTAGTTTCCTCCTGTTCTTCACATCTCCTACACCAAGGCTCCATAACCCAAGTCTATTCTGTACAGATGCTTCCTTGAAGGACAATGTCCGGTTATTAAGCCGGTAGTTATTTCAATTTACGAATTAGGTAGGCTGAAAACCTAGCGTCAAGCTCCCTTAGTAGTGTTTTGATATTGAATTGACTTTCCGTTAACCTCCATTTATTTTTATGTTCTTTTTCTAGCCATAACCAGATCTCCCTTTTAGCGGAATGCTTAGCGATTTCACATACAGTTTCTGGTCCTATGAAGTTTATATTAGTACCATCCTTGGCCAGTTCATCTCATTGCCTTTAATTCTCTCATGTCCTGGCACCTATATCAGTGACACACTATTGTTTTGTGCCAGTCTATTTAGGACCTGTTTACAATATTTCACTAGTTTAGACTTGGTAGATGGATTCATAGTGGCTTTAATAGCTGCCTGACTATCAGTCATTATTAGAGCTGGGGATGTTTGCGGTGTGCCAGGATAGTATTCAGTTAAACGCACGAATATAATGACCTTGTTTCGATCGGTGATGCATGCGTGATTTTATTGCTTTATATGCATTCGCTATTTATATCACTTAGGTATGTCAGTTATGTGTACTGTATATAAATAACACACTTACCTTATTTACGATTATTATAGCATAGCGCCAAGTGGACTTGCAGTAAGTTTGTAGCATTAGATACGTTTCCATATTTGTAGCGGTGAGCGATGTACGCCGTGATGAATAAATTTTTTTATATTTTGAGAAAGACCGCTCGACATCTACGGATGTAACACACGCACAATTAAAATAATCTTTATAGATAGAAACCGAATCTACACTTGCACAATTACTAGTTTTGTTTTAATCTGGTAAAATCAAAATAATTGTTTATCACACTCTCGAACTTTTCTATTACATTAACATTTTTGTTGTCATTTACTGCGCATAGCTGGGCGTGTACATCGTCCAGTATTTGCAGTGACTCCGCTAACGATAATGCAGTATTTTGAAATTTCTCGATTGCGTTAAACAATCCTATAAGATTGTTATAAATAGTTTGTAAATCTGCATCAAGGGAAGGGTTTTGAAAGAGTCTCTGGCTTTCCTTAATGGCTACAGCTTCGGCAGGATTGAATTGTAGAACCACAGATTTTATTTGATGGAAATACTTGGCATAATAAAATGCCGCCTTTAACCAACTTCCCCAACGTGTAAGGATTGGCTCTGGTGGTTCGGGAATACCAGGGCACCGACTGTGAAACTCTCGAATTCGTTTGGGAGATTTTAGAAACACTTTTTTTGTGGTTGCTATTAATGCATCCACCTCTGGATAACATTGCCGAATAGTTTGTGCCACAAGGTGTAAAGCATGAACTTTACATGTCACATGCAAAAGTCTCTCACAATCTGCTTAAAGAGAACGGCCTACAGAACGCATTGTCGCAGCACCATCGCTCATAAACATCAGGAGTTGATTAGTTGAAACTTGAAATTTTTGTAGCGTATCGAGCACTACCTTCGTAATTACTTCGCTAGTGCACTTTTCCAATCTTTTGCTGGCTAATAAAATGGGAAATGTTGATTTGACAGGATCTAGTACACGCACTATAATATTCACAATAGAATGTTTTTTTCGATCTGTCGTTTCGTCGACACATACCCATAACTGTTTATCATTTACTACTGCTTTCATTCTGTTTTCAATGTCCTCACGCACAATTGGTAAATAGGTGAGTAACGTTCTCCGTGACGGTAGCTTTTTGTTGGAATTGTATTTATTCCAAAAGTCGTGAAAGGCTTTTTTATCTAGCAGGTGAACTGGCACATCGCAGACGAGTAGCATTGTCAATAAATCGAAAATGAATTGCGTTTTAGACAGCACATTATTTTTTTTGTCTTTGTGGTGTACACTTTCAACATGTCTTTTACAGTCGTATTTGTCCCAGCAAAGTAACTGTTTATCGCATAAACCAACCACTTTTGCTCCATTATAATACAAATCGGGAAAGTCTCGGATAAATTTCTTCACGTCGTTATACAATGGGCGCTTTTTTGGCTTGGGCACGTCCGTCATACTTATTAAATAGAGCTCAAGACAACACACGATCACGTTGCCAGTTCTCGACTAACTAAAGTGTTTCGCTGCATCGTGTTTATACGCTGGTGGGGATAACATACGATCCTGCCGTACCGCAAACATCCTCAGCTCTAGTCATTATGTTGATTTGTTTGCGCAGCAGACTTCACGAATTTCATGGGAGCAGGCTGCGACTGCAAACAATTCAGCCTGAAAAACCGTCGTATATCTCCCCATACTTAGCGATAGCTTCCTTCTGGGGCACATTTCGCATATACTTGCACCTGTGCCCGATTCGATTGTGATCCATCCGCGTACCAGGAGCCGGTACCATAATCGCTAGAGCGACTTTTTTCGTGTTCCCTGGTCGGTATAAGGGCATATTTAACTAATAAAAATATAATATTCAGATTATAAATCCACTTAACCCCATATTCTATTAGTAAAATATAATATTGATATCCAATTCTTCCTAATTTCTATAGTTGCGGAAACGTACTTATTGTAAGGGACAAATTGATGAAGTCCATAATGCGTCAGCGGCATATGATGCAAATTTTCTCATTACAAAACTTGGTATGCAATCACTACAGTAGTTATATTAAGTTTTCATTCTTTATACCGTTTATAATCTCCAATTCAGCAAAAGTCTTGATATTAAAAATAATAATGTTAGTTTGTTTGGATTTTGAACCTACGTTTTGCAGCTTGGATTGAAATATTTGCAAAAAATAATCATTAATGAACCTGGACGATATCTAGAATAGTTATCAACTCCACATCGATACAAACCATACGTCGAGATATACGCCTGAAGTGTTTTTAGCATTTAAGTATCGTCAGAAAAACTTATACAGAAATGCTGATGCTAGAAATAGAAAAGAATTTGAAATATGATGTAGATCTTATAAACTACAATGTGAAACAATACAGAAGAAAGAAATTATAGCCATACGATTAACAAATAAGGAATTAGAACATACAAAAAGCGACTAGAAGAAGTGAAAACATACAAATATTTAGGCTTAATTTAAAATAGTAAAAGAATCATTATCAACGAACTAAACAAAATAATAGTGACAAAAGAGAAACTTTTCAGTATAATTAAATAAGCTATATAAGGAACAAAAAATACTAGAACACCTAACAGTTGAAATAATGAGGCGGGTGATCTGCCCAATACTAATTTATATAAAAATGAGATTTCTAAAAAAATTAAAGGAAAAACTAGAACAGACAACAGAATGAGAAATGAAATGTATAGAAATGAGATAGAATATAACCGATAGAGATAAACCACTAGTAAAATTAATTTAGATGACTAGGTCATGGCGAAGGATGAATGAACAAGGCTAGTCGAAAAGTGTCCACCCGAAAAAAAAAATGGGAGGGAAAGAAGACGAAGATTTATAAGCACCAAGTAAGTAAGAAAAGTAGTGAAGTAACTGGATGCAGATTTGCAAAAGATCAGAAAACCCAGAAGAAATCATTTCAGTTTTAACATTTGTACTTTCCACACAAAAGTATTGGCTTTGCTCTGTTTTAAATTCTTAATTTGATTAAAATTGCCCAAATTAAATACGCACTGTAATCGTAACAATTAATGTTTCTGATATCCGTTGCTTTATGTTAATATACTTTTAAATAAATTTACGTATTAGTCTAATTGTCGACTATTTAGAAGAGAAAATACAGATGCCCACAAACTGTTCACAATAATTTCTATTTTTCCATGATGATGCTTCTTTTATTCTATTTAATAAAAATATAAAGTTATATATACAGTTTATATTTCCATAACACCGGATCGTTAACAAGCACGTGAAAATCACTCGGTGCTAAGTGAATTTTTATTAAATTATTTACACCCTTTTAGAATGTAAATTATTTTAATTTAATATTTTAGCACATTTTATGTTTAACTTATACATGTATTACGAAAGTAAACTTTTTTCGTATTCGTAATAAGACTATTTAGAAAGAGTTATTTTTATCATTTATTCACCATCTAATGTACATGACCAACCAGTTGAACAATATATATCGCGAAATAGTGTAATCAATTCTTGGAAAAAAAATTTCATATTTTCTTTTGTTTGGATACTCGTCCTTACATTCATTCAATATTTACAGTGATTAGAGAGATTTGTAGAAAATAAATGTATTATTATTATTAAGCCAAAAATATTTACTTCCGAATTAGCCATTTTTGATTCGCGCTGTATATACTGGTATCTATATTATTATATAATTATATACAACGTGTCCCGTATCGTTATGTTCAAATTTTAGGAGTGTAAAGTAGACTGCATTTCAAGTAACAAAAACGCAAAATTTGTATATCCATTTTATTTATTTCAAAGTTACAGATCTTAGAATGTGATTGTCAGATCATGAAAAAAAATGTAATCCCAAAGTCAATAAAAACTGATTTTATTTAAAAAAGTTCAATTAATAATATTTTCGAAATGTCCATCTCCTTGCTGAATGCAGGCTTGTGCCCGTAAGCCAACAGAAGGAGTGCTTATCCGAATTTCATACTTGGTTTGTCGGATTTTCTCGGTAGCCAGGTGAAAACCATCCAACAACTCTTCCCTTGTGTTCGAAACTTGCGCGTAGACTAAATATTTCACGTACCCCCATAAATAAAAGTCAAGGGGATTAAGATCTGGTGATCTGGGTGGCCATGCAACAGGACCACCTCGACCAATCCATCTGGGATAATTGACGTTAACCCAATTTCGGACAGGAATTCCGAAATGTGGTGGTGCCCCATCCATGTGAAGCCACATGTCTCGTCGAACATTCAGTGGGACATCCTCTAAAAGACCTGGCAGTTCGTCAACAAGAAATTGAAGGTAATTGTCCGCATTTAACCTCCCAGGAAGAACGACAGGACTAATCAATAAGTAATCGATTAGGGCCGCCCAAACGTTAATGGAAAATTCACGTTGAAATTTAGATGGGCGTATGCTTTGGGATTTTCTGATGACCACCTGTGCAGGTTTCTCAGATTTGTAACAGCACCTCTCGTGAACGTAGATTCATCTATCCAGAGGACTGTTCTGCAGAAATTAAAATGAAGTCGTGACTGCGATAGTGATATGGATATAAGCTCTCACGTTTTAAAATTCGCCAAACTGTCGTTCGTGGCACTCCTAGTTGTCTAGCGATTCGACGTACACTGTGAGTTGGATCCCTTGTAACAATAGCTACTGCTTCTTCCTCTAAGTCTGCTAGCAAATTTTCTCCTCGGTCGAAAAGATAATCACGCAGTCCGCATTCCCGAAATTGTCTGTGTACTTCCAGAAACGTTATGTAATGAGGAATGCGCCTATCGGGAAACCGATGTCGGTATTCAATAACTGCTTGACGTGCACTGCCGTTACAGTAGCCATACACAAAATGCATGTCCGCATACTCTTGAGAAGAAAATCGGTAAGGCATTTTGAAAAAAGAAAACGTGTCCACTCACTAATAAGCTGTTGTATGAACTGAAACGTAATATAATCCTTTATTAAAAAATGCAACGTTAACAGTCATCTGAACATTTGCTTATTGTATGATATTCATGGTTCAGCACTTACGAAATAAGTAAGAACCTTCATTATCATAAATTCATTTCCAGTACTTTTTTTGTAGATCTCCAAGAAATTACTGTATGCGCTACGACACGTGTTTATTAATTTTAGGATAAAATTTTATTATGCGACGTTAACAATCACAGGCCTGTGTCCTGTTATTGAATCGTACAACTTTTTTTTAAATAAAATCAGTTTGTATTGACTTAAGGATTACATTTTTTTTCATGATCTGACAATCACATTCATAGATCTGTAACTTTGAAACAAATAAAAATGGATATTCAAGTTTTGCGTTTTTGTTACTCGAAATGAAGTCTACTTTACACTCCTAAAATTTGAACATAACGATACGGGACACGTTGTATATATATATAATATGTAAGCCATCCTTTTTAAATATATGAAAACAATTAAAAAAATTTAATATGGCAAAAGAACAGTAGTTTCCACATAAAAAAATACAAAGCTTCGTTTTTTAAGGTGATTTATCCCGAATAATAATTTTATACAGTGAATGCACAAACAAAATTCAAAAATTCTAATGGTAATTTGCTGCATAATTAACCATTTTCGTTAAAAAAATGATAACAAATTTCCCATTTCGTCGCTCAGCGATTTGGCAACATCACCTACCCCGACCTATCTTACTTGAATCTTTATCGGGGCTTTGTTTATTTACTTTTACTCCGTTAACCTCATGATAATATTCGTATAAATAGAACTGTTCAGTGTGCAGTGTTTATGATTCATAACAACAGTCGATTGTTACATGTTTTGTATTTTCATACATTTTTGAGAAAACTAAATACGTAGATGGCGAAAATAACGACTGACATTCCCAAGTACTTAGTTAGTACATGTTTATTATTAGCTCATTATTTTAAGGTTAGGTTATATATCTTCCTATATTCAATAAACATTAACAAGCCAGAATGAACATCTATTCTGACATATATACAATACATAAGCGAGAGAGTGTGGCGTTGCTTACATTTTCTTACTTAGGGTACAAAATGCTCGCTAGCGGTTCGTTGTAGACGAAAATTATTTTTCATTTTATTTAATTAAATGTATATTTTAAAAATGGCAGCCATACTTCTTACACCCTGTATATACATATATATATATATATATATATATATATATATACTTCCGATTCTAATCTGTGATGTTTATTTCTGTCTTGACGTTCCAATATTGTTACTCGCATCTTCTTCTAGAGCGATAGCACATAATGGGGTCGCTGTCAAATGTAATTTTTGCAATGTTAGCAAACTTAAATAATTTTAGAGTAGGATAGTATTCTGGGTAGAATATTGAGTAGCGAGGCAGATACAACTTCAAAGTACATATTTCAATTAAAGAATAAAGAATCCTATCGGTTTTAATATTTAAACGAAACAAAACACAAACGACCCAAAATCATTTAAAACGTTTCTTTATACAAACAAATCTAGTTTATCAGACAGGATTTAATTTATCGAGAGCGTAATGTTGAATTTTAATTACTATAATGCAAAAAGAAATGTAAGGGAACACACAAACTAATACAGTTGGAAGTGTGTGTATATATAGACGCGACAACTTAGTATGGACAAGAACGAAGCTATAGTGTCTGAAATACGAGGCATCTCAAGACTAATGATAATTAAAGACACTAAAAGCGGCCATAACCCGTTTCTTACATACTTACATCATGTAAAACTATTTACCAGAAGACACCTTGCAATCTACCATTATATTATTATGTCACAGGACTTGTTTATATTGTAATTGATGTAATAGAGACGGCATGTGAGTGTTAGTATATGTGTAATCTGTGCAGTGGTGTTGAAAATTATTAAAATCGTTGACTGAAGATTATATAGAATATTCGAATGTAATAAAAGAGGGAACTGATTATGTAGTTACCATAGATTACTAACAACTGATACGATGTTAATTTGAGATTTTGTATCTTAAATCATGGTTATAGACAGGAACATTTTATTATAGCAACATTTAACTACCAAATATTTATTTGAATATAGAATAAAATCCACATATTCCATTATCTATTCCCTTACCTATTTTACGATAATGGCGTTATAGTCTTTAAATATTTAAGCTATTTTCCATTAATGCTAAAAACGTACATGATCAATATATCTGTCGCATTAAATTATTTTATTTCACATTTCGATAATTTCTTTCACAAACTGTACTCTATTAGAAGCACAACATCTGGTAGATACTTGATTGAATTTATTTTATGATTGACGAACGCTGTCAAAATATTGAAACAACATTTAGGCAGCTTTACACAGTCATGCAAGTATTGTAATAGTTATGTTTGGTTAAAGAATTACTCCAGCGAAACTAGTATTAAAGAGTGATCTATTTGCTTTCTGTATAAAGGTGAATGACGTTATATCTGTTTGATGCTCCGACGGTAACGCATATGGGTAGAGATTGTAAAAATGGTTTAATTAGATTGATCTTAAAAGTTGCAATTTCAGAAAATTAGCAATAAAAATCACAATGCGGCAGCTAACATGTATCTCCGAATGTAAGGTTATGCAGCGATGTTGGCCTTACTATAGGTGAAATTATTAGAAGGCAGCAAACCAATCTGCAGTTTGATATTGTACAATTATCCCATATAACACAGATCATCAAAGAGGTTAAAACACCTGTATTTGAGATATTGCTAATCTAATAAATGTCAGAGCTTTTATTTTCCGCGTGGTTCGCAATTTTTATCTTTAGAGGGAGACGCGGAGATATAATCTCCCTTTGGAGAAATAATCTCCCTTTAAAGTTATTTAATAATTCTATGAATTTGCCAGGATACCTGCGGTGTTTTTTTTTACTTAATAATAGATCTAACAATATGGGCTTGACTTTGAATCGTGGGCTTAAACAAGGTAGATTATTAGTGAAAACTTCTTAAACAAATTAAATTAATATCGAACAAGACTGATTCACCTACTCTATTGTCTTGGGTTGGTATTCGTGTATCGTGTTTATCGACAAGAACATTTGAAACAGTAGTAAGAGCAACTCCTAGGCCCAATTTACTTTTAAAAGCATCTTTACTGCATTCGGCTAAGAATTTTGATTTAGTTTTTTTATAGTTATATATATATATATATGTATATATATTTGGGATTAATTATATACAGCACTTATAATCACACAACTAACTGTTGTATTCCCAATCGCCTTCGCCCGCCTTCTCGACCGTATGTTAGATCTGGATCTAAATTGCGCTCCCTCATTGCATCCCTAATTCCGTCATTCCATGAGTGCCGTGGACGACCTTTCTTATTCCTTCCAGTGGGTGTCCATCCGAATATTCGCTTGGGCCATCTGGTGTCTAGCATCCGAAGAAGCTGTCCAAACCATTTCAGACCTTTTTTCTGTAACTGATGTTCGATTTCGGATTTCCTCATTGCAGATTCATCTTAACCTCGATACTATGGCACTTCTCCTTAAATTGTCTATCTCGATAGCTAATATTTTTCATTTATCTTCTTCTTTCATAGCCCATATTTCACTTGAATAACAAAGTACCAACTCTGCAATTACTTGCTCGATCCTTCATTTGTTCTTAATACTAACTTCTTTATCCCATCAAATAGAGTTAAGAGATCTAATAATCTTTCAAGCACTTTGAGTACGATGTATTAGCTCGGTTTTACCTATCTCATCTTTGTCCACCCATGTCCCCAAGTATTTAAATCTGCTCACTTGTTCCAGTTCTGTTTGGTCATCTATTAAAACATGAAATTGTGCTTCCGAGATCAATACTAAGTACTCTGTTTTTTCAAGACTGACGTCCAGACCCCTAATTATAGTTGCTTTGTTTAATTGATGTGATTACTATATGTATTTTGTATTTACCGCATATACGAGGTGATACCCAGAGATTTCCGGAATGTGAAAAAACAATTAATTATTCTTACAACTTATTCAATGCCTTCTACTTCAAAGAACTCTCCTTCAACGTGAATTCACCGATCTCAGCGACTTGTCCATGATTGGAAGCAATGCTGGAAGTCTTCGCGTGTCAACGTGTTTAAGACTGTTTGCGATTCGATCTGGATCTCCTCAATCGTCTCAAAAGGGCGCCTCTTGAGCTTCAGTTTCAACTTCCGGAAGCAGGAAGAAGTCACAAGGGGCATGATCTGTGTGTAGGAAAGGTGGGTTAGTACTGCCATATTCGTTGAGGCTAGAAACTGACGCACAACAAGTGACGTGTGAGTTGGTGCATTGACGTGGTGTAGGTTTCACGAATTGTTGCGCCATTTGGCAGGCCGGTTGCGTTAAGTGTTTTCTCTTAGTCGTCCAAGAACATCACAATAAAATTCTCTATTAGCTGTTTCACCTGGTGGTAAAAATTCTTTGTGCACCATGCTATAAGCGTCAAAGAAGCAAATCAACTTCGACTTAATGTTGTTTCGAACTTGCCTTGCTTTATTCGGTCGTGGTGACGATGGCATCTTCTGCAGCTTTCTAGTACTCTAGTACTAGATTCTAGTACTGAAGTTCGCATCATTTTCGGCAGTTTCTTTCAGCTCTGTGTACACATGAACATATTGTCGTTTTTGTTCAATGCTTAGTAACATAAACACAACCTTCGCAGCAATGCGTCACATGATACAAATGTCATGGATTGTTCTCCTTCTGTCTTGCAGGATTGCATAAAGTACTTTTGTCACAATTTGTGTCGCGTTTTTCGTCAATGGACGGCCAGAACGTTCATCATTATTAACCGAGACGGTTGTACCACTTATAAGTTTGCGTCTGCCCTAAAGCATCCTCACCAAATGCTTGTTTAAGCATTTCTAGAGTTTCCGCTGCAGTTTTACCAAGTTTGAAGCAGAATTTGATGCATGTTCTTTGCTCTTTCACATCAAACATTGTAGTGTCGCGGAATAACTCAAACGCAATTCAACAAATATAAACACAAAAACTGTTTGTCCTGACTGACTTAATACAGACGTAGCTCACACCATCTAGTGCTATGGAGCTGTACTACCGTCTCTATGCGCGCTATATTCAAATTCCGGAAATGTCTGGGTAGCACCTTGTATTATATTGTTGCATTTCCCATTTTGGGATTTCGTGTTGGGCAATATAAACGCATATTATAGCTATTATTATTATCTAATATGCTTAGGAAGGGATTAGGGGTATATATGTATCTAGATCGGTTTGCCCAAAGTACTTCTTTTTTGTATTCTTTTTTAAGTTCTTCTTTTTTGTTCAGATTTGAGCCTTATACATAAATAGAATTTCTGTAATCAGTTTTCAATTAATTTCTTGTTAGGGTTTTATCATAATTTTAGTAATTACCATTTTTCTAATACTGTGAAAAGTAATCAAATATAATTTATCTATATTAATATTGGGTTTTTCAATAAGGTCATAACCATTTTGTATTTAAATACAAACGCACCCTTAAATTCTTTTATGATCTGTCAATGTCAAAACGTTATTCCAGGTTTACATTTTATCATGGTGAAGTGCACGAACGAGCAATGTTTGCAAATTATTAAAAATTACTACCGAAATTCTGAGTCGGTGGTCACAACTTTAAGAGGGCTTACTCCAATTTTCGGTCGTAATAATCGTCCTATCAGACAAGCCGTGCGTGCTATAGTGGATAAATTCGAGATAATATATTCACTGTTGAATGTCCCTGTGCCTGTGGGACAACGCACCGGTCGAAGTACCGAAAATATCGCAGCCGTAAGCACTTCAGTTCAAAATGAGCCAAATCAGTCGATTCCACGTCATTCACAGAAATTGGGAACCTCTCAGTCCACATTGTGGCGAATTTTGCATAAAAATCTTGGCTTACATCCTTATAAGATCAAATTAACTCAAGGAGTGAAGCCTCTTGATCATTTGAAACGCCTAAACTTCTCCGATTGGGGTTTGCAAAAGTTTGAAGAAAATTCTGAATTTCATCGAAAAATCGTCTTCAGTGATGAAGCTAATTTTTGGCTTAATGGCAATAAGCAAAATATGCGTTATTAGACACCAAAAGAACACATATGCTTCAAGAAACTCGATCGCATCCACAAAAGGTGACCGCGTGGTATGGACTTCATGTCGGAGGTGTGATTGGATCGTATTTTTTTCTATGTTACTGTCAATGGAGTTCGCTATCGTGCCATGTTGGAAGACTATTTTTGGCCAGAATTGGATGGACTTGACATCGGTGATATTTGATTCCAACAAGATGGTGCCACATGTCACACAGCTGGTCAAACAATTGATCTATTGAAGGGAAAGTGCGGTAATCGTGTATTCTCGCTAAATGGTCTGTTCGAATAGCCAACGCCGTTGGGTTTATTTTTATGGGGTCACGTTAAGTCAACAAGCCAACAACGTTGGAGGAGCTCAGGAACAATATCGAAGCCGAAATTGCTAACGTTCCGGGCGATATGTGTGGAACCGTGGTGGACAATTGGCCCCAAAAATCGATCGTTGGAAACATGCTGGCACTGGTCATATTTGCGATATCAAATTTCAGACTTAAATTTAACGTGTGTACTACACGTGGAATAAATATCAGCCCGATATGTCAATTATTATTATTGTTTTATTTAAATACAAAGTTGTCACGTCTCTATCGAAAAATCCGCTAATTATTCTGTACAAAAAAGGTTTTAAATATATCTATACGTTAATGCACGTATAACGCTTTTGTTTCATTATGAAACAGACATGTAAATAATTTACATATCTGTAACTGTATACTTGGACAATACCTCGTATTTTCAGCATTTACTTCTGCTTAAGACATATGTTTCTGCCATCTATAGGCGTCGTCAGTTAAGCTAGTGAAGCAATGTATACAAATGATACAAATCTTTATAAATAGATCTGTATCTGTATATGACATTAAGCCGAAATCACTGAAGTAACTGACGACGCCTATAGATGGCAGAAACATATGTCTTAAGCAGAAGTAAATGCTGAAAATACGAGGTATTGTCCAAGTATACAGTTACAGATATGTAAATTATTTACATGTCTGTTTCATAATGAAATAATTATTCTGTAATTACAATTCTATCATGGATGATATTGGATAATATAATAAGAGTTATTCGTGTACCAAAATATTGTCTCTTTATCCTGGAAATTTAACCAAATATTTTTAAGTTTAATAATAATAATGTTATGTTGTAAATGCTATTTAAAAAATTATTTTAACAAAGTTTTTATCTTACTAATTAATAACACAATTGTTGATAAACATCTAAGCGATATGTAATTATGGTTACTACCTGGCGGATTCTATTGTATATGATTATTTACTTCGTAGTCAATTTTTTTTTTAAAGTTACAATAAATAAAAAGATGTTATCATAGTTCCCTATTCTTAAAATATAAAACTCTAATTAATTAGTTTTCTTATGCAATATTTGAATATTTCAGCTTTTAATTTTTTTTAAATATATAACGACATTAAATAAGGGAACAGTCTTAAAGGTCACATAAAGTAGAGCCGAAACTAGTGCCGAATGGCATTAAGTAAGGGAGAAATGCCCTTGGACACGTTCAATAAAGCGCATGCCTTTTCTATTTTATTTTAGTCTTCATTTATCTATGTATATACGACATAAGACTACAGCGAGTGCAGATTAAAATTCATAATGATTTTTCTGTTTTATCTTATTATAAGAGAGAGGTAGTTCATGAGATGAACTAGCGTGCCCTTCAAATTTGTTTCTTTTTACCTAAAAGTATCGGGTTTCAAATTTCAAATTATCTAGAAAACACGTTAAGTTTCTCTTTTAATTATATTTTGGTCGGTTAATCAACATTTACGTATATATACAGTGAGACTTTTAAAATATTTTTCAAACAAAAAACTAGAAATAAAAGTGTGTAAAGATTTCCTACATTTAATATTCAATAATTTTCTTTATCTTATAATTTTCCCGAATTAAATAAAAGGAGAGGCTTAGACATACTATTTTCTAGTGACAACTGATTAGCACAAGAGGGAGTTATTTATTTACAAATTGAATTGTTTATCTTGCCTTATCCAAACAATGATTAAGGTTTCAGCTATGAGAAGTGGTGTGAAATTATGACAGGGGTAGAATAGATAGTTAGTAACAACCCTAAGGGTTTCGATGGTTTGAACGTTAGGAGGTACTGGCCTGGATTACAATCGTAATGGATTTAAAAAATAAACTGCATCGTTTAATACAATTCTCAGATATCTCAGATTGTATTTATTATAGAATTTCAGACCGAAATTTGAGAAAAATCGTGATTACCAGAAACTAGTTTTAAAAATTAACACTGACGTGTTGATAATAAAATAATTGGATATTACCTAAAAATAACACTGGCTTTTAAGGAAAAAGTATTATTAAACTATTTTATCATAATAATAATAATAATAATAATAATAATACTCTCGGCAACTAGCCTTGCAAGTCCTTGGGGTGTAAAATATGGTAGGCTTGATACGATTTGAGTCGTTTGGTACACTACGATGGAACGTGCTTAGTACTACGCACCGACCATCTATTATTACCCCAGAGTTTTTCCTCCAGCTACTCATTCTAGTCAGCCGAGTCGAGTTGGGACCGAAAAAACGCTATCGATATTATTGGTTAGACCAGGGTTTGAACCTGGTTTATGAAATTCATATTATAGTGACCTAGCCACTAGACTAACACGGTTCTGTGTTCGTTTAGTCGGTCTATCATTATTATTATAAAAAATGATTAAGGTTTCGGCTAAGACAAGTGTGAAATTGTGACAGGGGTGAAGTAGACAGTCAGTGGCAAGTTCAGAAGGAATCCGTGGTTGGATGTTAGGAGTAACTCCCTTAACTTGACAATCGCAGCGGACTCAAAAATAATCTGCATCGACTGATACAATTACCAGAAGTCTCACTGTATTTGCTAGAGAATTACAGAACAAAGTTCGAAAAAATCACGATTACCAGAAGCTAGATTTAAAAATAAAAACAAGTGAAGTATTATGTTGGTTATAAAATAATAGAATATTACTTAAAAATAACCTTGGTATTCAAGGAAAAATCATCAGATTCAAATTGGGTTGAATTAAGATATTTTTAAGATGCTGATTACAGATCTGATCTCTCTCTTTCTTAATCACGTAACACTTCTCGTATATGGTTATATACGAATACTAAAAGACGCCAAGAACCTTCTAAACCATTACAAAAGATTACTCCAAAGTTTCACAATAATAAAGATGTTTATTTATCGTAGAAAAATTGCACAAGTATTTTATCACCCATGATAGTCCCTATATAAATGCTTACTAGTCGCGAGCAGGCACAAAGGTAGTCAAAATGAATTCATAGAGTTAAAAAGACAGTGCTTGGGAATTAGTTACAGTGTTGACCTCTTGTAGCTGATATAAAAAGAGTAAAAGGGTCAATTCCTGTTTGATTTCTTTGTTTCATATTCCCTAGAAAAAGGTTGCAGCAGTAAATTAGAAATTTATTATGTATTGGCAAAAATTAATCAAATTATAAATTACCATAAAAAGTTACTTTTATTTCTGATGATTTAAAACTGTTAAAATTTGTAGACATCAAACAAGTAGATTTCTGATATATTATTGAATTAATTTTCTGTTTTTCAGAGAATTCATAAGATTTATCGTCTCGGCTATAATATTTCTAACGATCAAGTGGTTCACGCTTAAATTTATTACTTAATTTATGATGCATATTAAGAGCATGTAACTATCCAACTGTCGCTTTAAAAGTTACAAGTTCTTTTGTTAATTAAGAAGATGAAGTGAGACCCTAAAATTATTTCATAATGAATAAATTAACTTATGAATCTTAGCAGTTGCTCTTGATCATTAAAGTGATTGTTTAAAACTAAGTGTTTTTTATCCATGTGCACGTTATAGTAAGCAAAGTTAAAAAATTGAGAGGATATCTTCTCTGTAAGAAATCGTACCGTATACAGGAAAGTCTAACAATTTCCTTAATGTCGCCATTTGGTGTACCGTCTGGAAAAGTGGTGAGTTAACGGCGGAGACGTAAACGATACCCCGCCAGTAGACTAGATAAGAGAGAAGGGATGTTAATAGCACCAGGCGCCAAGCCTGTCTATGCCCAGTCTGATCAGATACGTCGACGATAGATGTGCAGAGTAATTATATGTAATAGGCAATACTATATGTATACCACACCTACTTCTGACCTTTCCCTATTGCTTATCCAATCAAATGTTACACTATACATTGAATAAATATATCGGAGAAGTAAAGTTGGCGGGGACGCGTCTTGCGCAGCAGTGTCGTTAACTCATCACATTTCCAGACGGTATATCGTCACGTATCATGCGAGGCAATAAAGGGAAATTTTTCTTAGCTTACGATCATTTTTGCTTTGCTTTACAGTGATGTTTCCAAAGAATTCTCCTATATTTGCAAATAAAACTAATTATATGCGAGTATTATTTTTTTGTTGGATATTATCATTTAACTGCAGCATATCTTTTTAAATTATTATTATTAGAATTTGCATCAATTTTAAACGTGCATCCGAAATATTAAACACTAGGGTGCTGTATACCATAAATATTTGTCACATTAATTTCATCTCCAAGAAAAAGGATATTTTTGTACGAAGGCATGGTGAATACTGGCATTTAGTAATCAAAAATAAGTATAAAAACAGCCCCATAAGCATCGCAAACGCATAAATCTGGGGATTAGTGTTCGCAGACGTTCGCATAAGAGAAGGAAATTTCGTCAAGCAACCGTCCGCGTCTGGTTAATGGAACGCGTATCTAAGGTAGCAATTTATAAGTAAATCATATTCAAAATATTCGTGAAAAGGAAAGAGTTTGCTTGAGTAATGGCGTTATTAACTGATGTGGACTGATTTTAGGATAATAATTTTTTTCCTTGGATGAAAAATCTATATATAACGTTAGTTTTAAAAACTCAATTAATTGCTTTGAACAAAATATATTATTTACGCGAGAAAAAGTGGTACTGTCTTAAAAACACTAGGTGGGAAATTTAAAATGAAACGAAAATATGAACTTTGTAAAACTTGAACAATTCATTATACATATAATAAAAAAATAAAATAAAAAAATTCTAAAGCTTACATTCGTTCTACTCCTCTTAATTATAGGTATTTTATATTAAGAACATTTCCCACTAAAAATATATGCCTAAAGATAGTTGTATTTTAAACAAAATACACTATTATTTAATAATCAAAAGGTAATGTGATTAGGATTAGCATTAGCAGTGAAAAGGTATAAGTATAAAAAGAAATTAAATTAATTCTTTAACCTTTGTCAGAACCAGATAAATAATTTAATGTAATTTAAGAGGAAATATCTTCATATTATAATAACATGTCGAAATCTATGTATTTAATTATGTTAAAAAAATGGTTGAATATTACCTGTAATGGTTATTAATCTTAAAATTTTAATAATAAAAATATTTTCTTGTAACACTTTAATCATTCAAATTATGGAGAGAATATTTTTCTATTAATTATATTTTGCATACATGTGTGAAGTTTAACATAAAAAAATGTATAAATTAATATTATAAACAGCTTGAAATGAATTGTAATATAAAAAAGTGTTGCTTATGATAATTCTACAAATTAGAATCTTGGAAAAGTAATGATTAATAATGTAATAGTTAACTGAATAAATGTAAGATATCTCAAGTTGAAATGTAAATTTACAGTTTTACTTTTCTGTACTCACATAAATTTTTGAATTATACTCTTAAAAAATAATAAAAATTAACATTACCTAAAAAAACAATTCTTCCGTGTGTTTTATTCTTAAATGTCTTCGATTTGTTACCTGTAAATTCACCTTCACGAATCGATGATTTATAATAAAAAAAAAATTAATTTTTTTTTGTACGCTAATTTTTCGTAATATGTACGGTCATATAGAAACTGTTTTATTTAGCATAATGAATATACATAACATACTTTCTGTATTACTTTGTATTTATAATTTTGAGTTTTAAATTATGATAAAAATTTGTTCTATTCTTTTTTATAGGTAACTATTTTAAAACATCCATTATTTTAAACATGCGATACGATCGCTCAATAATTTTCACGAGCAATTTCATTCCTGTGGTAATTAATAATTATTAAATGTATAACTATTAAATTAAGTGAACAGTAACCACCAGAGGCTTAGCCTCTCAATTTCGTGTAATTCGGTGTAATTATCTACAAATATCTGTCCTTAAATTTTCTATAAAATAAAACTTAATAACATTTTGAACACGTAGATTACTTGCTTTGTTTCAATAATGCATTTTAGTGGTCCAATAATACTCACAATTAATTTAATTCTTAATTTATTTCCAAAAAGAACGGGCAATTGTCTACAAATACACTTCTGGACAAACTTAAAGGACCACCAAATAAATTTGGAAATAACTTTCCCACTTTACAAGATATTTTTAATGGACTTTTCACATGTCGTAATTTGACGTTTATTGAACACAATTCAAATAGTGTAGCATGAACAATTAACAATAGCAAGACATTCTCTGCTAGCTAACGAAATGTCAGCAAAAATTGTAGACACCTTTTTAAGTCATTTAATTAATAAAGCGTGTTTTTTTCTTTCCAAAATAGTGAATTTGTTTGCATTAAGTTAATTAAATATGCCTAGACGCCATTGCATACCAGAAAAAGTACCGGTTCAGAAGCATTGGATGCAGACAAGGTGCTAAAAGAAAAATAAAACACCCAAAGAATATCGCTATATCGAACTTCGGAGTTTAAGAAAACGGTTTATAACATCTCTCGAGTTAAAAAATTATCATCGATTAACCACTGGAAAAGAATTTTCTACCAAAACAGTAAGAAGAAGACTGAAAGAAGGCAATTTGTCTGGTAGAAAACTAGCAACCGGCCAAATTCTCACAGCTACGCACAAAAGAAATCACTTAAACTTTTGTCAAAATCATCAAGGTTGGAACGAGGAGCAGTGGAACTGCGTTTTGTTTTGGAACGAGTCCAGCTTCCTCCTAAACGGGAATGATTGCCGCGTTCGTATCATATGAAGACCGGGTGAGTGATTTGCACCATATAGCATTCGAGAATTTGACAAATTTTATAGGAGGTCTGTAATAGTTTGAGGTGGCATACGATTTAATGGTCGCACAGAATTGGTTTTGATACGAAATGGGTCGCTAATGGCAATGAGAAATAGAGACAAAATTATTGTATTCCCATGTTCAACCATTTTCCGAAAATTTCAGCAATGGATTCATTTTTATGCAAGACAATGCAAAATCTCATACAGCTAACATTGTCACAACTGTGTTGATATATCCAATGTTTGGAGTGGCCTGCTTCTGGGATCAATTGGGCAACAAAATTAAAAACGTAACGAGACCGCCAGTAGCACTGGACGAGCTTTCTAACATACTTGTTCAAGAATGGGAACATATACCTTAAGAATGGATCCGAAACTTAATCTCAAGTATGCTAAGAAGATTAGCAGCGTGTATCCATGTTTCATCCACAGTTATGTAGCGACGTAGAAACTCGTCACGATTGCGCTGGAAAAGTGCTAAACATTTGCAATTAACGTCTTCAAATTCCAGAAATATTTTATAAAAATATTTAAGATGATTTCCTTAATATTTCGTTGCAGGTAAAAAATGAATTCCCGCATGTTATTTGATTTATTAAGGTAGGGTTTTTTCCAGTTTCAAAACAGTGTTTTAGATTATTTATAAAACAAAATTATTACTCATTTACATTATATTCACTAAAGTACTACTTGACACAAATAAAATTACTGTTGACAGGTGAATATTTTCTTTGCTTACATGGAAATATTTTGTTTCAACATTTTGTAATTTGTTTTCAATATGTCGGCTTGTTGCAAAAGATAGATACACTCACGTATGTATATATGTACATAGGTACAATATCTGCTCTAGTTTTTGCGAACTCTTTCAATTAATTTATCAATAATTGTGTCTTCGTAATTACACAAACATGAATAGAAAATCGTTTGTATAATTAAAATTTTAAATGTAGGTTACGTATATTCACGCATACTTGAAATTATTATTTAAAACAAACAATTTCTATATGCTAATGAACCGTAATGAGAAACAGAACAACTTAATGTCTCTTCCTTTTTAAGAATCTCTGTCTACTTTCTTTTGTTTCCGAGAAAGAACGGGTCATAGCGGCAAGTTTAAATTTTAGGACGCACAAAATAGAATAATAATTTTAAATTATTAATTTCTCATGGGAATTTGTAAAATGTTAATATAATTTGTATAAAATTTTAGTTTTACATTAAATCTGTTCCTATTATTATTAGTGTACAATCAAAAATTAAACGGGTATTTTCAGTATAATTTTTAATCTTGTAAAAACTGTATAATCACATATACAATACTTGTTTTAATGAAGATATCCTATTGTGTATTCAAATTAGTAGTGATTTTCAAGATCTGGGTATTATTAGTAAAGTTATTTATATTATAATGAGGTTCCCATTTTTTTTTTAGTTCGTCTTATATTTTAGGAAAGTTAATGTGGTCCTTCTGTAAATTTTTAATAAATATTCAATATACCGGCAATAATGTAAGATAAATACAGTTTGGTTAAGAGAAGCGTCGAGATTTTTACAAATTTACATATTATTACAGTTTTCTACACCGAATTAATGGCAACAACTTCGTTTGAACAGGCCTTAAAATTATTTACATAACCAATTTTTGTAAATGCCAACAATTTCAATATCTACAATATATTTATATTCAGATACATTATTAAATCATATGTATATGACAGCTTCTTGGGCATTACCATGACTAGTTAAATTAAATTATTGCATTAAATTTAAGTGCTTATTTTAAGAAAAATAGAAGTTTCAGAATTACTTTTTAATATTAAGTATGCATTTGCAGCGATTGTTTCCAGTCACAGAGAGTTCTAATGGGAAAAAATAAACAAATCCTTTCGCAATTAAAAAGAGCACATAATTTGTGAAGATCAATTTTGTGGACATTAATATGAGGATTATTTTTTCAATAAGAAGGAAAAATTCTTCATTGTTTCGACCTTTGCTCTAGCCAAATATATTAAAAATAATAAAGAAAAAACTACCAAAGACAATAAATCAGGAGTCTATAAGTTATCAGGCGGATCATGTACCAAAACATATATTGGACAGAGAGGTAGAACGTTTAAAAAACGAATCCAAGAACACTATCATTCTTATATTAATAAGAAAACTGACTCAACCTACTCTAATCATTTAATAGAGAATGAACATGAATTCAATTTACAATTCGATATTATACATGTAGAAAATAAAGGTAGAAAACTAAATTGTTTAGAGTCTTTAGAAATTAATAAACTCAAAAACTCAAGAAATGTTACTAAACGATAAATTAGACTTGAATTCATCCCCACTGTTAAATCTGTTCACCCATTGAAATATTGTTTCTTAGTTGCTTATGTTATATTATTAAACTTAAACCTCACACAATTCGGACATAGTATAGTTTTCAAAAAGCAATAAATATAAATGTAATAGTTCCTAGAATTTTGACTTGGGTCAACTACCTGATTTAACGCTGTATATTGTATGTATCTTTAGTCATTAAGTTGAATTTGAAGAAGCTACTGTGTTAGCGAAACAGCTGTCATTATCTTATTAATAAAGTGTAAATCTAAAAACATCTTATGTGTGTTTTATTTATTTGTGAAGAAGGAAAAATACTGTACAAAGGTAGCACCGATTATTTCTGCAAACCAATATTTCTATTGACTTAAAGAAATCAAACATGCTATGAAACAAATGTTTATTGTTTTCTATTTTGACAGTTCGAATTTAGTTTTGATAACTGCAACAGTTATTTTGCAAGCTAATTTCAAACCGAGTCTGCAGTAAGAATGCATTTAACGAGAGAAAATTTTAGAGCCATACTTTACTTATGATTTTAAAAGTTCTTTAACTCCAAAACAAAGTGTTTCAATACTTCATACTGTATTTGGTGATCCAGCTCCTTTTTAGAGAAGTGTACAACTGGTATAACGAATCTAAATTTCAAAGGGTTTCACTTAGTAACGATTTTCGCGAACGAAGGCCAATCTCAGCCGTTACTGAAACAAATGTAGACGCCGTACGAAGAATGATTCAAGACGACAATTGAGTCACGCATAGGATTATTAGGAGCACCTTGGGTATTGACATGACTGCAATAAACAAGATTTTAGATAGTAATTTGAGTGTGAGGAAAGTCTGTTGTCGTTGGATACCTTAACACAGGAACAAAAACAATGCCAAATGGAATGGTGTAAAAAATCGCTTAAGAAATATAATGGAGGTGCGTCTAAAGTAGTTTACAACATCATTACTGGCGATGAAAGCTGGATATATGCATTTGAATCGGAATCGAAGCGGCATGCGGCTCAATGGGTATTACCAACAGAACTTAATCCAGTCAAAGTTAAAAAATCCCGAAGTGTTGGAAAGAAAATGGTAGCCACTTTCTTCTCAAAATCAGGACCTATCACAACAGTTGTGCTTGAAAGTAAACATACGGTTACGGCAAAATCGTACACGACAGTATGTCTGCCAGATGTTGCTCAAAAGGCTCGTTTACGACGCCCTAGATCGAAGATTGTCCTTCATCACGACAATGCTTCAAGTCACACTGCGTATCAAACAAACGAATTTTTGAAAGCTTTCGGATTAAAATTACTAGATCTTCCTGTATATAGTCCGGACCTGGCACCTTAAAATTTGTTTCTATTTCCAAGACTAAAGGATAAAATGCGTGGTGTACGATTTGCAAGCCCAAAAGATGCAATGGAGAGCTTCAAAAACCTTATATCTAAAGTGACTCAAGAAGAGTGGAATTTATGTTATGATAACTAGTTTTATCGAATGTCTAAATGCATTGAGTTTAAGGGTGAAAATTTTGAAAAACAATAATAAAAATAATTTTTAACTACAACATTTTGTTTTATTAGTTTACAGAAATAATCAATGCTACCCTCCTAAATATCATTAAAATATATTTGTTTATTAGACGCATCTAAAGTATGCTTTTAATTGTTTGTTTTCTTGTTGCTAAAGTGACTCTTTATTCCGTACTAGCGGATACCCGGCGTGTGCTACTACGCTAAAAAAATTAAATACGTGTGTTTGAAAAAAAGAAAATTTATTAGTATTAGTTACTATTTTCACTATTTTAAAAATTACACACTTTATAACTTTTAACTATCACTTGAAAAATACGCTAAAACAATTTTTGAACAACATTATCAAATCACCTCGTAAAAAGTCTTGAATGTGATAATTTATTATAATGCTTATTTTTTTGTTAGTTTTAACCATAACAATCTTGTGGTCTCTCAACCTGTTTGACTCAAATCGCGGTTCACGTTGTTCGGGTGTTGCGGCTCCTCTTGACTGTTGATCTCTCAGCTGGTTTGACTCCAAAAGCACTTCACGTTGTTCGGGCCTTTCGGCAGCTCTTTCGGATCTATTGTGCATCTGCTGTATTTATTCAATTTAAAGCTCTCTTCGGTGGAATTCTTGAGAACAAAGATTTTGTATGTGGATATATAATTTTTTTGTACTGCACAAAGCTAAATATATTTCCAAATTTTGGTTAGTGCATTTTCCCTTTAAAAAGTGAAATGAACTTGAATGAACACTTACAACAGCAAACAATATTCAAAATTGTCACCAAATTTCAAGAATGCAAATAGTTTTTACTATTTATCAGGTTTTAAATATTTTCTAATTCGATAATTTGACATGATCGACGCAATAACCACAAATGCTAAAACTTTCTGATAAGAATGATAGATCATGGGAGGTGTCACGCCCACTTGTCCGATCCCATTCATTTTTGTCCTGATTACTCACATTAGTAACATTTGTACTATTGCAATGTTTCAAAACTCTTGCTATCACAATAGTCGAGATATATGATGTTATTCAATTTATGTGGGAGGGGCCACGCCCACTTGAAATATCAAAAAGATATATAGCCGTAAGCCTAATCTGGACTATTACCTTTCTAATGAAACCGGTTTGGATCACATCGGTTGGATAGTTTCAGAGTCTATAAAGGACAAACAAACATTTTTTGTATTTTATATATATAGATGGAGTTAAAATTCACGTTATTCCCCAAGGGAGTTGAAGTTAGGTGTAAATGATTAATCACATATAACTTCTTCACTAATCGCATGTCATAAATAATTCTCCTTCACAACGATCACGGCAATCTGAACTTCATACTTACATTGTTTGATAATTGTCACAGTTAAAAACTCAGTAAATTATTAACTAAATGCGTGTAATAAATAAAATATTGTATATAACATGGGATTAACTTAAACTTTATTCGTTTTTCGTTTATTCGTGACTTAAGCTATCTCCCTCCCGATTAAAGCTCCACTTTAATCCCTTGATATATAAATAACTATTATTTCCACACTCTATATACTTTCATCTACTTTTCTACATAATTTCCATTTTTGTTCAAATATTTGTCATACCGTTTAAGAAGTTTTTGAATTCCGATGTCAAAGAATTTTGCCGCCTGTGAAAGAACCCAATTCATAGCTGCAGTTTTCACTTTTTCATTGACGTCAAATCGTTGACCAACAAGGAACTCCTATAAGTACCGAAACAAGTGACAATCACTCAGTGCAAGGTGGATGTTTCAGTAATTCCCATTTAAAATACCTGATTAGACCTTCTGTTTGTACAGAAACATGTGGCCTTGAATTGTCATGGAGCAAGATTATATTGGAATACAGTAGACCACGCCGCTTGTTACGTACGACAAGTCGGAGTTTTCTCAACGTCTGTCCCATGGTACATATTAGAATCGATTGTTGTGCCTCTCGGCATAAAATCCTCTAACAAATTCCCTTCCTTGCTGTGTGTGTTTGACTTTCACTCTGGTTCGCAACGATGTGTGTCGCTATTCCATTGACTGTTGCTTGAACTCATGAGTTATGTGAGACACCCAAGTCTCATCAAACGATGTGGTCCCAAACTATATCTCCTTCCTGATGGTATCGAGTCAAAAAGAATAAAGCACAACTCGATATATACAAAGTATTGATATCGTTAAAGACAAAATTTACACTTTCAATGCGGACAATAGTCCTGTCCCTTCTCTTTGTCTGTTTTCATTCTTAAAAAAGAGGTAGAGGACGGAAAGCATGAGAACAAATACATGCATGCCATTTCTGAAACGTAATTTTAGTTTTCTTAAAGTTAATGAGCACTTTGTAAAGTGTTTCGCGATTGTTTGTGTTAGATTTACTACACCCCATGTTCAACACTGTAATTAGTGGTTTTACCTACTGAGAATGACAGCTTAGTTGTCGAAACGCGTATTTAGAATACTATTACTAATTTTGGTAAGAGGTTTTTCTAAGTTTTTACTTAAAAACAGTTTCCAAAAAGATACTTTTATAACGTTATCTGATCATGAATAGCATTCATCTACTGCTAGCTAGCGGAATCTTATGGAAAATATTACTCTACATATATAGAATTATGAATTAAAAATAAACTATATTCTGCAATAATAATATCTCTTTATTACCCACCAGGAAAACTCTAAATACAATATATGTAGTAGACAGGTATTATACTGGTACATACTATACTTTATCTCTTTCTAACAAACATTAATACGCCCTGTAATACTACACACATTAGTCATTTTAAGGAATTCTAATGCTTTAAATTTGGTCATGTGAATGCAAAGAAATACTTTATGAACTGAAAGTGTCTTAGAACTAAATTCGAGCAAATAAAGACAAAAGTTAGTAAGAAACTAGACGGGTTAATATCAAAATTTAGGTAATTATTAAAGAAATCTATCTTCCAAAACTTCTGCTGTTTATCAGTAAAAAAGTGTGTATATATATACTGGAAGCAGTATCATTACATTAGATCTTGCAGATGGAATCATAAAGGTACTGGCATGCTTGGTGTTTATCCAAAGGACGACTATCAACTAATGTAGTGGTAATATTAACGAAACGAGGGAAGTTATGCGCAATTTTGTTTATTGGATGGACTTCATAGCGAAAATAAAAGTTAGTTGATTAGAAACAGTACTTATTTTTTAAAAGCATGCTCAACATATGAAGATCCTTCTTAAAACTTAGCTTGCGAAATATTAAGTTTCTATTTGGGATTAAAACTCGATAAACTTTAATGTTTTAATTAATAAGAGATAGTTTTTTAATATGATATCATTTTCAACCTTCATTTTCAAAGTCTAAGAATACAAACATAGCGACATACTAATAATTACTTAAGATATATAAAGTATTATTTAATTCGGTTATATTGGAAATGGTATACAATTATTAACATTATTTGATATAAAAACCAAAAGTCATCATTAAATAAACAGGAGAAATCAGCAGCGAAGGTGTTAATTTGATCTACTTAAACGAGGTACCAAAAAGTCAACATTAATAGGGAATAAGAGGTAAAATCTGGAGAAGTATAAGTATAGAGGGTCTAACACCACCTTCTCCTAAACGCCTGTGAATTACGAACAGATGGTAGTATTTAAAGAACAATAAACAGCGGTAAAACATGCACTCATTTTAGAAATCGGCTTTTGTCCCTAGATGTGTAAGCGCATTTAAAATAATATGTATTTAGAAATTGATTTGCAAAAGAAGTAGGATATTGGATTTAATATAATATCACTATAACATGTTTAAAAGGTGTTCTAATAATACTTTAACGCTTTTGAATATATTTTATCAAGTATCAGCATACCATAAAGTACTAATTAAGATATGCTTACAAATACTACAGTGTAATTTTAAATAAGTGATAATTTCACAATTGTTAAATCGTTGATTGACAAAGGAGATACTTGTTGAAATTTCATTATAACGTTAAGAAGTAGGTACTAAATGTATAGTTTCGAATATTTATTGTAATCACTACTATATTGTTTCTCTATATGAGATGTGATTGGAAAGTTTCAAGACAGGAGCCACCATTGTTCAATTCCAGAGGATGGGTTTTCCTGCGCATCTGAAAAGAACGCTTGTTTTGTCCTTGAAATCTTCCAACATCACGGCTTAATGTTTGTTCAGTACAGAGTGAATACGTGTTTTTGGTTCTCTTCGAATTTATCGATTTTGAAAAACAGTTTATTCCGTTTTGTAAAAATTTGTTTTAAAACCGGGAAATCAGCTTCGGAGACCTATAACTTCTTGAAAACAGCAATCAGGGATAAATGTCTGAGCCGATAAAATGTTTTTATCTGGTTTTGAATTTAAAAATGGCTGTGAATCAGTCGATAATGATCAGAGAGTGGACTTGAGAGCGGCGATCGATGATTCATAGCCCATAGGTCTGCCTTGTATTCGCAATAGATTTGTTTCTGTAAGTGATCCGTGAGTTTCGAATAATTTGATACGTGTGGTCATTGCATAAGTGGCACATACCTACATATGCAGTTAATATGTATCTGTCAATGCACAACAGAGCCAATGTAATAAACAGTTTGGTAACCGGCAGCAACTACTGCTGAAACAAAAGTAATGCTGACAAGCGAACTGCGTATCGAATTTTGATTAAAAATAATTTACAAAGAACAAAATTCAAAACTATGTATTTTCTGTGAAACATTGTAAAAACAAGTGTAAAACATTACTATGAACAACTAAAATTTGTTCAAGGTGTTCCTGTGTTAAATTAGTTTTTTTAGATGTTAAAACGTCCTTAAAATTAGAAAATGTCCGTTAATTCCCTAAACTAAACTTAATATTTATAAAAAAAATATAGGATACATATACAATATAACAATATAAAACGAATTTTTTAAAATACTAAACAAAAACCACTGAAAGAAACGAAACCAGAAACAATACCTTATAAAAGAGAATAGAAAATATACTAACTCAAGAACAATAAATACATATACGTATATGCATGTATAACAGCATGTACACTTTGAAAATTAGCAGATATAACGAAATAATATATAAATGTATACGCTACTGTAAAGTAGAATTTATGAATGAATAGACACAACAAAGATGAAAATAACATCTGCTCGACGAATGCAATCGAGCAAGTAAATATTGGGGCTGTTATAACATGCATACTATACTTGATACCACCACAATATTTTATCGGGGCAATTGGTTATTCAATCGCTTGAGTCCGCTCTCTGATAATGATTCTTGGTCTAGCAAACCTTCCACTTTAAAAACCAACGAAATCATCGCGAAAATTCGCGAGCGTTTCGCGAAAATCCTGTACTTTGACGAGACAAGAATTGGGTTCTTCACCACGATAACGCTCCGGCTAATTGTGCATCCTCGATTAAGAAATTTTTGGCAAAATTCAATATTCCTGAGCTTCCGCAATCCCTCTATTCACCTGATCTAGCGCCTGCCGACTTCTACATGTTTCTTAAACTGAAAACTTCGCTGAAAGGGGAGAGATTGGACGCCATTTAAGACATTCACGCAAATACGGAGAAAGTTCTTAACAGGCTTAAGAAAGAAAATTTCCAGGAATGCTTTCAGAAGTGGAAACACCGTCGGAGTCGGTGTGCAGTCAGAAAGACTTCTTTACAGAAGAACCATCGCAACAGTATCTACTGCCATTCTGAAATTATAAGCCCAGTCTTAAAACTTTGCAATCACATCTCCTACAATGGCTTTATCTGAAGAAAAACCATCGCAATACGAGGTGCATTCAAGTTCTAAGGCCTCCGATTTTTTTTCCAACTAGCTACTCACCTGAAAACTATGACACTGGTGTTACTTCTCGACGTAATCTCCCTGCAGACGTACACATTTTTCACAACGTCGACGCCATGATTCCATGGCCGCGGCGAAGTCTTCTTTAGGACTCTGTTTCGAGCACTGGAAAATCGCTGAAGCAATAGCAGCACGGCTGCATTTTTTCAGCACTGGCGGTTACCCGAAATTTTTTGGTGGCGGTGAATTTGTGTGCTTCCATTGAGCTGACTGGCGCTTTGTTTCTGGATTGAAAAATGGCATCCAAGTCTTATCCATTGCCACAATCGACGAAAAGAAAGTCCCATTCATGCCTTGGTTGCGCGTCAACATTGCTTGACAACATGCCACACGAGCAGCCTTGTGGTCGTCTGTCAGCATTCGTGCACCCAGCTGGAGGACATTTTTCGCATTTTCAGGTCGTCATTCGGCGATCCCGCAAAACAAGTCTCTCCACTTTCTCGAACATGTCGCCAAACCGGCTTGTGCGAGCCCGAGGTTGTTTCGGTTTGTTGTCACACGATGTTCTGCCCTCATTAAACTGTCGCACCCACGAACGCACTTTCGACACATCCATAACTCCATCACCACATGTCTCCTTCAACTGTCGATGAATTTCAATTGGTGCAAATTCAGAAAACGAATGATTGCACGCTGTTCAAGTAAGGAAAACGTAGTCATTTTAAGTATCTAAAACAGTTCTCATTCTCGACGCTGCCGCTACAATTCCATCAGCCGTACAGTGCTGCCATCTCTGTGACGTATTGACAACGAACGCACGCTCATTTTAAAACAATGCACATGCTTCTATCTCTTTCCAGTCTGGAGAAAAAAAAATCGTAGGCCTTAGAACTTGAATGCACCTCGTATATCTACTGCCATTTTGAAATTATAAGCCCAGCCTATAATTTAATATTAATTCAAGAAAGTAATTGTTAATAAGAACTAATAATAATAAAAATATATTAAATTGTCGGTTTTCTTAAATATTTTCAATGTATATATTTTCAAGTTGTTGAGAATGTTATTTCTAGAAAGTATTTTGTTGTTTTAAATCGTTTTGAATTATATTTTCGATAGTGTCATTTTGAAGTTGTAGATACATTGTTTTTCTCTTGATTAATTACTTATCAAGAAGGCTATTTGGGACATCACTAAGTAAACCGCAGACACAACAAAGCGGTCATTTTTGGCCACTAGGGTAGTTGTTCTCGGAACTCCATCCTGCTATCAACCGATTTAAATTCCTCGAATGTAGATTTTATTTTTGTTTATATTTTGAATCGTTATATGTACCATGCTAAACCACCATATTTTCGAATATCATGCTATTTTGCAAAGGACATATGATATTAATATATAATCAAGTAGTTGGTAGTTATAGAACAAACAATTGATTGCATTACGTCGCCTTTCGAAGGTGGAACGCATTTGAAGTTGTTTATGAAGATAAATTGAGAATAGGTAAAACTTTTTCAGTATGGTGTCGCAAAGTCTTTTATTTAATTTAAGCAGGACGTCAATTTAACCATATATGTCGGCGGCATTTTAAAACTTATAGTACTATACTTAGGGTAAGAACAATTTGTTTTTACGTAACTTACTGACAATTTACAGATATTTAAATACAGGGAAGTCCACACGCCTCAAAGGAAGATTTCTCGGAATTTAGTGCTTAGCGGGTATTTTTTGTTTGGTTCTTAGACATCTATCCTTGCTTCAATTACATTTTAGTTTTATAAAAAAAGATCAACATCGATAAATATGACGTTATTTTATAGGATGTAGGTATAATTTATATACAGTTGCGCTAATGATGCTTAATATTCTTTGACATATTCTTCACGAGATTTGATGTGTTAGGCCATCTGAAGTCAAATGGATTTTGAGTTTCTAGTAAAATTTTTATATTAATCGTATTTTACATTAGCATTGAATTAAGTTTCATATATTCCTAACTGTTACACGAACAACATATGGTAATAGATATCGTAATGTTGTTTTGTAAATTCATATGCGAAAGAAGAAGAAATATTGTTTTTGATATACACGAGGTGGTTCAATTTTAAAGTAAAAAATATATTTTACTTTTCGATATTATACCCTTAGAAGTCTACATACTTAACTCAGCCAGTTTTTCATTTTTTTTAAGCCGTCTAAATAGTAATCGTTCGGCAACTCTACAATATATGGATTTGCCTCGGAAATCACCTCTCCATTTGCCCGAAATCTCTTTCCACCGAGACATTTTTTAAAATTTGAATAAAAAGCAATCACTGGAACCAAATCTGGTGAATATGGTGGATGAAGCAGCAATTCGTAATGTAATTCCACAAATTCTGTTGTAGCAACAGCGGACGAATCAACGCGTGTGATTGAACAACATTTTTCTTCATTTCTGCATCAAAATGTGCCAGAAAATCAGTCTAATATTGGTAAGTTATAATTTTTCCTACTTTTTAAATAATCAATAAAGATAACACCTTCGAAATCGTAAAAAACTTTGGCTGTGACATCGGCCGAACAAAATATGTTTTGCTTTCTTGGGGCATGTTCTCTGGAGAAATCCATTATTTCGACAGTATTTTCATTTCTGGGGTATAATAATGTATTAAAGTTTCATCTACTGTGACATATCGACGTAAGAATTACCTTGGATTACGTTCGAAGATAGCCAAACATTCTCCTGATATTCGGACGCAAGCGCGATTTTGATCGACAATAACTAAACGCGCCACACACCTCGCGCATAGCTTTTTCATATTTACATGTTCATGCATATCCATGTGGTTGAAATATTTACTCCATTAGCTACCTCATGTAGACGATGGCTACTTACCAAGGCATGGACTACCTATATTACCATTTCTGGAGTAGTTACAGCGACGGTCCGCGACATTCTGCAGCATGCATGCTCAAATGGTCACTTTTGAAAGCAGAAAACCACTTATGAATCATTCCATAGGACGGAAGATATTCACGATATTATATAGAGATTAAAAAAGGTTTACCGTGCCGTTTCATAGATATAGCAACTTTAGCACGAGTTTGTCACATGTTAATTATTGTTTGGTTTATAACTTCGCCAAAATGTTTGTCAATCCAATATTCTGTCATTTGCATTATTTGAATTCGTCCAGTTTTATAAGCTTTTGCCGTTTCTTTTTCCCTTGGTTTACCGCGTTTAATTAAATATTAGAAATATCTTTCTCAAGGTAATAAAAGTCAGTTATGGCCTTTTCAAACTGGGAATTTACGTTAGAATAACCTTATACTACTGAATATTGCAATTTGAATAGAAAAAAATAGTTGGAACTATAGTACAGAGTTACCCATATTTTGGTTTCAAAAAAAAACCGTAAAAAAACATAAAAATTTTAATTTTTGATGAATTTTTTTATTATAAAGTTTGAACCTTGCCATTATGTGTTAAATACAATCAAATGGCCGTCTCGGAATTTGTGGCAACACTTGATCCTTTTGAGGTAATTTTGGACTCCCTTTCGACACAACATCAGTTAACGAATGTTGTCTTTCAAATGCTTTGATGAAATTAGAGGATTGTTCGCAAAAACATTGTCTTTTGCGTAGCCTCACAAAAAAGTCTAAGAACGTCAAATCGCATAATCTCGGTGGCTAATTGACGTCACCACAACGTGAAATTAGACGGCCAGCAAACCTCTCGCGCAATAGAGCCAAAATTAGTCGTGTTGGGTGGCTTGTTGCACCGTCTTGCTGGAACCACATATCGTCTTAGTGCATATCTTCAATCGCAGTCCGAAAAAGTCTGTTACCATTCGACCATACTGCTCCGAATACACAGTAGCCGCTCTTCTCTCGTCATCTTTAAAAAAATACGGCCCTATGTCGTCTCCAAATCATAATGCGCACCACACAGTCACTTTTTCTGGATGTAACGGCCTCTCTTCAATTATTTTAGGATTTTAAAATCCCCAAATGCGACAAGTCTGCTGAAGAGAATTTTGTTTGAAAAATAATCATTTATGGCCCGTTGCTCAAGGACCTGTTTGACGTATCTCCTGCGTTGTTGATGGTCAGCAAAGCTTTAATTGTTACGTGAGCTGGACTTTATATGGATGTAGGTGTAAATCCCGATGCAAAATTCGCCATAATGAGCCGTAAGACAGGCCCAATTACTGACAACGCCGTGAAATCGACAAAATCGGCTCTTCAGTCACTTTTTCACTTACGGCGGTGATATTTTCAGCAGAGCGTATATTACGATGATGCACAGAATATCTAACACGGTCCCCGTTTCTTCAAATTGTTTCACTATCTTGCCAATTGCTTGCACAGTAATACCATTATGACGGCCAAAATCGTTTTTAAGGCGCGAAACGTGGCTACGTTTGAATCCCCACTTTTGTTGTAGGTTTTAACAATTTTAACACATTTTTCTATTATTATTTGATGAATTTTCGTAGATGGCAAACATTCAACTAAAAAATTTGACGTTTCGGTTGACATAAATATTTGATAGCTGTCAAATGACAGCCATACGGTTTTGAAACCACGAAATGGATAACCTAATACAAACTCTTCGTTAATAAAACTAAATATTAAAGTTTTTCGTTTGCTTATAAAATACATCTTCTTTTAGTATATTAGGCTTCGAATTTATTATAACGTTCTTTATAAAATTATGCCGAAATCACCATTGACGGTGCTTCATCAAAAAACAATAGCCATATTATCAATTTTCATGAAATTACTAAGGTTGTTAATTTTCCACATGGAACTCCGACATTAGTAGTAGTAAATTTATTAGAATTCATGCCCCCTATCTACGCATATAATTTCTTTCATTCAAATAGCTCCCTTATTCCTGAAAGCTATTACATACGAAGTTTCGATTTAAACAGTTAAATGCGCACAGAATTCAACAGAAGTACACGCCAAAAATACACATTTCGAGTTATGTAAATCACCAAAATGAAATTTATATGTGCAGGGGGAAATAAGACTATTTAAGAAATACATCAAGCAACTGAAATAATACTAATCTTATTACAAAAGAACAAAAAATTGCCGCACATAAGAACCTTATTTATTTAAAAAAAAAAAATAGAAAATTAGATATTTGTATATAAATCACTTTTATGATAAAAAGAAGTCATAAAATTAATTTATATACTAATATCTAAATTTTTATAACCAGTCCAAAGCTAGAGGAGTTGCTTTGTTCAGCTCGTGGATGCCACCAGGAAAACTCCTTGTGGGCCAGTCGTTTACTATGTGGGCCATGGTATGTTCCACATTTCTGCAGTCGTAGAAGCTAGTATCTATTAGTTTCCATATATGTGCGGAACCTATTTAATTGAGGCGATTGCCTTTGTAGGAGGTTTGCATCAGGCAGAGGTTCTGAAGGATTAGAAATTAAATCTCTATTCCTCAATTCCTGGTGTTTTTCAAGGAAGGCTATTCAGTAATCACTCACAATCATTGGCAGCTGAACTTCCGTATTCAGTCAAATCGGTCTCCTAGATTTCAGTTGGATCTTGGGGACGTTCTTCAAATAATAGTGTATAGAAAGATCAATGTTGTTGGTAATTTTGAGCTGCATAAAGAAGCGTTATTTCGCGATATTTAGCGATAAGAACCTTGATATAGCCATACTGAGAATTACAGACATACATCAATACTATTTCTGAAAACGTAATTTACCCAAGATTACTAAATTTGTCCGAAAGTTAAATTCAACATTCCAGCATGGTTGCAGGTACCGAATTGGAAACATTTATACTATACGAGTTAAATTTAAATTTATGTTAAGGGTTTGTAAACCTTTAATTGAATTTATAATTAATAAGTTAATTGCGCAGGAATACGTCGTTGTAGCGTTAGTTAAATTCGTTTCTAAGTAACAGTAAACATTACACCTATCTGTATGGACATACACGTCGTATTTATCTGCTGCCACCTGATATTTGCTATATCTATGAGGCGATCCATCAAACTTCACTTCACTAGCCAAACTGACGAAGTCTACTGAGACAGAAACACTTGTCTTTGGAAAATACGAGGTGTATGTCCATGTGTACAGATACAGATTTGTGTAATGTATGTCTGTTTCATTTGTAGCAAATGTGTAATACGTACTTAACGTATTGATGTACTGAAATTTCTTTGGTATAACAGAATATTGTCTGGGATTTTATCAGGTCACATCTCCGACAAAGCATTTGATGCTGGTTACCTCAGGTCTTCATTTTTGAACCCCGGTTATTTTTCATTTTGATCAATAATCACCCTTTATTTATAGACAATGATTGGTATACTGCATCGTTTGTTGAGTTATTACATAGCAAGCAGTCCCCGCCGAAAACTCCATTTAGAAGAGCGAATTAAACAGACAAGTAGATTCTCCACTTGATGGAATAGAAATTTGTTAATTTTGACAAATCTGCCAGTATTTATTTTCTTCAACAATGGCAATTTAAGTATTTAGCAGAATCGATGGTATCGGTAGGAAGTGATGACAGGTTTTTAGGAATATACTTAAACATAAACTTGTATTTTAACAGATAGATTTAGAAAATCTATTTCAATTTAATTTTGCAGTAGAATGGAGTGTATCAATAGGAGATGTACTAAGTTTTTAAGAATATACTTAGATATAAACATTTTAAGATAAGCAAAGTGCATTACGCATTAGTATAACTTAAACTGATGCTTTCGAATTTTTAATCCCTTGAATGTTTATTATTTATAGTTGCACACAGCTCACAGCTTGATGTATAAGTTTGTAACTTGGAAACGTGGTAGTATGTAATTGAGTTTTGGTTTATCAAAAGCACATTATTAGACAACTTTTCAGTTGTACATCAAGGAAATCTTATAAAGGTAGTTTTAGATGTTTTGGAGCCTCACAATTCTCTTAGTATATACCTATTTTGGGAAAGAGATTCCTTATACGCTGAGAAAAATATGTAGTATAGATCATTACAATTATAATATGCGATTACTATAAACGATAGTTATAGTAACTATCGTAAAATAGTATAATAAGTTGTGATTAAAAAGATACTATACGCCGTATAAATTCTTAGAGCTTATGTACACAAATAGTATCTAGTAAATAATCTTTATTTGTTCTGGTATCCCTCTTTTACGTTTCAGTATTGATGGGCCGAACGCACCAAGCAGTAGTATGATATTTTTTTATCGGTCACTCATACACCAACTTACTACTGTGATGTCTGTTTTACTACGTTAATTGCAATAGTATTACCTTGAGTCAATTGCCGTATTGTCTACTGTTGATCGTGTAAAATTAATTTACATATATCGCCCATCTGCGTAGGAATAGTCAGATTACAAAATAGTACTATATATAATAATAAAAAATGAATAATATTATTATAGCATCATATTAGGTACCTATGATAAACAATATTAATTGTTTCAATTTTAATCATCTACTTCGACAAGGATAGAATGTGCATTATTCCTTATACAACAAATTCTAGTTTATGCTACTTTTAGAATGATCTTATTTGATATTAGCATCTTCCTCTTTGATTATTAAGTGTGTTGTATATTACCAGAATATGTTAACTTCAAAAGTATTATATATCAACGTTTATAAAATCTACCACAATGCCACTACAAGGAATAATTTCTAGTACTTTTAGTTGGAATTAGTATACGGTTTTGTTTACTGAACTAAAGTTGTGTATATTTCTATAATACATTTTTTGTTCTATGTACAACTATACTTTTCTCAGTATATAATTAGCCACTAAAACCATGCATACAGGACTGAACTAGAACATGTGGCAGCAATATCTAAGTACAGTTATGCGTTTTTGGAAAAATTTTGCTCAGTAATATTAGGACCGTTGTAAATGTAAATGATATTAAAAAAACAAGTACAAATTTTCACTTAATAAAGCCGAGCCCAATGTCTTAAGCTTAAAACTTGTCAAGACCTCCAGGACCACTTAAAGTATATGTGGTGTATGTAAAGTGTTCCATGGTTTCGTTACTACGTAAGAGGGTAGAAATGTTAAATAGACTTTCACTTCCTTAACATTTAAGGGTAACTGAAGAGAATAAAGATCCCGAAAATAACCAATTTGTCACACGCCGGTCTCGAACTTCGAACCCTCGACCAACGACACTTTTACTCCCGTTGTCCGACGTTCTTACTACAAGGCCGTTCGGGCGTAAAGGGCGTATTTGCAGTTTTAATTGTATTTTATGGATACTATTGCTTTGATTTTTCACATCTATAGAATTTCAGCTTACGTAAATAAAATTTATTTTTATTAATATTATTAGTTGCACTAGTTACTGTATACAAATCGGCTACACTTTTTAAAGGAAATTACATTATATTTAACAGCAATAACTTCATATATTTATTTATAAAATATCGCGCTAATTATTTAGAGTTTTTCGATAATTACTTCCTCTATTTCATTTCCACAAAGAGATGTAGTCTAAAAATACACTTTTGACGATTTATAAAAATATCAGAATCAAATACGCCTACACAGGAGGAATTGAAATAAAATTACTTTACGTCGATATAAAACTCCCTTTAAAAAAATACATCCATCTGGAAAGCTTGATAAAGAAACATGCATTTAATCCAATTAATGTTCTAATCTAAACGTTACTGTTTCTTTATAATTAATTTCTTGGTATAATTTTCTGTACAACTTATCTTTTGATATTATTCTTCCTGTTTATGGTTAATTAAAATTTAAATGCTAAAAGCAAACAAATATATAGAAGAATGTTATTCAAACAATTGTCGTTGGAAAGAAATATTAGTGGTAAGCAGAATACTTCGACAAATTCGCAAAGACAAATTCTATCGGTTTATATAACAGTTGTAAACGTCTAGTTAGTTTCGAGTTGTCAATAAGATAAATCAACAAATGCCAAAATATCTGTAATAACGGATACTTCGTGATAGTTTTTGTCAATTCGGTTAATGGTTAATTAAAATTTAAACGTTGAAATCAAACAAATATTAGAAGGTTGTTATTTAAACAATTTCCGTTGGAAATAAAAATCAAAGGAAAGCGGAATATTTCGAAAAATAATTATTTGTGTTCCAAGTAGAGGTAAGTGTACTTTTTTATTCAAGGTGGCAGTTTGTTGAGGTCCATAAGCTACCGAAAATGAAGGAACCTTACGAGGATGCGCATTAAATTTTTCTCGTTACTACAAACACATTACTCAATAATATAAATTGATATTTAATAAAAATAAAAAAATATGACACATTTGTGATAGTTTTTAAAAATATAATTGAGCATCGGATGCCTATTGTCATCATGGTGCTCGAAATGTTGGCGTATAAACAAAAAATTCAATTTACGCAAAATGTATAATTTACAATGAATGAATTAGAAGAATTTAAAGGATTTTTGGAAATTGAGGTCAGTGCTAATGCAGCTCGAGTTACAATTCTGCCGGAAAAATCAAGGGCTCGGTATGAGCGAACATACAGTAGCATTAAAAAATGGTGCATTAGCAGAAAAGTTAAGGAAATGGATGAAACTGTGTTTCTAGTATATTTTCATGAAAGAGCGTCTCTTCTGAAGTTCCCAGATAGTTTATGGAGTGAATTTGCAATGCTGAAATTGACAATGTGCGTTCATGAAAACCTTAAGGTGACAAAATTTAAACAGGTAAAAGTGTGTTTATGGTCCTGTCCATTTATTTGCAGTTAAATAGCATTTCTTAGAAGAAAAAGCAATGGTTATATTCCAAAAATAGATAAAAAATTTTTACAGAACAAGAGGTTAAAAAGTTTCTTAGTGATGATCCGGACGATACGTTTCTTATGATGAAAGTCACGATGGTATTGGGAATTGTTGGTGCATACCGTACAGATGAACTTTATAATTTGAAGTTTGAAGATATGGAAATAAAATTTGATTCGGGAATTGTTAAGTTTCAGCATTCCAGGAACAAAACTCCCCGTAGATTTGTAACTACTAGTAGGTTTCATTATTACAATGAAACCGTCAACTGGTTCAAGATCTTTGAAAACCACATCAAGTTACGGCTGAATAATTTTAAAGAAATACGATTCTTTGTACGTTATGGCCCAGGGAAATGCGTTCGAGAAGTAGTAGGTAAGCATACTCTGTCCGCCATACCAATGAAAATTGCAAAATTTCTGAATCTGGAAGATTTCAGAAATTTATACTTTTAGGAGAACTTCCAGTACTTTGTTAGCTAACAGTGGAAACGACATCCTTGCGTTAAAAAGACATGGAGGACGTAAATCCTCTACAATTGCAGATGGATGTGTAGGAGATTCGATAAATAATAAAGTAGAAGCGGCCAACAGAGTTTCATATGAAATCACTGGAAGCTCATCTCGAGAGCCTGTAGTTTAAGGCAACATAGCAAACATCAGTATAATTGACATAGTTGACTATGATGAAGCTGATGGTGTGAATGGTGTGCATGGTGTCGTTTCTGTTTCAAATAACGCAAATAATGAGAACTAATAAAGTTAAATATTTTGTAAACACACTTTTATTGAATAATAAAAATTGTTACAATTGCAAAATTAATATTAACATCAATAAATAAACATGTTCTATCAATTATAATTACATATTTAATTATTTATACCGTATAGACAGCAGCACCATGTGCGAAAAGTGATCTAACTACTACGGTAAATGACCTACTGTGGCAAAACATTTTTTATCTGCTCCCAGTATGGTAAGTAGACTATTGCTAAATTGTTTCCAAGCAGGTATCAATTTTACCGCGAAAGTCTTAGTTGCTATTGACGACGGGTGATAACTGATCTACTTACCACCCTTTGGTAAATAAGTGATTTCGAGTCAAATAATAAAAAAAATATGTTGAACTTCAAATTGTAATTATTATTAATTAATATTTATAATTACGGTACAAATATTACAATTGGTAACATTATTTGCAAAATTTGGATAACTTGGATTCTTCTCAAAATGATTTGACTGCTCCATTTCAAAAAGCTAAAGTTCAATTTTGATCAATTGATTGATGCGTTGTAATAACCTGATGCGATGTGTCACTGGTGGCTTCAGATGAAGTATCGTTGTGCAGAATCCTGTTTGCTATATCATTTTTGTTACATAAACTGTCAGCATTATAACTTTCTGCAATCGTCGCTGATGTCCACCCATTTACGTCAAAAAAATTAATAAATGTCACTGTCAAAATAAATTGATCACGAAATATAAAATTTGATTTTTTATTCGTGAACCGTAGCTATGGGAGCAGATAAAACGTTATACACAACGCAGGAAAGGTAAGTATTTTGACCAGTCTCGGATTCATTTACCAGCCCTCGCTCCGCTCGGGCGAAAACCGTCCTCAACTGATAAAAGCTTTTGTGGTGTAAATAGTTATTTTGTTCTTAGCTACAATCTTAGATAGGTACTACTAATTTGGGCATCTGGTTGTTTTACTTTTCATTATTTTCGATTTTTTGTCAATGTAATGTTAATTTATAAAAGTGGCAGCGAGGTAACAAATTTTATCGGTTTAGGTAACAGCTCCAAACGTCTCGTTAGTTTCAAGTTGTAAATAAGATAAATTAAAAACTACCAAAACATCGGTAATAACGGACACTTCGTGAAATTTTTGTCAACCCTGTTTAAGGTTAATTAAAATTTATATGCTAAAACCAAACAGCTATGTAGAAGGATTTTATTGATACAATTCACGTTAGAAAGAAAAAATAATGAAAAGCATATTTCGAAAAGTTTATAAAAAATATATTTTATCGGTTTATATAACAGCTTCAAACGCCTCGTTAGTTTCAAGTTGTAAATGAGATAAATCAAAAAATACCAAAACATCCGTAATAACGGATACTTCGTGACTTTTTTCTCAAATAAACTTTATTTATTTTTGCAAATTGTGCTAAGCATGAGCCTGTATTATAGCCGCCCATCAGTTTCCCCGCAAATAACTGTTTATTTAAATAATGGGAAATTCAAACTGGAACCACTTTATCGACTTATTTGCGAAACAATTTTATTTGCTTATTTTAGCGCCGAATATTCGCAAAATATGTATCGTTCGTAATGTCGCTAAAATATTTTTGACGTTCAATGTGCCATGATTAGAACTATATCGCGAATTTGAAAATAATAAAAAAAGCAATACTAATTCAATTAGAAATTCTTAATGGATCCTTTTTATACATAACGTGGATGAGATGTATTAGCAAAATTAACAGATATATGCCAAAAAATGTTTGTTAGAAAATAGAATAAGTACATGTTCATGAAATTTTTGTCGAGTTGAAAAAATTTGATAATTTTTTTGTATTATTAAACTTATTTAATATATACCGTTATCGCTTAGTGTGTATTTAAAATTATAGAAAACTATTATAAATTTATTGCATAATACATGCCCAAAATAAATATTTATTTAAAGATATTTGAGTTAATATTATATTATTAAAGTAAGTACTGATACTGGAAATAATTTAAAAAATATATTATTTATATTATATATTATACGAAACCACTAAATTTTTTTTATTGATGAATAAAATATATTTTAATCTTCCCAGACAGACATGAAAACAAAACAAAAACTGAAATTTATTTTTCAAAATAGTTTCCTTGCTTTTAATTTTAAATACAGGTATTCGTACACCGTTTGAAAAACATGTACAGTATGACCAGAAATATACAGTACTGAATTAAAAAAATATTTATTGCTCACTTAATTTAACAAAATTGACAAGTTAATATATATTATAATAGCAAATGATATGCTGTATATGCCCATCATTCTGTTGGATGCCCAACTCAAGGCGATGTTGTAGATTTAGGATCATGTTTTAAAATGTAGGTTGTTGCAAAGTTCGGATGAAACGAATAATAATTGCCATTCTTAATTCCGGAATTGTAGTGGCTCGATTGTTTTGAAAAATTACTGTTTTTATGATGCCGCAGATGTATACATCGGGGTGAGTAAGGTCCGGACTATGTGAAGGGTAATTAAAGTCTGTTTTTAGAGAAATTACTCTCCAAAATGATCCCTAATTATTCTCAACGATTGACCAGCGGTGTAACTAGTCGCACCGTCCTGCTGAAACCATTGTCGATGCAGCAATCTGTTGTTGCATCGACAGTGATCTACAGAATCGTCTAAGGTCCTCTGATATCAGCAGCAAGTTCTGATACCTTTAATTGTTGACGGTGGCAGTTTGCCTTTGATGATCAGTTATGAAATAAGGGCCGATAATCCCACTTTCAGAAGCTGCACACCATATGGTCACTCTTTGTTCATGAAGTGGTGTTTCAATGAATTCCTCAGGAGGACTAAACTTAATGCTTCTAAAAGTCTGCCTGTTAATATGGCCGGAAAGTGAAACATGGGACTCATCTGAAAACCAGATATTAGTCAAGAACTCATCATCTTCATAAATGTAAGCCAGGATCCGAGCACAGTAAACTAAACGTTGTGTTTTATCATTTTGATTCAGTTGATGTCACTTTTGAATTTGGTAAGGGAAACCACCAATATCCTTGACCATCAAACGCATAGATTCTCTTCTTATATCCAGTTTTAAGACTTCGTATGCTTCTTTTCGGTGATTGTGTGAGACTTGCAACATTACCCGTTCGTGATTTTCGTTCACTCGAACGCTTTTCTTTCTTCCTAACTTGCCATTTCGTTGTATGTTAACATTGCCAGTAGTTTTGAATTTGTTAATAACGTACAAAATAACACTGTTTGATGGTTTAAGCTTTTGAAACATCTGCTCAAATTGGGATCCAACCCATTTAATGCTGGATCCATTATTTCTGCCAAACTCGTATGAGCGATTATAAGTTTCACATTTAAAAATTTTTTCTTCGGTTGTGAGCATCTTATTCACAGACAATGTTTTCTACCCTAACAGATAACAGGTTAATGTTTATTTAAAATAAGTTTGACAGCAGTGTTATTTTCATAACAACTGTGAACAGAGTTACAATTTCGATACTGTATATTTACGGTCATAATAGTGTTTAAGCTACAACTGCTATAAGTAAACTAACTGTCCTTATATCGCCCCTGTGTTTTTTTTTTGAGATTCGGAAACAAATAGTAGTTACTGGGTACTAATTCTGAACTATCAGGTGGGTCTTCAATTTCTTCAACGCCGCAGTCAACAGGAACAGCTTTCGAAAGTCTTGACTTATTGTCGTAGAGCAAACAGACACGCGTGAGTGTTCCGCCTTTTATCACTTTAATAGAATGTCTGAGACGATGCATCAAGCTCGCATAATACGCTCTATTTACCATACTTATTCAGATAATCAATCAGTTAAATTTTTTGACATTTCCAAAAAACAGTTGTCATTATTTTTCCTGCAAAAGGAATGGCTTTAAATATCTTCGAACGGCTCGAGTCCTTAACACGCCACTATATAGACCATTGTTTCGATTCTGAATCATAATGATGGACTCAAGTTTTATCTCCAGTAACAAGTGGATCGATAATTAAATATGGTTCGTTCCCATAATGCGCTAAGCATTGTTCACACGTCTCTAGCCGGACACGTATTGCAATGGCGGAAGCATTTGCACTTTGCACTAACTTTTGTCATTGTGTAGACTTCTAAAGACTGTGGTGACAATTGTTGCTTCTTTGATCTTACATCTTCCAGTACTAAATACTTGTTTTTTTCAACAACATCTGAAGCGATCATATTATTAAGGCGACCTGGACAGGGTTCATCATTCAATGATTCTCGACCATATTTAAACGATTTTAAGCACTCGCAAATAGTTGACTTAAAAGTACAATCATTTCCGTATACAGCCAATATTACTTCGAGAATAGTTTTTTGAGCTTTTCGTTGTTTAGCAAGGAACTTTGTAATGGTTTTATATTTATTTTTTTAAAATTTTGATGTAAAATCAATGTGTGACAACAAAAACTGACAGATAATAAAATTAATAATGGTGAAAATGTTTTATAAATTGTCACACAAGTTACCAAGGTATATGTGATTTTAAAAAGCATAATGAGAGATTGCATTAAAATTTATAGCTGTCTAAGTCTGGGAAGATGAAAACGGTCCTTCATAGGTAAATAGACCATAAAACATTTCTCCCATAAAAAATATTTTTAGATAATAATATATTAGAATTTAAATTGTGGAAAAAATATATCAATTAGAGTTAATAACTTAAGTTTCAAATAAACATTTTTTAAAAATATATAAGTTAATATCTCATTAACTCAACGAGTAATGGGTTTTCTTAATCTAACATAGATGAAATGTAGCAGCAATTTGAACAAATATTTGCCAACATTCTTTTGTTGGCAAACACGATACACAGGTAGATATATATTCAAAATTTTTGATTTTTTAAAGTTGAAAGTTAAAAAACTAATAATTCTTTATAATATTAGATTAATGTAGCTTACATTTAAAATTATGGACGAGATATTTATAAAATGGAATTCGTTGTATAATATGAGCCGAAAATAAAGATTGTTTTAAAGATATTTCAATTAATATTCTTACAAAAACTCATTAAGAGCTAGAAATAACTAAGAATTTTCTTTATTTACGCACAGCAAAAGATTATTTCGTAAATAAAGCATCTCATATTGACAAAATTCCTTTAGATCAAATATACATATATTTTTTTATGTGAAGGATATTTATTACATTCAAGATAGTTTGTTCAGAAATAATTCAGATTTAATTTGAAGATATTAGGAATAAGACATTCACTTATTTTTTCAAAGACATCGAATCTGGTGATGTGGATATGGTTTTCCTATAACTTTAAACGATATTGATTTCATTATATTTTCTTTTATTTCAATGTTTTTAAATAGTTATTTTTAAAACTAGTTGTACTCGTTTCGATCAAAATTTACAAATATTTTTTTACTTTTGATTATTAGTAGACATATTCCGACGTTTGTATATACAGGTTCTGTTAAAAGTAGTTGATCCCCTTGCAAGCAAAGAACTTAAAATGCCAAGTCAAGATTTATGCAACGACAAGATTGTATGAAACATGTGGTGTCTATAAAAGAAATAGTAAATTTTTGAATGGTAGTTAATGTTAACACAACATTCTTATTGACTCAGTAAAGACAATAATTTCCAAACGGTTTCTTTCAAGCCAATGTTACAAAATCTTTTTGTGTTTTATTTTATGGTTGAAACCAAGATTAAAGTGGGTAGCGTTGCAAAATCTTTCTATTCTTGACAGAAGTGATTGCCCAAAAATGTACTAAAAATTAATTTTACATCCTAACACTCAGAAAAAAGGATTTCTATATTTGAGAAACTTTTTTCTCTTGAAAGTATTTTTTTGACTTGAAAATATTATAAAATACAAATTAGTAAGTTTTCTTGTAGTTAGTATAATCATTCTTTAAATTTCATTTTCTGCGAGAAAAAAATTTCTTAAGGAGAACATTGCAATTTACTTAGGTATATTTAGAAATGAACAGTGCATACGAATTTTATCGGTGGGAAAACGGAAGACTTCATCCCAGTTAGGGATATTCCAGGTCTAAGCTATTATTTTGATTTGCGAATATTAAATATGTATATACATAATGCGGTGCATTAAACCAATTGTTTTTTGTATTGTTTAAGACCTTTTTTTTATTAATTGCTATATCCTTGTATACGTTATTAATTTTGGTATTTAGACGATATTTAGAAACTACAAGAGTATTAAATGCGGAAGGACTGTTATATGTATATTAGAATACGCCACAAACATCACTTTGTAAATGTTAAAAAGTGCTGTTCAAAAAGATATTATATTTGTACTATCTATTTAGCAAACTTATTCGACTTTTGAATGTACTTTTCACTGGATTTAGATATATTTTTATATTAGCGAACGTCTCCCTTGCTTAACATTTAAAAATGAAACCAGCCATTCCATACGTTCTATATAGGTAAGGTATATGAATATAAGATTCAACACTTCTTACCAGTATTTGACAGTATTCAACTTAACATTGACCACTTATTGACGTCTTCTTTCTTAATTGGCAACACTTAGATATACGTCCTCCAAAGCATCTAGTTTCAGTTTTGCTGTCTGTTACCTGTTTCTGTAAAAGTTCCTAATAATTTCTTCTTCTTCGTTTCATGTATTAGGTTTTATTCCTGTTACGGTACCCATCTTTTACGAGACCTTCCTACATTTCTTTTTCCATGGCATTTATAGTATTTTGCTTTAAATAAGAGCCTCTCGCAATTCATTCTGTCAAGGTGTTCGTTTCATTTTCTTCAATTAGTCCTTATTTTGTCGTTTAGGTGATCTACACATTTGAAACAATCGATAACCTTACGCTTTTGCATAAGTTGAGCTCATTTGGAATTAGTCCTGCCCTTGTAACATTGTTGTACAGTTTTTTTTAAGCTTAGACTGAATTTTATATATTGGAATGGATTCACATCGTATGCTTACTTAGCCACATCTGGCGTGCCCCAAGGATCAAATCTTGGCCCTCTTCTATTTAATGTGTTTATCAATGATTTGATTACTTTCACTCCTTCTTTAGGTGCAGATGATTTAAAAATTTAACAAGCTATTAGAAGTATTAATAGGTCTGCTCTTATATCTCAATTTCTTACTCTATCCAACCTTGTGCAACCTTTAACTTTTCTAAGGATTTTTTTTTTCTTGACTTTGTATACGACTTTCTTGCTTCTTTGTGGTAATCCAGGTTTCACTTACATATAGAAGTGTTGGAACTGCGATTGTATTGTAAAATTTAATTTGAGTGTCTTTTCTCGTTTTATTTTTTAGGTGTTTATTTATACTTCCGCATATATTGCTGAATTTATTGATTTTTTTATTATATATGTCTTTACTGTATCCAAAGGTTAAGTCGCATTCAAGATATCTAAAGTACTGTACGTGTTCTAGAGTCCTGTTGTGGATTACACTTTTTGTCCTTATTTGTTCGTTTCCAATAAAAGCCATAGTTTTAGTCTTTTCAGTTGAGGTAACCATATCAAATTTAGAACTTATTTGGTTTAGTAGATGTATTAAACGTTGTAGATGGGTTTCACTGTCCGTCATAATTACTGCGTTGTCAGCGTATAATAGGTTATTAAGCAGAGTCTTTCTGTCGACGTAGATGCCCTTTTCCATTTCTGCATTATTTTATGTATATATATATATATATATATATATATATATATATATATATATATATATACAACTGTCCAGGAAAGTATGCAACAAAGGGAAAACTTTTTAATGGTCTATTTCTCAGGAAATTTTATTCTTTATAAAAGTTTTTGCTTTACTTGAAACCCATTTACCCGTTAAAATAAATGAGTCACCATATTAGATAGTAAAAATACAATTATTTTATTAATTGTTCAAAATTTCCGTGCCTATTTAATATCTTGTTGGCTAGTCAAGTGCGTAAGTGATATTCATTACCAGAAACCATCATTCTTATTTCCATCACAGATGCTATAAAATACATTACTATGGCAGAACGTTTAACTTTACAAGAAATGCTCATATGTGGCGATAATTATAAGACATGCAGAGACACAGCTGCGACTTTTAACGAAAGGGATCTCAATAAAAACGTTTGTTGGTCCACGGTATCCAGAATTTTGCGACAATTTAAACAAACAGGCTCTTTGAAATTTAATTTTAAAAAGGAACATGACAGACCAGTAAGAAATTTAGATAATTCTTTAAATGCTTTACAAAGTGTAATTGAGGATCCTAAATTATCTGTGAGAAAATGTACAACTAATTTAGGCTTACGTAAATCATCAGTACATCAAATATTAAAAACATATAAGTTTACTCTATTTAAACCAAGATTTTCTTGATACAAGGTGAAATAAAAACGGACACAACATTTCCCAAAAAAATATTATTAACCGATGAAGCGACATTCACCACAAATGGTGTAGTTTGTTCGCAAAACTGTCGTTGGTGGTCTCAAGATAATCCACATTTCCAAATGGAGTGTAAAACCAATATTCACGAAAGATAAATGTTTGGTGCGGAATTTTGGAGAGAAGAGTGGTGGGGGGTGCATTTTTTTCAGCAAACTCTAAATGCTGAAAGGTATTTAGCATATCTGACTACCGAATTAGAAGATGAATTTGACTTACCTTTACAAACAAGACGTTCTTTGTGGTCTATGCAGGATGGTGCACCTGCACATAATTCTCGTCGAGTCGTGCAGTATTTAAACTAAGAATTTCAAGAAAAATGGATAGGAAGATATTAAATATTTCCGTGGCCTCCATGCTCGCCAGATTTAAATTCTTTGGATTATTTTTTATGGTGTTGGTTGAAAAATCAGGTGTATCCAGATAGGTCATTTGATAACCAAGATTTGCAGAATAGGATTAGGGAAGCGGTAACGCATTTAAATAATAATCCCAATTTCCTGAAAAATGCCGTCAGGGACGTAGACGTATAAATTTATGTATTGTACGAGAGGGGTATCATATCAAGTGATGTTTGTTTAAAACATAAAAATAACATTTTTTTGTATTATCAAATTATTAAAAAATATTTTCATTATTTATTTCATTTGTTTTAACGGGGAAATGGGTTTTAAGTAAATCAAAAACTTTTATAAAGAATAAAATTTCCAGAGAATTAGACCATACAAAAGTTTTCCCTTTGTTGCATACTTTCCTGGACACGTTATATATATATATATATATATATATATATATATATATATATATATATAGGTATATAGAGTGGATTTAAGGAAATGCTGCACCCTTGTCTAGCCCCTAATAATTTCTAAATAAATATAACGGAGCTCTTATAAGAACAAACAGCGGAAATTAGAAAGCCTTGTTGCTTTGGCGGATATATATTTTAAATTGTCGATTCTTAAGCAAAAATATTAATGCAAATAGCATTGTTCTTTTGAACCAAATTATATAATTTCGTGCTAATCAAATTTTTAATGGTGTTGGTATCTTAATACGAGGTCGCTTTGACGGGAGTTACTTTTTTCAATAAAATGACTTATTTAGGGTAAAAAATATATTTTATTTTTCGTCATCATCCTCTTGCAAGTCTACATATTTAGCGCAGTGAGTTCTAAATTTCTCAAACAATCCAAATAATAATCTTACGGCAACTCTACAAAATATATTTTGTCTCGGATATCACCTCTTCATTTGGTCCGAAATCTCTTTTCATTGACACATTTTTTTAAATTGGAAAAATGAAAAGAAATCACTGGAAGCCAGATATGGCAAATATGGTGGATAAGGCAGTAATTCGTAACGCAATTCGACAAATTTTGTTGTAGCAATAGCGGACGAATGAGAACGCGCATTGTCATGATGGAACAACACTCTTTTCTTCAATAAATGCGGTCGGTTTTTCTTCAGTTCTGTGCCAAGACGTGTCAAAAAAATCAACATAATACTGGCTAGTTGTCGGTTTTCTCTTTTTTAAATTATCAATATTGAAAACACCTTTAAAATCATAAAAAGAAACTGCGACCATTACCTTATCGACCGAAAAAACTGTTTCTGGTTTCTTGGTGGTACGTTTCCCGGGAGAACTCCATTGTATCGATTGTATTTTCATTTCTGGAGTATAATGATGTATCCAAGTTTCATCTACTGTGACATATCGACGGAAGAATTGCCTTGGATTACGTTGAAGGAGCCAAACAATCTCCTGGTATTTGGATGCGAGCGCGCATTTGATCAACATTAAGCAAACCCCACACCAATCTCGCGGATAGCTTTTTCATATTTAAATGTTCATGCAAAATGTTACATGCTCGTTCGGTTGAACTGTTTATTTCATTAGCTATCTCACGTACTTTCAATCGATGATGGCTATTTGCAAAGACATGGATTTTATGAATCATTTATGGAGCAGTTGTAGTAAATGATGGTCTGGGACGTTTTGCTTCATCGGTGCTCATATGGTCACTTTTAAACGCAAAAAACCACTTACGAATCAATCTGTGAGACGCAGCACATTCACGCTAATATTTATGTAACTTTTCCTCGGCTTCTTTAATTGTTTTTCCACGTATAAAATAATGTTCAATTAACACTTGTAATTCTCTTTTCTCGATATTTACACCACAACTAAATTGCTTTCTTTAAATGAGTATAAAATACAACCTATTTGTCCGATTTGTTTGAAATTTTGACAGTAGACATCAGAAACATGGTGGAAGTCAGTAAGATAATCACCCTAGCGAAAGTGTTATCAACCTTTGAAAAGCCACTCTTGCGTCAAACGGCCCTCGAATATCTTAGATTGTCAATTCTCAAGCAAAAATGTGAATTTATTGATGCAAATAGCAATATGTATTCTTTTGAGCCGAATTTTGTAATTTGTTGCTAATCTAATTTTTAATGGTTTACCTTAAGACATATATGCATTTATATCAATAAGATTACATTGTTATATCAAACAAACTACAGTTTCAAAACACATATTAATTTTCTTTATATGAAGTTATCAGGTCCTTTTCAAGAAAGTAAATTACTTAATTGCAACAATCGAAATTAGTTTTATTCATAAAGGAAAAAAAATTCTCCAACTAAGGATATAATTCTAAGAAATAAGTAATTAAACTTCTAGTTTCAAAAATTCTTTTATTGTAAATACATACCGCTACAATATTGTTTCGCCACACAATGGCTTCATCAGGTGGATGTAATACTGGATATATAAGGATATAATTTCTTGGTTTTTGAATTAAAACAAGATAATATTTTCTTGTTCACATATGAGAATAAAAATTACTTAATTCAAGTCATTCTTCTGTATGTAGCACCTTGAATAGTTGAATTTGAAAAGGGTTCTCAAATACATTTAACAATAAATATGTATATATGTGTACATGCAAATATTGGCATAAGATTGAAAATATTGGGTTATAGGAACCTATTATATAAACACATAAATGCGACCGACGTATTCTTTTAATAAATGCTAATATATTAGATATGCTGAAATTGCGTTGAAATTTTAGCACTAAATATAAGTCGAACTAAAATTTTGATAACATTTAAATTGTTCGGAACTATATGAGCTTTCACAATACATTAACACATTTCTTAAATAGATATAAGTCGTTATTTATTGCAATAATTAACATGTCGTATGGGATGGCTATTGGTATAATAATAATTTAATACTTTGGGTTATACAATTAAGTGAAAATATTTTTATAGTGCGGGGTGATATATTTCGAAATTCCACGTATTTATATTTTTTGAGTTGCATTATTTAAATTCATATATTTAGAATTTGGGACTATATTTTATAGTTCCAATATTAGTTTTCATTGCAAATCTTATTTCTGATAAAAGTACTTGATATATTTGTCTTTTAAATTATCATCTTCTATGAATATAACGGGTGACCATAATGATTGAAAATTTGTTCTTTAAGTTGGCAATACTTGTTCAACTTTATGTTGACATAACTGATTCCTAAATTTAAATTTGTCAAACAAGTAATTCCAACCATATTTATCCATATTTGCACAGACTATTCTAACCCAAAAATATAAATACAAAACGAATGATCAGGCAAAGAATTTCTTAGAGTTGGCAAATTAAATATTTGTTTCAATCATTTGTAGTCACTGGTTTAATATCTCCACTAAGGTTGGTACACCCCATATAAATGATAAAGGATTTGTTGACAGGATTTACAAGGTTTTGGACAGTTTGCGTTGACGATTGCTATATATTGCTTTCGTGTGCTTCACAAATTAATAGTAATGGTTAAATTCAGTAATTTTTATAATATATCACCAAATAAATCAAGTATAGGTATATTTGGAAGCCCGTAGACAGATTTAAATTTAACAGTGATAAAGTGAAGCAGAGAAGCCAATCTAAGTCAAATAAGACACAGATTTTAAATATTGAAAAATTAGCTATTAATAAATTAATTTTATGATAGATTTTGTACTTTTGCCCTTCTGTTAAATGTACTTTATAATTGGTCTTGTATATAATAATGTATATAAAATTTTAAAGATGGTTCCATTTTCTATTTAAGATGTTAGGGGTCATATAAAAAAAAAACTTAAAAAACTATTTATAAAAATCATATCATATTTTTTTAAATTTTAGATTTAAATTTACACAGCTTGGCTATTTTAATGTTTAATTATTTTATAACAAGGTATTTTGCATGTTCTGGTGTTGTAAAACATACATTAAAATAAAAGCGCAAAGAAAATTAGTACATTAAATTTGTTAGTTATTGGTAGCGTTTACAGTTGTAAGTTATCCATAGATTTTAGCAACAAATTAGTGTTTCAATAACATTTGCGTCGCCGATAGTTTTAATATAGTTTTTATGTTCTCTAAAGGTTCTATTATTACTAATTATTTATAATTTTTAATTTTATTTTAAATTTGAATTTTGGAAAACCAAAAATTACTTTCAGGGCTCACGAATGGTAATTATTTTATTCATTATTATACTACAAATCCAACATATACTATGAATTCACAGGATAGATTTAAATAGAAACTCAATTCACAGACAATTGCTACCTTTGCAAGATCCGAGCATTTTTGCATTGGAAAACCAACAAACTTGCATTTATCTGGCATTTATTTGGTCGACTTCGTAATTTTGTAACGTTATTAAAAGAGGTAAAAAATTACTTTCTACGTTTGAGAAGGCAGAATGTGCAAAATCGTGATGTAAGATAGTGGCCGGGGTTAATACTTATGTTAAGACTGGCAAAATGCGCCCCTGTGAATTAGCCGTCTGGAAATCCATTCATTAATTAATTTTTCGCCAGTGTAGATAAACTGCAGAGTTTTTTAGTGATAAAAAGAAACTGATATGCTCATCCCAATAAGTTTAGAGTGAAAAATACCAACGAAACAATAAACACGTATCAAATGAAGTATTATTAAGGTGAGGAAGGAACTACAAAATTACAGAGACTGACCAAATGAAATACATTATTTAAGTAAGTAAATATCTGATAATCCTTAATCAAATAGCCTCTCAGAAAGAAAATTGTATAGGTAAATGTATGTTATTGCCTTGTTTTTGTAAACGTTCTTGTGTGTGACCATCGAATTGAAGCAAAGTTGTGTGGACAAATTTGATTTTTTAAAAATTATTTGTTTCTGAATTGACTGATTATACATGTGTAATCCTTTTAATAACTTCCTGTATGTGTGATTTAATTACTTTAGTATATATAATTAATTATGATGTTGAATATTTTATAAGAATGTCTAAAACAGAAATGCATAAAGCAACAATTAATTAAAAATGTAAATAAAAATGTGTGTCCAAGTTGTAACTGCTCAATTTTAGCTGCTACATTTTGCTTTCAACATACTCGTGTTAGATTCACTGAGAGTTTTGTTGTTCAATATACAGAAAATGATCTGTTTATTTGATTTCTGAATTTTGAATGCTAGATCCTATTAATGAATATTGCCCATGAAATATTTTTGTATCTGTTAAAGGTTTACCACTCTCAAAGATAGTAGTAATTATTACTAATATAAATGGTTGAGTAATAAATCTGTAAATTGTATTTCAAGCTGCAGTAGTGATGGCTGCTAGTAAATATTATATTGGTTAGCTAGAATTAAACCAAAATCTTTAGAGAGGAATTGATTTCGATACCCACAATTGATGCCCAAAAATTCTTGATTCATTGGTGATTGATGGCTATTTCGTAAATATTAAAAGTATTGTTATTGTGACTGATTTGTACTAACGTACTGTTTGGCCGGATTTCCATTTGATTGAGCACAATTAACCTGTTTTCAATTATTCACAGTGCATTGACAATAAACAATATTTTATACTAGTTGGAGTAGAAAAAATGTTTTTATCTGTATTGGTACTCATCACAATTTTTTATAAATTACAATTATACAATTTTTATAAATTTAACAACCTATGTAAACGTGAATTAAATAATTTTAATTAAGTTTTTTTTTACTAAGAATTTTTGATTTAGACACTGATAATAAATTAGAATTTTTGAATTTCTATGTCAATAGCGCTAATAGAAAATTGCTTAATAAAATTTTGAAAAATTAAGGTTTTTACTAGGATTTTAGGCCTATTATGTGTCCAATTTTTAGTAGTCTATAGATCTCGATATAATTTATTATTGAAATGAGCAAATATGAGAAAATTAAAGGCTGTGTCCAATTGTTTTGGTCTAGAAACAAAAAATCATTTCGGTATGTTCAAAAATTGGTATTTTTCAATGATTTATCACGTTTCCAATTGTCCTGCTTCAAAATTCACCATTGTGTGTCTAAAAATAAGGAATATTTTTAGGTTTTTGAGGCTTTTTTGGTCATTTTTTTCATGTGCCCAAAATTTGGTGATCTGTAGATTTTGAGGTGCTTTTGTGGTATCTAAAATTGAGGTATTTCAAAGGATTTTATGTTTTGGGCGATTTTTTACTGACTTTTATTTGTGCCTTATCTTGGTACAGGAGTAACACCTCATACTCTACTGTTATGTATGTTAGAATTTATAGTTACAGTGATAAAGGTTGTAAATTATCCATAGTGTTTAATGAGAAGTTATCATATCCATTAAATTAAATTATATTTGTAAAGCTGGTATCAACCCCATATAAATGAAAAAAATTGTTAAAGTTTATATCTGATTTACAGGGTTTTGTACAGCTTACGTTGAGGATTGCTTTAACGTGCTTTACGGATTAGATTACAAGTAATGGATAGATTTAATTAATTTCATAATATATATTACCAAATAAGTCAAGTCTATTATTGGAAGCCCAGACAGATAGAAAATTTAACCGTGATAAAGAGAAGCAGAGCAAGCCATCTTAATTTCAATAAGTCAAAAGATTTTAAATACTGGATAATATTCACAAAAATATAACTTTTTAGAAGGATGCAAGAACGAAATATTTGCTATTGATAAATAAATTTTATACTTTGCACAACTGTTGTACTGTTAAATTTTGGTATATTTCGACGAAGACGAATTTTCTAAATTTGTATCAATTTAGACAATTAAATTGAATATTGAAAGCTTTAATGAAAATGATAGAATAAAAGTTACTTCATTGGGTTATGATTACATTATAATATGTAGATTTCTGTTAATTAGAATATAGTTACTTTTAAAGCATTCAATATTTTGGTCAATACAAATGCATGATTGCATGATTTACTTAAAAAGTGTAAAAAATTAAAAAAATGCTATAGGAAATATGTATTGTTTATTGTATATATTTCGAGTATATAAATGTATTCATTTCTAGAGAATATTAACAAATTACTTATTGTACATTGAAGAAATGAAAATTTCATATTCCTTCTGTGATATGGTATCTTTCTGGGGAAATATGATTAAGAATTAAGAAAATGTATCGTTTTTAAAACCTCCCCTAAAAAAAGGATATAAACAAAAAGATTTTAGAGTGGCTAAACTTAACAATCCTATTATAAAGCGATCGCAATACGAATTTGTGATTGATAAATCGTAATTGATGGAAAAACATGCGTGAAATTGTAGTAAAATTAATGATTGTTTGACGTAGCTTACGAACCGAATTACCTACTTTCAAAAAATCTTGCCTGAAAGCGTTTTGTATTGGCGGTAATATACTAGATCCGATAAATATAGAAGAAATACAAGAAATTTGGATTTATCTAATAGTTAATGCTGTTCATACCTTGAAGGATATTTCAGGAGCCTTTTCAGCGAGCAGATGAATCAGGATATACACGTCACAATATTTACAAATAAAAAAGCACTATAGAGCAACAGTCGACTGTTTACTGTTTCCTTATCAAAAAAAAGCACTTGATTATTTGATGACACAATATATTAACACAATGTGCGATATAAATTGTTTTTATTTTTCGATTGTTTCACAGGAATAAAACAGAATATCATAAATGTCTAACAGTAACCAAACGCACGTCAAAATCAAAACATAATTGGAACACCAAAATATAATCCGCACAATACAAATAAACAATAGAAAACACAGGCGACGTCGGAAGATGATTTAATTTTTAACCCGTTATCTTGTTGTTGTTTTAGGTGGTTGTAAATGATGGAAAGGGTTGTAATCATAAACACAATGACGTCCTGTGCTTTACATTGAAGCGGTTGGAAACCGACTGAAGAGTGCGGAAAATCGGAAACACGTACTTTACCCCCACTACAGCCCAAATGGTGACCCCCACCATCGCGACGACCCGAAATTTCAGTTAAATTCTGAAATTATATTGGTTAATAACGCTGAATAGGTACAATCCTATTCAAATTGAACTTATTCGTGTCGGTGTCGGTGGAAAAAATCAAGCGAACGCGATATGTGCGGCGGTTTTGCGGTTCACAATCGCTCGTTCATTGGAAACAAACGCGAATCGGCGGGGGAGGAGCTTAGAGAATTGTGAGAGAGCAGGACTACGCGCGTACGGCGTTTGTTTTGCTATATAGCCGAACTACGAACGGCGGCGAAAAGGTGACGGTTTCATTCATGACATATTCAACTGTTTCAGGATTGCGACTTTTGGACGTGGTCTTGTCGCGGGGGAGGTATACGAGTGGGTGTTATGAATCTGGCAATAGCTTTCGCGCGAAGACGCGATTGCTAGATTTATTGAAAGAAATTGCCTATTTATGCATAAACATTGATTTCATTGTAACAAATCAGAAAATAACTTTTTTATTTATATTCAGATTTTTATTTCTTAATATTAATTATGTGTTTAATGTCAAATTAGTTTTTTTAAAATATTGAAAATAAAAATTGTGTATTGTGCAAATTAAAATTAACTAAATTAACTAAAATATATGATTTTAATTCTAAAATGAATTGAAATTTCTATACTTTGGAATAAATTGTCTATTATTAGGTGAATTTTATGGCTATTATCGGGATAAAATATAGCAAATTTTAATGAATTTCACTACTTTTTTACTTTACACGGTAACAATCGTTTCGTTTCAGCCTGAGCTTCGTCAGACATATAACTAACTTATGGATATATTTTTACACAAATGTACCGTAACAAACACGTTTTGTTTTGAATAGTTGAGGAAATGGGTACTTCTTATTACTTAAATGTCTATGCACAAAACTTTCAACAAAAATATTGAACTACGGTTTATACAATACTTAAAGTGATAAAACTGAGGGTCTACATTATGTTAAAGGGAGGTAAAGAAATTCTATGGAAAAATACAATATGTGACTGTCTGAATATCAAATAAATAAATTGAGTAAGGGTGAATTGTTTGTTTCTAATTGATCATTTAGGATCTTGTCGGTTTTCTTTAATTTATTAAGTTCAAGTGACTCTAATAAATTAAGTTTTTTGCCCTTATTTTCTACGTGTAATATTTTAAATTCTTTGTTAAAATTGTGGCTTGTTAAATTAATACGAGACGTGTATGAAGAGTCACTTTTAGTATTTCTAAATCAAGAAAAATGTTCTTTGTTGCGTATTTTAAACGATCTGCCAGTCTGTCCGATATTTCAGTATATAGTCATTCGAAGAGTGCCCATATAGGAGGTACACTAATATACGTAAAGCAAAATCTTAAGTACAAAGAAGCTATAAACATTGATCATAACATGAATATGTGGGTAAGTGGGATTGAAATTGCAATGGGAGGACAGAAATACTATATATTCAGTTTATATCACTCACCCGGCGCAAGCGACGCAGCATTTGTGGAAGATCTTGATGAATTATTGGATAACATGAAACTAGATGGTATATTCATATTACTGGGTGACTTCAACATAGACTTGGCAGGCAGCGCATTTTACTCCACCAAAATGGACGATATAATTAACAAACATGGATTCTATCAATTGATTAATGACTACACTCGTATTACAGAACGCTCGAAAACAAGAATAGATCTTCTTATTTCTAATAAAAAGGACGTCCAACATAAGGTACATGTGACGCCCAAAATAACAGATCACTCTATAATCTCAATTGATTTAAAAGAACAAAATATCGAATCCATTAAAATGAAAACTTACAGAAATTATAGAAAAATGGATACGACGGCATTCCAACTGAAATTATTAGACATGGCTTGATTAACAAATTCTAGTAATACAAGTAGTCCTGCTGATAACTTAATTGAAAATTTGATTAGGACACTTGATAAATACGCACCGGAACAGAACAAAAAAATAAAGGTGAAATGGGCTAACAGGTTATGGTGGAATGAAGAAATAATGACTGAAATGAAGGAACGAGACAATTTATACAAAAGAGCAATATTAACCAAGACATGTCACGACTGGGAAAATTTTAAACTTAAAAGAAACAGAGTTGTAACAATGATAAGGACGGCAAAGGTTGCCTATTATAATGAAACGATTGATAAAATAAAGGATAACTCCAACGAAATGTGGAAAACTCTAAAAAGCTTATTAAAAGTGGCAAATAAAAATTTTCCCAAAGCAGAAATAGTATTTGGCGATAAAATTGTATCCGGTGATCAAATAAGTGAGTCCTTTAATAATTTCTTCATAAACAGTATTACGGAAATAGTGGAAAACATAATACCAAGTAAAGCACTTCTAGGGAGTGTTGATCATATACAAGTTGATTGTGGGATGGAAAGTTTTCGCAGGTTGGAAATGTCTGAATTGCGAGCGATCATAAGCAATATGCCGAACAAGGAAAGCAATACAGACGGCATTACGGTTAAAATACTAAAAGCAGCATTCGAAACAATAGGAGATAGGATTCTTAATCTCATCAACACAAGTTTAGAGAAGGCGGAATTTCCAAAGAACTGGAAACTAAATACCGTAGTTCCAATAGAGAAGACAAATGGCACCATAAGGAGTGAAGAATTTCGGCCCATTAATATTGTGCCACCATATGAAAAATTGTTGGAATTATGTGTAAATAAACAAATAATAAACTACATATATAGAAACAAACAACATCTTAAGTGAATTTCAAGCAGGTTTCCGAGGTAAAAACTCATGTGAGAGTGCGCTACAGAGTGTTCTATTTGACTGGAAAGCAACATTAGAAGAGGGAAAACTTATTGGAGTGGTATTCCTGGATTTTAAACGTGTTTTCGAAACCATAAACAGACGACTATTATTGCTGAAAATGGCAAGGTATGGTTTGGAGACAACGTTTTGGCTTAGTTTCAAGAATACCTCAGTGAGCGAATACAGGTGACAAAATATGGTAATACTTCTGGTTCCAGGATGAATGAGCATGGGGTGCCCCAAGGAACTGTGCTGGGACCCACACTTTTTATTTTGTATATAAACGATATGGTGAAAGTAATTAAAAAATGTAACATTCAGCTCTTTGCGGACGATACATTGGTATATGTTTCGGGTGATACAGTGCGGGATATCATAGATTCATTAGACGAAGATCTTAATAACATATTGGAATGGCTCAATAACAATTCCCTTGGACTAAATTCAAATAAAACCAAAATGATGATTATACAAAATAAATATAATAAGAAAGCATTATCAAACAATCCCCACTTAAATATCAGCAATACGACTATTGAAAGGGTAAGGAAATTCAAATATCTTGGGTGTATAATAGATGAGAATCTTACTTTTTCGGAGCATGTTAGTTATATCACCAATAAAGTAGCTAAGAAAATCAACGTATTAGGACGAATCGCAAACGATCTAAGTTCTTGGACAAGAATGACAATATACAAAACAATTAAAGCACCACATTTTCATTTTTGTCCAACCTTACTATTTTTGATGAATAAGTCAGAAATGGGAGTTCTTCAGAAAAAGCAAAATAAAGCTTTACGAATTATTCTAGGATGTCATAGGCGAACAAGCAGAATTGATATGTTAGAAACTGCAAATTTATTGAGTGTAAGACAAACTCTGACCCTTAATACTATGCTCTTCATATATAAAATGATTAACCAATTACTACCGAGTCATCTTTTGGGTCACTGTAGGTTTGTTAGTGAGGTCCACGAGCGCAATACCCGAGGTAATTCTGAGGGTAACTTTTACTTAAATAAAGTTAGGACCAATTACAGCCAAAATAGTCTCTTTTACAAGGGGCTACAATTATATAACGAACTTCCTAATGACATTAAAGCTACTAGTAATATAATAAACTTTAAACGAAAGTGTGTTATTTATATTAAAGAGACTGTTTTGATATAGATGGTATCATTGGCTTATCCAATGTTCCCTGCTTTGGTATGGCACTGTACATTCTTTGTAGTAATGTTTTTTTTTTTGTTTCTCTTTGTTCTATTTTGTTTTGTGACCTTTTTTGCATTATTGATCGACAATTTTTACATTATGTTCCCTGACGTGTATATATATATACACTGTTCTGTAGGGGCATATGTTGTGTTTTTGTTTAGTTTTATCAGTGTTTTGCATTGACCATTATATACTGTATATACTGCATGTATATACTGCAATGTCATGTATTTTCTGGTGTATATATTATATTTTGTATCTTGTACTGTACATATTTTGAGACTTACGAGCTACATGCTCTTAAATAAAGATTATTATTATATACGTCATTGGGCAACTACCGCAAGTTAATAATCGACGAAGGAGATACTTGTTGAAACTTCATTATATAGATATAATAAAACACAGTTGTATAGTTTCAAAATAATATATATAATGTTAACACACTACATATTGCAGTGGAATGTGCTTTTGATTGCTTATTAAATCTTTTTTGTTCACACTACAACTTAATCGTCCGGCTGTTCAGTCTGGTAGACCTCCTTTTCCCTTTACATTATATAATAAAAAAAAAATAAAAAAAAAATCAACTTTACAAAGTGCAACGTTGAACTGCTAAAGACACAGCAATAGAGGGCAAAAAAGATTTGGGTATCATATGAAGATACAAATCATTAAAAAACCTCACTATGACAACTCACGAGCAAAGATAACAAAATTACTAATATCCAAAAATTTATCAGATGTCAACAATAATTTTAACCCAACTATTTAAACGTCAAAGTAAAGAATTGTTTACTCTGCGCGCGAAATCAAAATCTGAACTGTCATGAATGTATGCACATGACATCACACAAACTCGTCCCCACCTTCCTGCGTATTGAAATATTCAAAGTGACTAAAAACAACCAACCTCCACAAAAAAAATCTTCTAATAAATTTTCTAGATATTATTCTGAATATATATAAAAAATTCACAAAAGTTTTACAAGTTAATTATAGCGCTTTCATTAATATATATTAATAATTATAAAGATACCTACATTAATTAAAGTAAGTCACAATTAAACACGAGAGATTCCTTTTTTCCAGATAGGTGTATCATTTAAATAAAATTACAAATATAAAAGATTTGTAAATTCACGAAAAATTACGTTTAACTCACATACGACGCACTAAACTATAAACGAATTATTAAAAATTTCAAATTTTATTAGACAAAATTAAGTCGTGTCCAATATACTCTTATACACACCTATCTTCAAGGACATTCAAATAATCTCTGAAAATGAAGTTCCAGCATCCGCACGGATATCCCCACCAACTATAAAATCAAAATATAGAGAAAAATATACATCTTATTTCAATATAATATCCGGGATGGCGGCAGCTTTAAACATCTGATCAACCTAAATATACGAGGATAGATCAAAATTTCAAACATAATAAAATTCATCACTTAAAATTAAATATATATTTATAACGATCCCCGTCTGAAATAAAATAAACACCAAAATGAAATACATAAGTTTAATAAATGTACTACACAAAAATTTTAATATAGTTCTATTAATTTCCTTTCTTCTCCATGGAAAAAACCATGACAATATGTTTCACCACACTGTGGCTTCATCAGGTGGATGAATATAATGAGTATATTAATCCACCTGATGAAGCAACAGTGTTGTGAAACATATGTAGTGTGTTAACATTATATATATTATTTTGAAACTATACAACTGTGTTTTATTATATCCATACCGCAAGTTAACTCATAGACTGAATTTTGTGGGCCTAAATTACACTAACATGGACACTTACAACGGTGAAACTAAGGATAAGAATTCGTATTGCTATTTCAATATCTGTATTAGTATTACTGATCTGCTTGCTACTTACTTGCAAAATCGTAAGTTTTGTCTATTATATTTTCTTTTAGTTTCGTTAATATTTGTTCAGGAATTATCCAGAATTTCTGTTTAGCGCCCCTTATTTTTAACATTTGTGTCAACGATCTTCTGGAACTTGTTAATCGTGAAGTATTACTCTATGTTGACAAAATCTTCCATAGTATTAATTCATTCCAAGAGAGTATCAATCATCTCTTTTGAACAAGGGGAATTGACCGGAGAGTGACTTTTCAATGAAATACTTATTTTAGGGTAAAAAATATATTTTATTTTTCAACATAATCTCCTTGCAAATGTATACACTTAAAGGAAAGTTTTTCTTTGGAGACTGTGGTTAAGTAAAAACTCAAAAAAAGGTGTAAAACCGCTTACCACAATTAATAATCGTATTCTACAGTGCACAACTCCGTGTATACGTGGACGGCCTGTGAAGTTGTGCATGTTTCTATGTTAGCTTTACTGTGCCCCATCTTTGACACTTTGATTAGTGGTTTACCTACTGATGATGACAACTTAGTTGTCGAAATACGTATTTAGGATATGCTCATTAATTGTAGTAAGGGATTTTATATCTTTTTTGAGTCTGTACATTTAGCCTAGCGAGTTTCCAATTATTTTAAGTAATCTTTCGACAATTCTGCAAAATAAGCGTATAACCTCTTCATTTGCCCGAAATCACCTTCCCCTGAGCATTTTTTTTTAAATTTGGAAATAAAAATAAATCAATGGGAACCAGATCTGACGAATATGGTGGATAAGGTAGCAATTCGTAACGCAATTCGACAAATTTTGTAGTAGCAACAGCGGACGTATCAGAAGGCATATTATCATGATGTAGCAACACTCTTTCTTCAACAAATGCAGTCACTTTTTCTTCAGTTCTGCATCAAAATGTGTCAGAAAATCGTTTCTACCTTTTTTAAATAATCAATAAAATAACACCTTTGGAATACCTAAATACTGTGGGCATGACATTATCGGTCAAAAAAGCAGTTTTTCTTTAATGGGGGCACGTTCCCCGGGAGAAATTCATTGTTTCGACTGCATTTTAGTTTCTGAAGTATAATGATGTATCCAAGTTCATTTTACTGCAGCGATTTTAAACATTCTTAGCTCAGCGACCCCTAATAGTAAATGTAAATAAAATTTAATATTTCACTACAACCCCCCCCCCCCCCCCCCAACCAAAGGAATAACAACTGTAAGCCTTACTATTACTAATTTTATTTTGATTGTAATTATAAATGTAAAAAATTTTATACATTAAGAAAATACTGACAGTATAAAAAATGTGATACTTCTATTCAAATTTTTTCCAACTCCAAATTAAAAAGAGCACGTTTTTTAATTTGGTCTCCTTCTATAATACTCGCTGTGAGAGCATGTTTGAACAAACATTCAAATGGATGCGTTTGAACAAGTTTGAACCACTATAAAAGAGGCGCTTGGGATTGCACAACTTCAGTTAAGTTTCGAATGAGAGACGTGCGCCTGGTACTTTTATTTTAGTGCGCGGTCAACCGTAAAACAGAATTGTTTTTTTTTAATTTCTTGTGCGAAATTGATAAATTTGCGAAAAAACGAAGGGAGCCATCTACATCCAGTGAATCGATTTGTAAATAGACAAGGTTGTACAATGACAGTTATTTATATTATGGTTTTACCTCATTGGATGGAAAGTCATAGTGCGTTGTTTCTTTCAAGTTCTCTTGGATGAAAACATGAACACATTAAAATTTGTTCGACACCTGGAAACTAAACATCCGGCTCATAGAAACAAACATTTGGAATTTTTTGAATGAAAATTACGTACCTTGAAAATTCAACAAACTACTACTTGTAAGTCAAGTCATACTGATAAAAGTGTACTTGAAGCATCTTATCTCGTAGCATTAAGGGTAGCTAAGATGTTCAAACCCAATATAATCTCCTATAACCTCATATTGCCTGCTGCAATTGATATGGTCAATATTTTAATAGGCGTGTCAGAAGCCAAAGAATGAAAGAAATTCCGCTTTCTAACGACACAATATCAAGGCGAATTAATGACATGGCTGCCGATGTTCACGATCAGATGCTTCAGCAAGTAAGTTCAAGTGAATTTTTTAGTATTCATTTTGGTGAATCAACAGATGTAGCAAACTCAGTTTTTATGTTTTGTAATTTATTAATGTGATAGGGACCCATCAATCAAATAAAATATGTTGTGTTTCCAAACAATAACGAGTCATGAAATAGGACATGTTTTGATGTTTTTTATGAAGCTACTAGAAACTATACTAACATGTAGATTGGACAAAATGTATGTAGAGATGGCGCAAAGGCGATAACAATATTAAAAGATCATCTTATATGAAGGGCGAAAAGGACGCACTGCTTCCTTCACAGACATATTCTTGTCGCCAAAAACATGCTGGGAAATCTCAATCAAATTCTTTGTGAAGCTGTAGAAAAGGTTAATTTTATTAAACCGAACGTTACAGAATAGGCTATTTGCTAAACTATGCGATGATATGCGCGAAAACAAAAAATCTCTTCTTTTCCATACAGAAGCTAGATGATTCTCGCGAGGGAAATTGTTAACCCGGGTATTGGAGTTGCGAGATAAATTAATAATATTTTTCCAGGATAAACAAACGCCATTAACATTAAAAAAGTCTTTCTTAGGAGACTGTGCTTAAGTAAAAACTCCAAAAGTTATAAAAACCCTAACCACAATTATTAATCGTATCCTAAATACGTCCACATATAAACTGTGTATACGTGGACGCCGTGTAAAGTTGTTGCGTTCTTATATGTGTTAGCTTTACTGTGCCCCAGTGCGACACTTCGATTAGTGGTTTTACATACTGATGATGACAACTTAGTTGTCGAAATACGTATTTAGGATACGATTATTAATTGTGGTAAGGGGTTTTATACCTGTTTGAGCTATTTACATTGTTTTTACAGAATAATGAGTCTATGTGGTTGTTTTCTTACTTAGCTGATGGTGTTTCGCATTGAAACGATTTAAGTGTTAATTTACAAGGATGTGATAAAAAAAATTTTATTAATGACAGACAAAGTTCAAGCTTCCTGTAAGAAGTTTGATATTCGGATATTTACATTCAAAGCAAAAATTTGGATATGTTCCTATTCACTTAGGATTATATTAACAAAAATTTGAATCAACAAGACAATATAATTCGTCACAGTTTGGATTCTATGAAGATGCATTTCCGTGAGCTAAAAACGCAGTTCACGGAGTATTTCCCGGAAGATAGAAATAATTTTTTCGAAGAAGCGGGTACTGAATTCGTTTAGTGAAAACGTTGCTACTAAGTTACTTGTTGAAATTCACGACCAGCTCATCGAAATTTCTGCCGACAAAATGCTGCAACTGCAATTTACATCTGGAGATTTAAATACGTTTTGGCTTTCTCGTCGAAATCAATATGGAAATTTAGTCACAGAAGCATTGAAAATATTAATCTTTCCGCCACGTCTTATCTCTGTGTAAAGGGTTTTTTCGTCTATGGTTGCGCTAAAAACTAATTACAGGAATCGGCTCTTATCGCCCGAAAACAATTTGCTTTTGTGTGTTTCTAACGTAGATCCACGTATGGCGAAACTTTTACATGAAAAATAATTACAACTATCACATTCATTTATTTTCTTTATATGTGTACTTATTGTAAGTTAAATATTTATAATTAAATGATTTTTCATTATTGTTTAGGTTATTTCGTTCGCAACTCCCATTTACAGGGTTTTTCGGTTGCCTTTCACGATTTGTCATTTGTAATTCACTAATTCTCAAATGACTTTACCAACTGTCAAATTTGAGTCAATTGTAATTCCCTTTTATCAAAACTGTTTCACTATTTGTCAAATGATTTTCTCTATTCTTATGCAAATAAAATAATAGAAAGCAATCGAACTCATGTATATTTATTAGGAACCAACGAAACTTATTATGTAAAATAGACAATAAGTAATGAAATTCTTAAACATTCAAGTACAATTTACGAAAGAATTTCGATTCTTCGTAAACAATCGCCTAAGTAGGACTCCATATGTTGTATGTAGTGAAGGCAGTGTTCGTGAGTGATATTTTCTGATACTCTGTGGATGGATTGATATAGCTCATCCGCATTTCTTGGTTGTGATCTCTTAATGTAATTTTTCCATTGACTAAACAATTCCTCAATTGGATTCAAGAATGGGCTATACGCCGGAATAAATACAGCATGGTGGCCATGAGCTTGAATAAGATTTAGTACTTCAGTATTTTTGTGAAAGCGAACATTGTCCATTATAAGATAAGCTCCTACGATATTATCAACACGAAAATGATTAATCAAATTTAACAGATACTCTGAAAAATGTTCCACGTTGTATGGTCTATACTGTATTTGAAATAAATATAACGAATTAAAATTCATTCCAGCTACAATTGAATAATTTCGTCCTCTAACTTGGGCTTTACGTAAACATGCTCGAGTATTTTTTGCAGATCTACCAGAGGACACCCTTGAGTAAACATTTATACCAAATTCATCAATGAAAAAAATTGTGTCTCTCTCATGCATAATTCTGTTGTATTCAATTGCATAATCAAAACGATTTTGTATTATAGCTGGTGTATTTCTTCTTTCTGGTATGCACGTCACTCGTTTCATAGAATAATGGAATTCTTTTAAAGCCCTATTAATTGTTGATGTAGATATTTGCATGTCGGGCCATTGGCAAAGACTCTTTGCTTGTAAATCATGAAGTGTAAGAGTACAATCCTCGTCAATCCAATCACATATTCGTTCCTTTTGAGCTTCATTAAGCTTTTGCTTTCTGTGACCCAGAGGTTGTTTATGTATCTGTCCCGTTTGCACATGTTTTTCATAAATTTTACGCACTGTATTCGGTTTTACATTAAACTGTATTCCCACATCAATAGAAGATTTTCCCTGATTCATGGAGTTAATAATTAATGCGCGCACATCGTTACTAATTTTCGCATTTCGCCTTCTCACACGCTCCATGTTACAGTAATGACAGTTCATGAAATTATTTTGACAAAAGATGAAAATCATTTGACAAATGTGAATATCATTTGAATAATGGTGAAATACAAATGACAAATGGTGTAAGACAAATAAAAGAGTTAATGTCATTTGATAAATAATGAATCACGAATGACAAATCGTGAAAGGCAACCGAAAAACCCTGTAATATCACCACGACCATCAAGTTGAGAGACGACGATTTACTGTGATGTATCGACGGAAGAAGTCGCCTGGATTACATTTGAAAATAGCCAAACATTCTCTTGATATTTGGATGCGAGCGCGCATTTCATCAGCATTAACCAAACACGACACATCTCGCAGATAGCTTTTTCGTATTTAAATGTGCATGCAAAATATTGCATACTCGCTCGGTTGAAATATTTACTTCAGTAGTTGTCTCACGTACTTCCAATGTTCCAATCGACCATCGCTACTTACAAAGGCGTGGACTTTATTAACCATTTCTTCAGTAGCTTCAGTAAATGTCGGTTCGGGATGTTTTGCATTCTTCGTGCTCATATGGCCACTTTTAAAAGCAGAAAACCACTTACAAAGCATTCCATGGGGCAGACCACGTTCACGATAATATTTAAGTAACTTTTCCTCGCTTTCTTTAATTGTTTTTCCACGTAAAACAGAATGTTTAATTAAAAGTCGGGATTTATTTTTCTCCATATTTATGCAACAATGAAAACAGTTTTCTTTAAATGAATATAAAACATAATCTGTCGGATTTGTTTGAAATTTTTACAGTAGACGTCAGAAACATGGTGAAAGTTAGCACCATAATCAAGGTAGCAAAAGTGTTACCCAACCTTTGAAAAGTCTCTCTTCTGTCAAACCGCTTTCGTCGATGACTGGTGTATCAGTAATAAATTACAATAGTTTTAACTGATAATATTATCGGTCTTCAAAGAAAAAATAGATAAATACTTACCAGTGTCCAGTGTTCATCGTCCAAAATCGGCTATAGGCAGATTAATCCTATCTAGAAGAAAAGAAGAACGGAGATTAACTGACTTATATAATCTTAATGATTAAAGATGGATTACTTTATTGGGAAAATGAATAAATCTAATTTATATTAAACAATATATACAGATATACAAAGTTTAACCCCTGTTAATTTAGGAAATGCAATAATATTTCCAATTACATAAAACGAAGAAGAAAATATTTTAAAGTAGGCTCTTCAGGGTGAATATCTACAACATTACTTGCACCAAAAATTTACTAAATACAAAATCTTTTTCCTGAAAAGCTTCTTAGTACCTATATGCAACTCAAAATTAAGTCATAAAAATAAAATATAGGGAAATACTATAAACGTGTAAAAATAAATACAATATATCAAGCAGGAATACCAATTAGACTATATAATAATAATAATAATAATAATAATAATAATAATAATAATAATAATAAAAAGTTTGTTTTATTTTTCCTTTACATCCATAATATAACGAGAATAAACGATAAAAAAATGATATAATAATAAAAAAGAAACAAATTCACAGCTAATAGAAAAAAAAGTAGAGAAAGAAAACCGCAAGGTTAAGTGGCTTTGAGTGTAAAACACCATATTCCTCCACTTAACCTTATAATACAAGTAAACTTACAACATAGTTTCATGCTTAATCTAATTTAAATCTAAAATTCTGTGATGGCGGAAAAATAAAACAAAAATGAAAATATAGAAATCACTGTAAGCTAACGCAACACACGTTCACAGAAGGATCATCCCTAGTTGCTGATGATCAAATAAATATTGGCGCAAGTGCTTTTTAAATGTAGAACATGGCAACTCCTTCAGGTTGCGAGGCAAAGCGTTATTTATTTTATATATTTATATTAGTAGTAAACGAGCGCTCGAATAGTGATGTTTTATGCAATGGTGGCGTAATCAATCCCTGCTAATGTTGATGTGATGCACGTCCGTTCGGAAAGTTATTTTATTATAAAGGTATGATGGAACCCTGCTTATAATAATTGCGTGATACAGACAGGCAGCCCATAGTACAGCTCGATTTCCCATATTCATCACTTAGAGGAAGACAAAGTGTGCGAAATATGTTCATATTTCTTAATGCCGTACGCAAACCGCAAACACGAATTTTGTGTTCTGTGTCTGAATTTTTGATCATTAACATCTATGCATGGACCATACACAGAGAAGCAATACATAAAAGGAGATAATACTAAGGCATTGCACAAAGACAATTTAGTAGCTATGGACAGATAAGACCTATGCTGGTAGAGAAGTCTCAAATTTCCATACTCCTGTTTAACATAATTTGATACCTGCTTTCTATATCTGAACGTGGTGTCCATAAATAGCCCAAGGTTTTTGGTTTCAGTCACTACAGGCAAGATCTCACCCGCCATTGAGAAACGAAAATTACGTGCCAACTCGTCGCAAATCAGCACATTACCAAAAAATATAACACCGGATTTCGAGGAATTAATACGCAACGAATGGAGTGAAGGTATATCGGAGATCACATCCAAATCGCATTGAACAACATTCAGAGCCTCTCTAAAGGAATGCTTTGGAAATGAATAGTACACTTGCATATCATCCGCATACATATTGCTATGAATAGTGAGTTTGTAGTTGACTGAACTACTATTCACCACAACACTGTCCAACTTTAATGCTCAATCGGTTACTTTTCTTTTATAAAACAGCTTTCCCCTCAGGGTTTCCAATGGAAAAAGTGGTACTTCTCTTCTACAAAAATAATGTGGGCGCCAGAATAAATTGTTCATACAAAGGTAATAATAAAGTCACAGTTTCCAAATTAAAGTTTATTAAAAAAAATTAAAAAAATTAATCTTTATGAAATATAAAGACCTGTGTATTACATTTACACATAGAGATAAACTTAATTTGCTGATAATTACCGCTAAGCAAATTTAAACATCCTCTTATGACTCGCGAGCAAAAATAATAGCTAATAAATCACAAAGATATTTTTAATTAACACCCCAGAATAACAAAGTCAAAATGTAAACAGAATAAAATCTGTCAAACCGAAAATATTACATTAAACCGGCGCAGATACCACAGATATAAAAACCAACCTTGAAATCAAACGTTCTAGAATTTAAACGTTAAAAAAAATTTACACGAACCAAAAAAGTATCTTTGTCATCTATGTCTTAATTACTATAAAATATATATAAATACATACAATGAAAATTACAATAAATGCATTCAATAAAGAAATAATATTATAAATGTGAAATAAAACTTTTTTTTTACATCTTTTAATTGTTTAGGGTTTAATATACCCTAAACAATTAAAAGATGTAGTATATTATTCTTCCTTAACGTTTATCGGGAAAACTTCAGACATAATTAGTAATCTTATCAAGAAAGCCACTAATACTACCGTAGCGTACAAAACCAATAATACAGTAGGTAGTTTTTTAAAAAACAATAAGGACAAAACGGATAAAAAACTTGTTTCGGGCGTCTATAAGTTAACTTGTGAGTGTAATATGTCATATATTGGTCAAACAGGACGAACATTCACTCAAAGGATATCCGAACATCAAAATAGTTATAGAAATAATAAATCAGATTCAACTTTTGCTAATCATTGTATAGAGAATAACCACAACTTTAATACGAACTTCAAAATTCTTCATATTCAAGATAAAAGTAAAAAACTAGATTTGCTAGAATCATTAGAAATTTCTAGATATAAGAAATTAGGGTTAGTATTAAACGACCAAACAGAAATTTGTAATTCCCCCCTACTTTCATTAAATTTATAATTATCAGGCTTTGTATATACCGTGTGCACAACGTCGTGCGATCGATGGATATATAAGTAATGACTGGCCAACTGCAAGTATATTCGCCTTGCTTGAACACAATGAGCGACTGATAGGAATATTCAATGTGTTAGAGAGAGATTATTTAATTCGTACTTAGATCGTATGTAAAATGTGTTGGATAAAGAAATGGAACGCCCGTACAGTTAGACAGTAGAACAGATTGAATATGCCTCTCTCAACCCTAACCACATAAACTCGCTATTCGTCTTCGTCTTACTACATTGTGGTAGATCAATCACTCCCCGGCGTTCATACGGTATACCTTGTACATTTGTAAATTCACCAGTTATTCATCCACCTGATGAAGTCACAGTGTGATGAAACGATATTGTAGTGGAAAGTTAGATTAAATTATTTGAAACTTAAAATCAGTGCATTTTTTATATCATAATTACAATATGCATAAAAATAAAGAAATTAGAAATTAATAATATTGTTTATTAACATATAAACTTGCAAAAAAAAACATGAAAACTATATTTATAATGTTATAAAAAGTTTGGAACCAGGAATTATCACTCACTATTTATTTTTGAATAAACCAATAACTAATTGTTTTTCTAAATTTTCAATAGAAGTTCTTCTATCACTAGGCACATATTTTAAGGGAGGAAAACTTCTTTCGATATCTACACTAGTGATTGCGACATATTTAAACTTAGGAACAATAGTGGCATCTATAGCAAATTCCTCAAGGAAATCTCTTTTAATAACATCTCAAAAAATATTTTTTTCAAAAATTTGTACCCTGTATTTTTTTAATCAAAACATCATTCAATTTATTAAAAAAATATTTCTCCTGAAGCGCCATGTGTGTACTTTTGAAGTATCATTCTTACAATTCTCAATTGTTTCCATAGCTTCTACTTGGGCTAAATCCTTTTCTTCATATTTGGTGATAAGTAGAGAACGGACACGCTTACCACATGACGCAAAGCCCAGTGCAGTACTGGCGAAAGGCTGTATTTCTAAAATATTTAATTTTATTTATATAATTGGAAAACGAACGGGTGGTGATCTATAAAATTACGAAATACATATTTATTTGTTGAAAAGTTGTATTTATAAAGTTTTTAATTTTATTTATATAATTGGAAAACATACGGGTGGTGATCTATCTATCTAAAATTACGAAATACATATTTATTAATTAATTTTATTTATATAATTGGAACATTTTTATTTGTTCATTTTGTCGTTCAATTTGAGTAAAGGAGTATTAATATTGACTAGCAATAGTTTCTCAAGGTTTTCTTCTGTCAATTTTGTTCTCTTTGAATTAATAAATAGAAAACGTCCTTTCTACATCGCAACTGGTTATAGGTGCATACTGGAAATATTCTTTTATTTCTTCATATTTAGCCGTTAGATTTTGTGGAATTGTCTCCATACATAATTGCTGCAATGTAATTAAATCTGGATTTCTATTAAGAATTGCTTCAAACTTTTGCCGAAGGCCACATCCGAAGTCACTTGGAGTACTTTTCAAATTATTAACAGCCACATCAAATGTGGTTAATCCGTCATTTAATTTGAGATTTCGATTTTCAAAATAAGTGATTAGTTTTGGCAATTTTCCAAAGTGTTCGTGAAGAAAGTACAACTGATTTTTTAAATTTGGGATTTGTGTGAGCTCCTTGCACTCACCAATACTTCTAGCATCCTCCTTTAGCAGTGTTACGAAATGTTTTAGACTATCGAAATTCTCAGCATAATAACTAGTAGCTTCCAGCCATGTTCCCCATCTAGTTATTACTGGAGTGGGAGGCAGTGACAGAGATGGAAATTTTTCCCTGAAAAGAGCTACTCTCAATGGCGCTTTTCTGAAAACTTTTTTAAAAGCTGATACAAGTCTATCAACTTCCGGAAAAGTGTCTCTGATATATTCACAGATTCTGTGGAGAGCATGTGTTACACAAGTAGTATGCAGCATATTAGGATATGTTTTCTTCAATAGTCTGCCTGTTTTTAACATATACGCAGCACTATCACTGACAAATAAAAGTATTTTTTCTTTGTACGTAGCGTCCGAATGAAGCATTTTTTGCATATTCTCCTTAATGGTTTCAGCAACTGTTTCCGCATCAACTCTATTTATAACACTTGTTGCTATTACATATGAGTTATAGGGAATAATTGGATGTAGTACACCAGCCACAACGTTTACCACACAGCGTCCTAACATATCCACCGTTTCGTCGGCGCTTATCCATATGTATTGATTTAAAAGATGGCTTCTAATGCGTTCTACTGTTCTCGTATAGCACCTAGAAACATAATATTTGCGTAAAGTTGATTCATCAGGAACAATTCGACCAGTATATTTTTTCAGAAATGTCTTCAAAATTGGATTGTTCAATTTAAATAATGGAATATTAGCTGCCATAAAAGTGTCACAGAGTTCTTCGTTAAAATTGTCAGATTCCAACGGATTCAATTTTTCTTCGTACTTTAACGATCCTACGGTTTTACGGTTGATTTATTGCAATTTTTCAATAACGTTTCACACACTTCACAATAAATTTCGGAATCACTGGCAATGTACATACAATCAGTATGGCCCTCAATCCAACTCGCCATTGTTTCACGATGCCATTCTCGACGCTCTTCCATTGTCTGAAAAAGTAATAATATTCTAGATCCAAATAAACGAAATTAAATAACGAAATTTTAAGCACACTTACGTGAAAATAATTGGAAGATGTTGCTTAAATGAAAAGAAACGGAATGTACGTGCTATTTCTCTTACGAAATACGATAAACTTATTTATTTTATCTACGTACACGACACCACTGAAAACACTATATTCTCCGAATACAATAGCTGGGTTGTCCATTGTTATCGCTGCGAGACCAGGTGGCCGAGTAAGTCAAACAAATACTTCATTGAATTACGCCGGGATGTACTGAGCGACGTTATACACAATTCCAATTGCCGATTGCGTTTTATGGAAATTGCATCCGTTCTCTAGTGATAAGGTTTACTTATACAGCTGTAGTTTGTTTTTATCAATACTAAATTTTGTTTAATTAATTATTTTTTTATAATCTATTAATACTTTATAATTGCTTTAGAAATGGATCCAGAAAGCTCTAATACAATATATTTGCAAGATTCGATGTAATCAGCATAATAGCAGACAGCACGTACCCCACCTTGTAATAACGGGTTCAGGAAGAAGTGGCAAATCCGGCAATCTTTCACGATATAATAGCACTCTTACTGGAGCCTTTAAGAAAATTTTCTTTCCAAGTTTGACTAAACTATTTACTAAAGGAAATTGTGCTCGAATAGTTTCAGTCACACGATTGAGTACATGTGCTAAACATGCACAATGTATTAGGCGTTCATAAAAAAAACTTTTAAATTTAAGAATGCCTTTAGCATGTATGCAGCTGCATTAGAAAGCAATAGTAAAATTTTGTCACTTGGAACGGAGTTTGGAAAAAAGAATTTAGTTAATTCATCGTGGATATACTTCGTAGCCATATTGTTATTAATTTTTTCTAACTGCTTAGAAAAGTATAGGTTGGGAAATCTTTCAATATTACAATCATCAAACGAGCATTACGAGCATATCGACCGCATGAATCCGTAATTTCATCTACACAATACCATATAATTGACTTCAATTTTAATCTTTATTTCTTCGATTACATTGTAGTTAACTAGGTCAACATAGTTTTTGCGCAGAGTTGATTCGACTGGGATATGTTTATCGGTGTATTCTTGTAAAGGAATTGAACACACTATTTTTTGTTTTTGTAAGTGGAATATTGCAAGAATCCATTAATAAATTAAATTCCTTTTGTTTAATTTATGTGGATGAGCTAATTCCAACACTGTTTGCTTTTCTTCATATTTTCTTGATAAACTGTAGCCTTAATATGCTGTATTATGTTGTATTTTTTCTCACAATTAATCTATAAAATGGTATTTTCACTTTAACTATTTTCTTAAATGCACGCAGGGAATTAAACTTACCGCTTTTGTTGTTCTCATATTTCAATTCCGAATGGCCTCGTATTCATTCGTCGACGATTGAACTTTAGGCATTGTCTCAAATATAAAAAAAAACACCTTTATATACCTTTACTCTGTAGTTTAATAGCACACGTTGACACGCACTGCCAACATTGGCCAGGGAATCCCCAAATTTTGTAGAATACGGACACGGTTGTTTGTGATACTGGGCTGTCCTTGGCGATCCACATGTGCGCGGCGCCGCCGGTTCTGACTCAAATTCAAACGTGCCGATAAGAAGAAATAACAGACGAGGCTGAAAGACGGAATCGGGGTTGTAATTCATTCTAAATTTACCTTTATTGAATATGAGGAAATGAGAAGAAACAAATATGAAGAAAAAAGTGTACAAAGTCACATATAGGAGTAAAAGTGCAAAATATGCGACAAATATTTCACCAATGTTCTAAATGTGCATAAAACTGTCTTAATGAGAAATATATACATAAAAATCAAAAATAGGCAAAAAAGCACAAAAAACTAAAGTTGTTGTAAACTGTTTACGAGTTTACTCTTAAATGTATGAAGTGATACCCATAAATTCCCGGAATGTGGAAAAAAACACAATAAATTACTCTTACAAAACTTATTCACTACCATCCCCTTCAAAGTACTCTCCTTCCGAATGAATACACCATTCCGAGCGACTTGTTCATGACTAGAGGCAGTGTTGGAAGTCTTCACGTGTTATTGTGTTCAAAACTGCCTGCGATTTGGTCTGGATCTCCTTAATCGTCTCAAAACGCCCCCCCCCCCATTCGGAAATAGGAAAAAATCATAAGGGGCAAGATCTTGGGAGTAGGGAGGGTGGGATAGTACTGCCGTCTTCATTGAGGCTAGAAACTGACCACTGGCGCACAACAAGTAACGTGTGGGTTGGTGCATTGTCGTGGTGCATCGAAAGTTTTCTCATAGTCGCCGAAGAACTTCGCAATAAAATCTTCCATTTACTGTTTTACCTGGTGGGAGAAATTTTTCGTGCAGGATGTCATCAGCGTCAAGAAGCAAATGAACATGGACTTGACGTTGTTTCAAACTTCATGTGCTTTCCACTGCGGTTACTGCTGCTTAGTTTAGAATACGCGTATACCCATGATTCGTCGCCAGTAACTATTCTAGGACTGAAGTTCGCATTCCTTTTGGCATTTTCTTTCAGCTTTGTGCACTCACGAAGAGAGCTGTTTTTGTACAATGGTGAGTAACCTAGGCACAAACTTCGCAGTAATACGCCGCATGTCGAGTTCGCCGGACAGAATACGTTGAGATACGCCGCACGACAAGCCGACAATGTTACAAATATCATGGATTGTTCTTTTTCGGTCTTGCAGGATAGCAGCATGCAGTTTTGCCACATTTTGTGGTGCGTTTTCCGGCGATCAACGACCGCAACATCGTCAACCGACTCACGTCCATTGTTAAAACAGTTGTACCAGTTATAAGTCAGCGTCTGGCCTAAAGCATCTTCATCAAACGCTTGTTTAAGCATTTTCAGAGTTTCTGCAGTCATTTCACTAAGTCTGAAGCAGAATTTGATGCACGTTAAACTTAACAAATATGCACATAAAAACTCTTTGTCATTACTTAGTATAGTACCGTTTGATAACTGACTTAGTATAGACGTAGCTCACACGATCTAGTGTTATAGTGCTGAACTATCGTCCCTTCGCGCGCCTCATTAAAATTCCAGGAATTTCTGGTTAGCACCTCGTATTTTAAAAAAGGATTATCAAAAGCCGTCGAAATAAATATTATGTGTTCGTGGACTCAAGGAAAATGGGATACAAATGAATAAATCTAGTCTAAAAGTCTAAAATAATGTTATATCAGACGTAAACTTTATTGACGATGACAACGTATTATCGCATAAAGCAAAACTATCAACTAAGTAGGTGGATTTTTTTGTGGAGGGTCCATAGTTTGACGTTACTATGGACCACCAAACAGCCCTGACATAGCACCTTGTGATTTCTTTTCCTTTCCAAAATTTAAAGATAAAATGCTTGGAATCACTTCTACATCATCAGAAGAAGCAGTGGACTACAATAAAAACCTGGTCTCTGAGTGCCTCAGGAAGAGTGGCATCATTGCTTTAAGGATTGGTTTCATCGAATGCAGGAATGAATTGATGTTAAATGGAAATATTTCGAAAAACAATATGATTTAATTTTTTAAAAATTAATCCTTGTTAGATTTTCTAAAAATTTTTAGCGTTCCCTCAATTAACTACGCAAAACATAATTAAAAATAAAAGTCAGCTTTCTAAAAATTATTTTTCCAGATCCTGCAACAGTTGACAATACATTATGGCATTTGTTTATTGAATTTAAAAAGCAGTTCTCTTGTTTTTAATTTCAAAATTGTTTCTTGTACCACAGAAAAAATTGTTGCAGTAAATGCCAATTGATTTGGTACTGCATTATTTTTTAAAGAATCTTTTTCTTTTTTGATAGCATCTGAATCATCAGGACTCTAAAATAAAATTTTTAATATTTCTATAGTTTTTCAATTAAGAATTAATGATTACTGGTTGTCGAGGTAGTTGTAAACTGGGAAATGACTCTTTGTACAACTGAACTTGCAATGGCGTTTAAAAAAATTTTTTTTTCGTTAGAACTTAATTAATTCACACGACGAAATTGATTTCTAATTTCCTTGGCAACTTTATTAATGCCATGAGCCAGAGAAGTAGCATGAATTAAATTAGGAAAATATATGTTTAAATTAACTGAGGCTTTACACGTATAAGGGGCAGCATCGGACAACATTAACGTAATCTTATCTGGTATTATGTCGGGTAGGAAAAACTTTACTAATCCATTGTTAATAAAACGAGTTGTTATACAGTTATTGTTTTATGTAACTGCTTGCAACTTATTAAATATGGTTTACTAGGATTTCGGTGTTCAAATAACCAATTAACAAATTAGCAATATATCGACAGTAAGAGTCTGTAGTTTCATCTGCCTGAAAATAAATTGTCACTTTTATAGGCCACATAATATCGCAAAGTGCTTTAACCGACTTTCCCAAAACATTTGGGATATTTCTCATGACCAATCATTTTTGAATTGTTATTTTCAAACTTGCCGCCTTCTACAATATATGTAGTATTACGTGAAATATGCAGCAAGTAGTAAAAATATGCAAAATATGCTTTCCTTGATTGCTATTTCATTTTGCAGTATAAATGCATATTTAATTATTTTCAGCAAAGTTATTTTAAAACGGTCTATGACTTCGCATAAATGTCTAATGTTCTCGTTAGTATAATTACACTTTTGCGATTTCTGTTGTTTGTGTCTCTATCGGTTAGTATTTCTTAAAACTTTTTAGCACTAAGACATTTCGCATATTTGTAAAATAACACCCATTAGCTGAATACTAAGCGCAAACGGGCACTATAGCAGACAATTAAATAATCTTCTAAACCATTGAATAGATAGGCGAAGTGAATAGCTATTTAAAACTGAATTTACTATAAACGTCCAACACAATAGTTAGTATTATGAAACCGCAATACTTCGAAATATTAAGAAGATTACTCGAGTAATCATACAACGAGAAATAAATATAGCGGAGATTTCCTGAATTTTCCCAGGTCATTTTACATTCCAACAATATGTATTAGTTGTGTACAAGTTACAATAGTATATATGAACATCCATCAAGATGTCATAATAAAGAAAGTGTGTAAATGCAATTTTAAGTCAATTTGTGAAGGATTATAATGATTTGACAACAGATGGGGCATCTGTTATTTTGAAAATACTAACGAAGTTCATGTTACAGTGACAAAAAAGTTTCAAGTCACTCAGCATCTCCAAATCGGAAGACATGCAAGCAATAAAGATTGTAAAAGGGGAAATAACGAAGGACAAGTGTTAATTTACTCCGGCATAGCCCTAAACGCAGTCTATTCGGTTAAGAATGTTGTACGGCTTTTATTTGTGCTGACATTTGTTAGCTAAATTAAATAACGAAGTTTTTGGCAACTTTTCGCAATAGCCCTTACAGTCTTTTTCTTTTGGTTTTCCCCTTGTGTCAATTGTGTTTCACAATTTGTCAAATGACTTTCCCATTTATTATAATATGGCGGCGATGTGTCAAATAATTTCCTTATTTGTCAAATGTGTTTCACTATATGTCAATTGACTTTCACGAAGTGTGTTAATCATTTTATATTCATCTATTATGGACAATCGTCGAATTAATAGTAAAATAAGTAATGATTTAAGAGCTTTAATAATTCGTTCTATGAACAATGGGCTCACGGCAAATAATATTGGAGAGCAATTTGGAATTTTACCCAATACTGTAAGAAAGATTTATTCTACATACCGGAGAACCGCTAATATTCATAAAAGAAGTGCTGGTCACCGACCAAAAAAATTATCTGTGTTACAGATAAATGAAATTTGCAATTGGATTGATGAAGATTGCAGTTTATCACTTCGTCAGTTAAAAGAAAGATGTTTGACGCAGTGGCCACTTCATCAAATATCGCTATCGACGATAAACAGAGCACTAAAAACTTTCCATTATTCGTTGAATAGAATCTCTTTCGTTCCCGAAAGAAGAAATACACCACAAATCATACAGACTCGCTTTGAATATGCAATCTGGTACAATAGAATCATGTTCGAAAGGGAAAAGATTTTTTTCATTGATGAATATGGAATTCAAGTTAATTCTCGAACTTCATATGGAAGATCAGTTAAAAATACTCGAGCAACGAAAATAAGAGCTCAACTAAGAGGAATTATTCTGTGGCTGCAGCAATGAATGTAAATTCACTATATTTGTTCCAAACCCAAGATAGACCATTCAATACAGTTCATTTCTGTGAATTTATTACAACTCTAATTAATCATTTACATAATGATAACATACAAGGCGCCTTTTTTGTTATGGATAATGTTAGATTTCATACAAATGAAGAAGTTGTCAATCTCATTAGAAGTCATGAGCATTTTGAAGTTTTTTTACCTGCTTACAGTCCATTTTTAAATCCGATAGAGGAATTATTTAATCAATGGAAACACATAATAAAGAGAACTCAGCCGACAAATGAGGATGAATTATATGCAGCAATACACAATGCTTCTGAACAAATAACTGCAGATAATTGTCTTCATTATGTTCAGCACATGGAAACATATCTGGGTGATTATTTAGAACAAAATTAAATATTAAATTAATTGTTTCTTCATATATATATTTCGATAGTTTGTACTGTGCATATTTGTGATATTTGAAAATGTTTTGCATACATGTATGTATCAATTTCTATGTACATTACACAAGAATAAATTAGATAACTTCAAATTTCAAATGTATACTTTATTTTCAAAGGTACGTCAATAACTAAATGAAAATGATGCACAGCTTGGTAAGTAGTTATTAAGCAAAATATATAATTTACATACATGGGAATAATAATTGATATAAAGTGAAAGATTTGACAAAAAAAAGAATTTAATTTGACATATATGTCAATATGACAGGAATTGGGAAAGTCATTTGACAAATTGTGAAACACAATTGACAAAAGGGGAAAACCAAAAGAAAAAGACTGTAATGAAAAAAACGAACATTTAGATGCTGTGACATTGTAAAATATTAATTTGTACCAATAGTGTCGTGTGATGTTGAAAGAGTTTTTCACAGAACAAAAATATTCTGGCTGGCAATAAGGGCAAATTTATTTTTGAAAATTTGTTACATCACGTTGTAGTTAAATGTAATTATAATTTGTTTCTATAATTTCAACAATTTTGAATATAAAAAAAATTGTTTGTGCGTTTTAACGGAAAACTAAAAATGTCTTAATGTAAAACGTTAGTATTTATTTTTTAGAAGATGGTTTTTAGTGCATATTTATTACTTTATGCATCGACCTAATAATATATTCGTATGTTTTTATTATGTTGTAGTTTATTCATATTTTATTAATTATATAACTTTACTTGTGTTTGTGATGCAATATAGTGTATTTTGTCTTGTTACAGGGAAATCGTTGAAAAATCGATTACTATTATTATTACCTTGCGTATATTACATAAATTCGCAATAGATTAAACTTACACAAGCGCGATATACAATTATATTAGCAGAAGTTTTTTCAAATCTCTTTTATCGGAAACGTTTACCTGTTGCAGCTTAATTCACAAGGGGTGAATCCAATAAGGAACGCTCAGCTGTTTCGTCTCGCCTTGGATTACCCTTAATGTGTCACCCTTTTTAGATAAAAGAAATACACTTGAACACGAAAAAATGAACGTTAAAAGATCACGGGATAGAGGGAAAGCATCAAGCAATGTGAAGGGGTACCGAACAGATTTCATGCATACACGCACAGATGATGCTCTTAAGAATGTTTATCATAATTTACATTAAATTATGGAAATTATTTTTTTGGAACGCATGCATTTTTTCCTCATCACATTGAATTAGATACCATGGGAATTGTTACAGAACGTATTCTGGATTCCCATATTTAAGTTGCATAAAGGAAGTAAATAGAATAAATAATGGATACAACTGTGGTATATATTTCGTATGGTTTATGCATAACATTTATACATCTAAAAGGAAGACTTAATTACTTTTAAAATATCATTTGCTATAAATCCCTCTATTCATTTCAAATAAAACGGTTTCGACGATTTAGGGTTTCCAGTTGTCGGTATTCTTGTCTTTCTAAAAGTAAACGGTATTTGGACATTTTTAACCGACTTCCAAAAAGGAGGAGGTTATCCATTCGTCATGTATTTCTTTAAATGTTTTTGCGGAAGATAACTACACAACGGGTTGATCAATTTTAATTATTCTGAATATGTCTGATAGAAAGTGTATTCAAGACGGTTCCTTATCATCGTGAGCTCGTAGCAGATTGTTACTGGTCTCGTATAAACAAAAGACCACCTTTTGCTTATTGGTTTCTTCACACATTAATGATCTTCTTCAACATAAACATGTTTACTGTTCTCATTATTTTACTCTTTTAAATTATATATGAGTTTACCCTATTATAATTTAAGTTCATTGTCGATATGGTGCTGAGAAATTGACAAACGCTCATGTATTAAACTGAGCCGATTAGTACGTCGCTGGCAGTCTCATTTTAACTACGTTAATGTAATAAACTGAGTAGATGAATACGCTGGTTTGTAGCCTCATTTGAAAGACACTCATGTATTAAATGCAGACGACCCTCTCTATCTATTTGCGTTGGACACCAGTTAGTCCAGACACCTAAGCTCAGTGCCCTTTGTGCCACTTCCAATAGATCTCTCAGTTCCACTCTGTTAGACCTTTGTCCTCGATAAGAGCCACTATCCTCCTCAGGCGAAATTTGTCCTTTCAATTTCGCACAAATATTTTCGCGTCCTTCATCTCATTGGATAGCTTCCACAGTGGAATCAAGAAGTTCTTGCAAATCCTCTTGCCAGTTATGTATTCGTCTTTCATGCAATGAGACATCGACATTTCTAACCACATTATCAGTAATGGAATCTGAAATGGATCCATCCATATTAATTCGATCAAATTCAGAAGACATTCCCGTTGACAATTCTCTGTAGCTTCCTCTCCCATTTCCACTTATTGAAGGAGTGGCATCATCTCTTGTTGTGTTGTCATGGTTACTTGATGATTCGATCTTAAAAAAAACTAGTAGTTATTAGTCAAAGCGTTTGAATGTGATTCCCAATCTTCGAAATTCATAGTACGACATCGAGAGTGAGAACCAATAACTTTCGGTAGACAAGTTATTTCTAACTCCGAAAAAGAATACAGAATAAAACTTTTTCCCGGTATCGATACCGGAGGTAAACACCAAGTGCAACTTAAATGTTCTAAATTATGGTGACATTATAACATCATAGTAATTGATAAGCATTTGGGCAGGAGATTGCACATCTGCGATCTATTGTATCATAAAAGAATATAAATTGAGAACAATTTAATTCATAATTCGTGATAATTCATGATGTGATACTTCGTATATCTTTTCATACGCTCATGAAGGGAAAGTTTCTAATAGTCTACCGTTAAAATAAAATTTACTAACATTTCTACTTCCAATACAGGATAATTGTTTAAATATTAATAATTAATCACGAATGTTATCAAAAGAACTCACGTTTAATTTACAGAATCCATCGGAATCATCGTAAAAATCATCAGAATCTAAGTGAAAAATTTCTGTTGTCGAATTTTTAATTTGTGCAACTATCGCGTGAGGTACCTGATTCGGCACAACTACTTCTTCGTTTTAAACATTGAATTGAATACACATTGTTATTGGTGTTTACTTACCTAAACGTTTCGATGCACAAAGTGCCGCTTTAGGTATTTCGAAGGCCGCCGCTGTGGACTTGTTTTCTCTTTTGACATTTGAAAGTGAAAAAAAGGTAAGTATCTAAAACCTTTGGTTTTCATCCACAGGGGCAACAACGGTGGGATGAAAGGGGTGAAGTGTGGCAAGGGCGGCAATCATGCTCCTGAATCAGGAATCATGACGTAGTCGATTCGATTCGATCAATCTGCATATTACATGAAGTCTAATTTAGTACAGTTTATCACATCTCCTACACCAGTGCTTGCTAACTAGGCCCATGCTGTAGAGATGCTTCCTTAAAGAACAGTTTCCGGTTATCAAGTCGTTAGTAGTTTTAATTTCTTTTTTATTACTACAAATTAGGTTTGCTGAAAGCCTAGTTCAGTGCTTCTATACTAGAATCGCCAAAGACGTGCAACACCGCAGCAACAGCGCACGAGAAATACGCCACTTGAACGTTATGCGTAAAATAACGTTTACTACTGGTTCGTTTGCGTGGACGCTTACAAAAGGATAAATTCGGATAAATCTAGTTGATGCTTTAACAGTTTTGATTTTGTATTCCTATTATTTTATTCTTTCTCAGTTTACTTACTTAACCCATTTACGACCAAGGTGTATATTAAACGAAAACTTAACAAAAAAGTATTGTTTATTACTAAAAACATATTTAAAAAAAACGATTTGATACATATCAGCTCGAAAAAAAGATTGCGTATATGAAAAAAAAGATGGTGCGTGTTGGCCGAACACATGTTCATATTTTCTTGTGGTAATCTTCAAAACATTTTAAATGTAGATGTGTTTTGCACTTTACACAAATGTAAATTGTGTGACTTTTGCATAGTTTGCAACGACGTCTAGCTTTATCGGCATGCATCGAGATTACATGACCAATGTTATCAAGACGAACTTCATCAGGAATGGAGCTTCCAACTGCTTGATTAATTTTCCTGTTTCGATTGTCATCTTCTGCCTTCATCAAGCGTACTGCAATGTAAGATTTGAATTCCAGTTGCGTCATTTGGGTTTCATTCGCTATGTTGTATATTTTCCAGGCGTTAACAATAGTGCTGTCTAGCAAATTTATAAATAAAGGCCACCACCACTTTTTGCCACGCACATTTATTCTATAGTTAGAAACGCCATTGTCGTGCAAATCCACGCCGCCCATATATTTATTATATTGTGCGATCATATTTGGCTGAGAAATCATCACTTCCTTTCGCTCTTTTCGGTCGTATCTTTTAACAGTGCATAAAGGTCGTAGTGTAAAAGTATTACTAATAATAGTCACCACTGAATTATCGTTCCACCTTTTCAAAGATATGTTGGTTTCTTCGTCAAATACAGAATCAAAACTTCCTCGTTGTTTCTTGGAAATGCTTTTTACGTTTTCTAATGGACAATTAGCCGTTCGGTTGTCTCTTATGGTGCCTGTAGCATAAAAGCCTTTCTGACTCAAAAACTTCAATAACTTATACGACGAGAAAAAGTTATCAAAGTAAAGGCAATGCTTTTGTGGACTTTTCACAATTGTGAGCAAGTCAACAATAACCTAGTCTCCTAAACCAAGTTCTGATTTACTATTTGATGCATTCGCCCCTCCATATGGAATGAACTGAAATAAATATCCATCGCCAGAAGTTAGGCACCAAATCTTAAAGCCAAATCGCACGGGCTTTTCTTCTATGATCATTTTACAGGAATGTTTCCCAAAATAGGGCACCATTTGTTCGTCGATAGATAGATCGTGAGCAAATACGCCAAACTGCATGTACCTTTTGTTCATTATGTTGAAAATCGGGCGAAGTTTTGAGAATCTGTCATTTTTGTCTAACTGAGCATTATCAGATAAATGCAAATTACGTTTTATACTTCGAAATCTATTGCGAGGCATACATTTTCGAATTATGACCAAACCTTTATCTTCGTCGGTAGATCAGTACATATCAGTCTGAGGCAGTGTATGGTAACCGGAAAGCAGCAATATTCCTAGAAACCGTTTTAGGTCTGTTATACCAAATTGAAAATCAGGACGATTATTGTCATAAGAATATTTGACAGAATAGCTCACTATTCTCGATAAAACTTCGTCGTCAAAAAAGAGATAAAATAATTCCAACGGAGATTTGCCACATAAATTATTTTTTATATCTTCTCTTCCAGTATTGTCAAAAACAGGTAAGTTTGCGTAAGTTGTCTCGCCTTTTTTCCAAACAGGCGCCGATACTTTTTGTTTTAAAAGTTTTTGTCTTTTTACATCTAACGTCTCATCGTCAGAATCAATAGGACCTTCATTAGTGGTATCATTATGATTTTGTATCTCAAATAAACCAGAAATTTCTTGCTCATTTGGACGAACCTGTTCAATTACCACATTATCATCAATATCTTCCTCATCGGTCAATTCATCAACTTCCGGCGGAATATACACTACATCAATATTATCTAAAAATATTCACCTTTACTATGTTATGGGGTACACTACCTACAAATTTTACGTACCATTTCTATTTTATAACTCATTTACTATTTCGTCTAAGGTGGCCTCCAATTCCCGTTGAGTTAGGTAAACCGGCATTTTTTTTTGTTTACCGTAAGTCTATTTGCGTCTATATACTGCAAAGGAACGTTAAAGACTGAATGCATCTGGTTATGAATATAAAACATAAACAAGTCTAAACTTGTATTTTCTTGAAAAATGCATGCGCAATACGCATTCAGCCAATGGTGCGTTTACGCACCAAGTAATCTACTGTCATTTTTTCTAAACAAACTAATAACAAACATTTAAACTAATGTTTTAGTATTATAGTATTGACATTTAGAATTTAGAATGTTTACTCTAAAAACTTAAAATAAAAACTAACAATTTATAGAAATTTACTTCGGGGATTGGTGAAAACTGAAAATTGTCTATTTTTAATAATTGCTATCTCAATAAGTTATAGTCTTAGAAAAAAATAGATTGATGATAAATTTAACTCAATATATTTGTTTAGTTATCATACAAAATTAAAAATCTGCATCTAAACAATTAGCTAAAAAAAAAAAAATTCTAATCAGTGGTGCGCAAACGCACCACTGGCCGTAAATGGGTTAAAATATAAAATGTCTTTTTAGAGTATTTTACTGTACATTGTTTTTGTGACAAACGTAAGTAAACGCATGAAATGCATTAGAAGATGATTCTCAAATATCTATTTTATAGGTTATAAATTCAACCCTACGTGTAATCCTTTGTGGTATCCAGTGGCGGCCCGTGAGTTATGAAAGAGGGTGGGCACAACAAAAAGTTACCTATTCTTTGTACATAAAATCCATTCTCCTATTTTTCATGCTGGAAAAGACGTCTTTGACTTTGTTGTCAAAATCCGGGATAGACTGGATGAACTTCTTTTCTATTGATAGGACCGCCAATGCGTTCATTCGATCTTCTGCCATTGTGCTTTTCAGAAAAGTTTTAATGCGTTTGAGGGTGGAAAAACGTCGTTCACATTCTACTGTATTGAATAGCACTATTCATTCGGTTAACCGCACATCTGTTTTTTGTGGTTGAATTATGACGCAATTACTTTGATATAACAGTTAAATTCCTTTCTTCATGGCCATAGATAACGTGAGGAGTTTTTAAAAATATTTTATTTATTAGTTTATATTTCGTAAGATAAATAAAATACGGTGAGCTAGTTTCTTTTTCTTATTGTTTTAACTGTTAATTACATACTTCGTAATTTTTGTAATAGACCCTGTTTAATATCTTTTCATCGAATCTACTTCTCCCAATTATTTTGACGTATCCAGTAAATTTCGCTAAGTTTCAATAACTTACGCACACATTTTCAATTTTCCTTTATTTAGATCTAAAACATTTTTTAAGTTACTTTTTCAGATATGATATGGAACAAAGTCGATAATGGCATCGTGAAACAATGGCGAGTTGGATTAAGGGTCAAACTGCTTGTATGTCCATTGCCAGTGATTCCGAAATTTATCGCTGTAAAATATCGTTAAAAAATTCCAATAAGTTGTACGTAAAACGTCAGCATTGTAAAAACATACACAGAAATTAGACCCGTTGGAATCTGACAATTTTAACGAAGAACTCTGTGGAACTTTAGTGGCGGTAAATATTCCATTAAATAAAGTTAACAATCCCACTTTCAAAACATTTTTTAAAAAATATAACTGTCAAAATGTTTCTGAAGAATCCACCTTACGCAAATATTATGTATCTATGAGCTACACGAAAGCAGTAGAACGCATTAGAAGCCATCTTTCAAATCAATACCTATGGATAAGTGCCGACGAAACTATCGATATATTAGGACGCTGTGTGATAAATGTTGTAGCTGGTGTACTACATCCAACTATTCCATATAACGCATATGTAATAGCAATAAAAGTTATAAATACAGTTGACGCGGAAACAGTAGCTAAAATCATTTACGAGAATATGCACCAAATGCCTTCATTCGGACGACAGGTACAAAGAAAAAATACTTTTATTTGTCAGTGACAGTGCTGCATATACCGTGTGTCCCCGGATCGACGCATGAATAGGTATAAGAGTCTGTAAATGTTTTACTTGAAATTTCATCTTCTCGGGTTCGGCCCTGCTTGGGTAGAAAGTAATTTGTTGCCAATTTTTAATTTTCAAAAATCAAGGATGCCTTGGAAATTTACAAAAAGGTACAAAAGGCACTAATAAAGTACCTTTTTTTGTAGGAGATACGACAAAATGTTATTAAGAAAAGTTATTCAAAATAATAAACTATGCAAGTATGCAAAATTTTAACAAGATCGAACATACTTTGAAAATTTACAAACAAATTATTCTTTCCACTAATAAAGTGCTTTTTCTGCAGGAGATACGATGAAATGTTGTTGAGAAAAGTTGTTCAGATTAATAAGTTGTGCCAAGGAGTATGCCAAGGAAATGTTTGTGTTGTTTTATTTTTTAAGTGTGCTATGAAAATAAATATAAAATAACGTTTTGACACTTGTCAAAAATATTTAATTTAAGTAGACGTAGTGTTTTCTGTACTCTAAAATTCACATTAAATTTCGTAAATACCACTGTGAAATATCACAAAAGTTATGCTTACTCTACCAGAACGGATCTACCTAATTCAATGTTATGGTATTGGGCAATTATCTATTCCAGCAGTTATTAGATTAATGAGAAGTTTCCAAACAAAGTATTAGTCCAATCTACAGCATCCAGACTGATTCAAAAATTTCTAACTACCGGCAGTGTACATAATATACCGAAAAAAAGAAAAAACTTTAATGAAGATGTCATTAGTACTGTGTTAGCAATGGATTCAGTACGCGAACAGCCCAAACTGTCATTAAGAAAGCGGTCAGATCAGATTCTTATTAGCAAATCACATTTGCAACGCGTTTTTAAAGCAAAAAAAGTTAAACCATATAAAGTTAGATTTCTTCACACATTAGAAGAAGGGGATGAAGCCCGAAGGTTGGAATTTTGTCTTACTTTGGGAGAGAAAATTCTGGAGCATCGACATTTTCATAACAATATTATCGTCTCAGATGAATCGACTTTTACTACTAATGGTGTGCCTTCTTCGCAGAATTGTCGATATTGGTCTGAATATAATCCCGATTATGTAATACATTGTAAACGGCAATGTTTTAAAAAAGTTAACATTTGGTGTGCAATTTCTTATCATTGTGGTGTTATTGGACCATATTTTATTGAAGGAAGACTTAATCAGCACACATATTTAAATATTTTGAATTGGTTTATAGACGAACTGCCATATGAAGCAAGATTTTCTTCATATTTTCAACACGACGGTTGTCCTGCCCACTCGACTTTGAGAGTTTGTGAATGGCTGAATGAACATTTTCAAGAAAAATGGATAGCCAATGCTGGTCACATTTTGTGGCCGCCCAGATCTCCTGATCTAACAATCATGGATTTTTTCTTGTGGGGCCGGATAAAACAAATAGTATATTCAAATACGATTCCAAATGATGTAGAGGTGTTGAAGAATCGCATTAGAGACGCTGTAAATTCAATTTCTCTTGAGGAGATAAGAACAGCATTCAACGCATTTCGGAACAAAATTGAGGAATGTGCGAATAAAGGCGGCAGACATATTGAATGAATGAATATTTTAGATTTTGTGAATTGTTAATTTAATTTGAACGAAATGAATTGTTTGAGTTTTATTATTTTTTATATTCATAATTAATAAACAATTAAGTAAACCGATGTTGTTTAAATTTTGTACACTTATATAAATTATTAATCTGAATAACTTTCTTAACAACATTTTATCGTATCTCCTTCAGAAAAAGCACTTTATTAGTGGAAAGAATAATTTGTTTGTAAATTTTCAAAGTATGTTCGATCTTGTTAAAATATTGCATACTTGCATAGTTTATTATTCTGAATAACTTTTATTAATAACATTTTGTCGTATCTCCTACAAAAAAGGTACTTTATTAGTGATAAGAACTACCTTTTTGTAAATTTCCAAGGCATCCTTGATTTTTGAAAATTAAAAGTATGGCAACAATTACTTTCTACCCAAGCAGGGCCGAACCCGAGAAGATGAAATTTCAACTAAAACATTTACAGACTCTTATACCTATTCATGCGTCGATCCGGGGACACACGGTATGTTAAAAACAGGCAGACTATTAAAGGAAACATATCCTAATATGCTGCATATTATTTGTGTAGCATATGCTCTCTACAGAACCTGTGAAACATCAAAGACACCTTTCCGGAAGTTGATAGACTTGTATCCGCTTTTTAAAAAGTTTTCAGAGAAGCACCATTGAGAGTAGCTCCTTACAGGGAAAAACTTCCATTTTTGACACTGCCTCCCTCTCCAGTAATAACTAGCTTGGGAACATGGTTGGAAGCTACTATTTTTTATGCAGAGAATTTCGATAGTTTACAAAATTTCGTTACATGTTTAAATGAGGATGTTCGAAGTATTTCTGAGCGCAACAAACTAATACAAATTCCAAATTTAAAAAATCAATCGTACTTTCTTCAAGAACACTGCGGAAATTTGCCAAAACTAATAACTTATTTTGAAAATCAAAATCTCAAATTAAATGATGGATTAACCACATTAGATGTGACTCTTAATAATTGGAAAAAATATTCCAAGTTACTTCGGATATGGCCTTCAGCAAAAGTTAGACGCAGTTTGTTATAGAAATCCAGATTTAAATAACATTGCAGCAATTGTGTCAAAATCTGGCTGCTAAATACGCTGAAATAAAAGAATATTTTTAGTAGAGAACAAATTTTACAGACGAGAATCTTGAGAAAGTATTGCTAGTTAATATTAATACTCCTTTACTCAATTTGAACTACAGAATGAACAAATAAAAATGTATTACGTATATTATAGATCACCACTCGTTTGTTTTCCAGTTATATAAATAAAATTAAAAAATCTTTAAAAATACCAATTTTCAAATAGTACGCCCCATGGCGATGAGTCATGAGCCTCTATTGTCCGGTCCTCATTAATTACTGTTCATTTGCACGTAAATTTTTAATGTTGTCCTGTTAATGGTGTACAACGTTGGACAGTAGATGCTATTTTTGTTAATATTATTATTATAAAATTACCACTATTTCGGAAACAACCTTCGTATATGAACAGCGAATGTGTTGAATTGTATAGCGGCGATTTCTAGTTACTTTACTTTATGCTTAACAAAGCTGTTTAAAGTTGTTACAAACAATACCATTCGGTGGCACTATTGAAGTATATGTAAACGCGAACTCATTTAAAAATGGAACATGCACCTATAAAAATACTTTAAAATATTATTTCTATACCAGACGATAAACTGCAAGATTTCACGTCAAGGAATCACGCTTCATATAATAAATTTGCTGCAGACAAAGGTTTACTTGTGTAGGCTTGCGTTGCTATTTCACAATAGCATATATTTACTAAGTGAAATATTTTCATATCGCATGTACTTTTGGTTGTACATTTATAACATATATGCATAAATGTATAAATGTCTTCGCATCCTATTCGTTGTGTCAAATTGAATATAATGAGTTTCCATACTCCAGATTGTTATTGGAACTGGAAGCGATTGAGGTCATGGAATAAATGTAAAAATCGCATCAACAATTCTACTCCCTGTTTACTTTCAATAAATTTCAATATAGTAAATACATTCTTAATTACATATAACGATTGGAATGCATGACTAATAAGTTAAATAATCTATAAGTCCGCGTGCGTGAAGTTTTCAACTTTAGATCTCGTCGTTTCAAGAGTAGTCTATCAACTTAATGGTATCTGTGTTTGTGTAATAATAAATGAATGATTGCTATGGGAGTATTAGTTTAAAAGGAGAAACCGTAGAGGCTATGTAGTAAAAATAAATAGGTTATACTTATAATTTCGTTACGATTATATGAAATATATCTCTTTTAATTAGATAATTATTACTATCATTCCAGGACAAACTTAAAGAAAATGTATCTAAACAATGTGATCTAGACATTGATATGGTTATTATATTATACTAAACCAAAATTACGTGGAATTTTTTTTCAGCTGTCTTACACAAATAACTACCGTCTGTAAACGAACATAACTAGCGTATAACAACACAACTAATTAACAAGAAGAAGGAAGACACTAATGAAAAAGAGGATTTATTTTTTAACCATTTTTATTTACCTTTGTAAACTCCTGGAGAAAATTAACGTACCCCTATTGTATTATTGTTTAAATCAAAGATTATGATTTATTTGATGTAACTAATGTTATTGCAAGTAGGTTTTGGAACTTCTCTAACATCCAATATAATTGATGTCAAGGGATCTTTTCTTCTAAAGTGACAACTGTCAGTTGAAAACACTTTTTATTCAAAGTAATTGTTCGGATTATAATAAACTTGTTCATTTCATTTCATTATTTATATTTTTTACACTTAGTTTGTTTTTATTTTATCATGGCGGTAACAAATTAATTAAATGTTGAACATTAGAAATCTCTTTAATACTCCGGAAAACCCTAAGAGAAAACTATTACTTTCATTTGTAAAGAATTTATTCATTTATCTGTTTGTGCATGCATTTAGTTAATAATTTTAATTGTCAAAGGATTAGGTAAATACTATGCTTTAGTTTATAATTGTAAGAAACTTGAAATTTTAATATGCAATTACAAGCAAGATTACGTGCATTTTATTGCTATACCTCTGTTACTATGTATAGGTATCTTATTGTCATATGTTTATAGATTAGTTGCTAATCAAATCAGGCATAGGGTTTTTCTGGTTTCACCCGTAACATATGGTTCGTCATTTTTATTACTTTTAATTTTGTTGCCGTTCATTCCCTCGCGATTTCTTTGAAAACATCGAGTGAACCTAAACCATTTTCTTAGTAAGAAAAGTAGTTCTGCATTAACTGCCAACGAGAAATCATCTCGTACATACACATTGTTTCTATATATCCCAGTTCATTTATGTAAATAAAATAACCAAAAAGTACATAAGCGTCTTTTAATATAATATATTAATAATAGTTCTTACGGCTTTACAATCCGTGATTCAAAAGAAGTGAAAAAACCCAGCACACAAAAATCTACAGTAAGTTATTTTTGTGTCCAATAAATGTGTTACTGTCCAATTTACGTTTGGTATTAAATTTCTTTTGATATCGCATTTACTGAATCGATATTGTGACAGTTATTAGTAAGTTTTAAAACGTAAGAAAATGACTCAGAACCAGTACGGAGAACCACTTTGCTGGATGAGGGATACTCCACGTGTCATGTCGCTCGTATGCTAGGAAGATCGATTCCAGCATAAGTCGATAAAACAGAAGATTTAACGAGACAAGATCTTATTCTCGCAGACTAAACCACGAGAGAAAATGCTCCACAAATGCAAGGGATGATCGTTTTCTTAGGCAGTCCACTCCAAGAAACAGAGGAATTACTAGAGGAATTACTGGAAATATGTTAAAGAATGAATTACTAACTGCTCGCAATATTGCCGTATCCTCTTGAACTGTAAGAAGACGTCTAAAGGAGGCTGGATTAAGTAGTAGAAGGCTGGCAAAAAGCCGCAAAAAGCCATCAATCACCAGAGAGCACAAAACTAAAAGATTTCGTTTTGCCAGAAATTATGAACTATTGACGATTGGTTCTCTGATAAGACGAAAGACGAAATTAGTAGAACGATTTGTAAGTTGCGACATTTCTCCTAGAATTCCTTTGGCTCTGCAATCTTTTGGGGAGGAATTTGTTTCGATGCCCGAACAGGGTTGGTCACTATATGTAAGACGCAAGTAAGACATAAATAAATGCAGTTTATTACTTGAAAACATGATGGTTGAGCATGTAATGCCATTTGTTCCATTTATCTACCTAATTTTGTATTCATGTAAGATAATGGTCCGCCGCAAGTAGCTAGACAAGTTCTTGACTACTTAAATAATGTTGATATTCCTTTCTTCAGTGGTAACATAACACTCCAGACATTAAACCGATTGAGTACATATGGGACATTCTTAAACAAACGGTCCGCAACCATATGCCTTCACCTATCAACCACAATCAGCTAGTGGATGCTGTAGTTATGGAATGGAAGAATGTTCCTCAAATAATTATTAATAATTTAATCTATAACATGTGAAAACGTGTCAATGCAGTAATCAGGAGTAGACGAGGACATACTCGATATTGAGATTGGAATGGAGCTACTAATTTGGCTTTTTAAGATTAATTTAATTTGATTTTCGTTTACGTGTTTTACGAGTTCTCGTTTCAAAAAATGTTTTTTAAGATAAAAATTAGAATAGAAATAGAACTATGAGTTCAAATCTTCACTCCATTAATATTAGTTCTTGAAATGACAATTGTTTCGCCAACCCGGAATACATACACATATTTCGGGATAGATGTGAATTTTCACGAGTTTTTCATTATTGTAACAACCATGAAGGTGGCGTTGCGACGTGTAGCGTTATGCATACTGGTATAAACTTAGTTTGTCTTAATGTAGAAATGAATACAACATATTAGGCGACATACATGTAAAGTGAGTTTTAATACTCATTAGTTCTCATTTGCATTATGTTCAATATATTAGCTATATACACGCGAAGTATAGAAGTGGAAGTCACGTCTGTCTCTAGTATACGTGTGTTGACAAGCTCCAATAAGTGCGAAATGCATCCACACATTCCGGGATAGAAGTGATTTTTCAAGAATTTTTCTTTATTCTAACTCACCTTTGTTAAATTTATTCATTTACAGCATGGATTCCCAAGTGGTCCAGGTGGACCCCCCAATGGTCCACGGGAGACTCGACGGGGGTCTACGATGGCGTGACAAAAAAATGGGGGTTCACAATTCGTAAGCGGGGGTCCACGAAAATTTATCTGGTTTCGATAGTGAAGAACTAAATTGTTGGCTTGAGTTCACCTATCAATGTAGGCAGATAATATTTTAAGAAGCTCAGCGGCTGTTACTTGTAAAAACTTGCATATTCCATATTCAGTACAACGTGTCGAGACTTGCAAAGCGCTGCCGCTGCCGCCGTCCGCAATGCTTGTTCAGACGTGCAAAGGGACGAAGTACGACTTGTGGTGTGTGTGCCTGCAATCTTGAATGAACTTGTTTGATTCTTCACCAATATAAATACGAATGCCACGGATAAACGTTACTCATTTGTTTCCCGAATTTGGAAAAGAATAGTAAAGTAAAGTGAATCGATGTTAGTGTTTGCCACTGTCGGAAAAGTAAGTACTTACATGCCTATTTGTTGTACATACTTTTATTTTATTTATTATTTATCTATTTATTTTACAATTTATTGTACACGTAAGTAAACAAAAAATGGATAAATTACAAAAAAAAATACGTAGGTACAAAAGGTGAGGCTTATTCCTAAAAGAAATCTCTTCCAACCCACCTGCGATAGGAGATATATTTATGTTGTAATAAGTATATTTGTAATGTTTGCGTGTAGTAGGTACGTATTAAAAATTAAATACTGAACAGAGCCATTATTAGATACTTCCATAAAAGAACAGAAAGCCGAGAAAGGTTGAACTTCTTGTCACTACTTTATTAGTAATATTTTTATTACCCGACTGTGTGGTGGTTCACTAATAATTAAATATATTTTCATAAAATGTACGTGTCTTTATATACTACATACTCGTAACGTGCATCAAAGTAATAAATAAATAATTAAAATCGCGAAGTTTTGATATCAAAATATTATTTACAGGTATTTTCTATCGAATTTACAGAAATATATATCAAAATATAATTAATGAAAAAATGTTTTACATTACATTAAAATCGGTTCAGCCGTTTTCATAAAACTCAATTATTGATCTTAGCGATTTATTGCTTTTAATAATTAGAATCAGTTTGCCGCCGGTACTTTGTTTATTTCATTGCAATAATCAATTAATCCTGTTAAAATAGCCATATCCTGTTAAGTAAGACCGCCTTAAGATTACTACAACAAAGTTTTTTTTTTTTTACAGGTAGGTAACTGATACGAAACATGGCTGAATCTAAGAAGAAATGTCGACAGTACAGTGTTGATTTTGAAAATTTGGTTTTCTTCCATCAAAGGCAGACAAGCGATTGCCCATATGCCTTTTATGCAACAAAGTTTTGAGCAATGACTCTATGAAACCATCGAAGCTCGAAGATCATCTAAGAAGGTGTCATCCTGATAAAATAGGTAAAGATTTGAAATATTTTCAAACATTGAAGGAAAAATATGCAAAGAGACCCACCGTGCACAGTATGTTCGCTTCAACGTCGGAATGTAACGATGATGGCTTGCGGGCATCTTACAATATCTCATTACTTATAGCTAAATCTGGAAAATCGCACACCATTGGAGAACAGTTAATTTTACCCGCTGTTGAAGAGGTTTTAAAAACTGTTCTGCACAAATCTCCATTTGACATACTCAAAAGAATTCCTTTGAGTAACAACACTGTACAAAGACGTATTGACGAAATGAACTCTGATATTGAAAGTTTCTTGTGTAATTATCTGCAAACAACTCATTTTTCTATTCAACTGGACGAGTCAACTTTACCTGGTAATGAAGCATTATTATTGGCATATGTTCAATTTGTTCTGGACGAAGAAATTCATGAAGAGCTACTATTCGCGAAAACTTTGGAGACGGACACTAAAGGTGAATCAATATTTAATGTCCTGAGTGGTTTTTTGAAGGAAAAATCGATTTCATTCACAAACGTTATTTCGGTGGCAACAGATGGAGCTCCTGCCATGGCCGGGCGATGTCGTGGGTTGGTAAGCCATCTTAAAAGAATTATACCAGAGGTAACTGCAATTCACTGTGTCATCCACCGACAACACCTAGTAGCGAAAAATTTGAGTGCTAAATTGCACCAATCGCTTCAATTTGTGATTAATGCAGTTAACAAAATAAGAAGCAATGCATTGAATACGTGTTTATTTGCACAATTGTGCGATGAAAATGATGAAGACTTCCAACGATTGCTCTTACATACTGAAGTACGCTGGTTGTCAATAGGTGCATGTTAAACAAGATTTTTCTCACTTTTTGAATCAGTTTTAGAGTTTCTGGAAAGTAAAGATCCAGATTTAAAAGAAAACCTGATCAATTTGAAAGCAGAAATCACATATTTGACAGATTTGTTCAAAAAATTTAATGACATTAAGTTACAATTGCAAGGGGACAGCCTCAATTTAATAAAAACAAAGGGTGTAATTTCAGCTTTTCTTGGAAAATTGAAATTTATGAAGCAAAATATTAGCGAATTTTACCAGTTTTCAAACTTGTCACAGGTAGAATGCCTTGAGGAGGATATTCACACATACGCTCAACATTTAATTGCCCTGCATGATGACTTTAAAGATATTCTGACGATGGAAATACCACCATGGATCATAAATCCACTTGATGAAACGGAAGTGGAGAATGTGATATTACAAGAGGAGCTACTCGAGCTTAGCACTAATGAGGAACTGAAGGTGAAATTTAAAAGAGGGTATCAAATATTTTGGCTGCAGGCAGAAATACCCGAAAAATATCCTGGACTGTGGGGAATTGCGAGAAAGCTTTTGATAACGTTTCCCTCGTCATATCTTGTCGAGAAAAGTTTTAGTGTCGTTACAAACCTTTTAACAAAAAAAAAGGAGCAGATTGAATATCACAGAACGGGGAGATTTGCGGTTATTCCTAACAAAACTGAAGCCAAATATTGATAATTTGCTGTCCATCCATCAAGTACATCCCTCCCACTAAAATTATGACTATTTTGTGATTGTCATTGTAGAAGTTACGTTACGTTATTAATATTTAATTTTAATTATATTAAGCCTGTTATCATATTACAATGTAATATGGTAACAATAATAATTAATAGTGTTATAATTACATATTTGAATAAATACAACACAAGGAAATATACTATTTTTCTTTTTATTTTTACCACTCCGAATGGGGAGTTTTCTAAATAAAATATGTGAGAATTGATTGGTTTCTTGTGCTGTGAGTAGATGTCAAAGGAGTAAAGTTGGATGGAATCACTTTTTTGATTGGCTAACTTTACTTTTTTGACATCCACTCACAGCACAATCAATTAATTAATTAACCAATAACTCAGCCGCAACGCAAATTTCCATAGTTAGATCTAATCTTCACATTTTTTTGTTGAGTTTTGGGAATATGGTAGAAATGTAGCTGCAGGAGGCCCACCGGAACCAGCAAAACTTTCAAAGTGGTCTATGAGAAAAAAAAGTTTGGGAGCCTCTGATTTAAAGCAACTGTTTAAACGATAATAGATGTGTACATTTAGTTTTTTAAAAAAAAATATTTGTGGACATGTTTAGTACTCTATAGTATATTTGTAAGGGCTGACCAAATGGGTCACATATTTTCACTACAATATTTGTGTCAATTCTGAGATTTCGAAGACGTAAAATAATATTAACTTTGTTTATTTCATATTTTTTTTATATAAACCGATTTTTAGTTTATAATGTCGTTTAGTAAGTACTTGATGCGCTTGCGAAACAAATGTTCTTTCACAAAATACTGTTAATAAAGTGTAGATTTTAACTATTAGTTTTATTTCTATTTTAAATAATGGATCTTCATTAAGTATCAATTCAATGATTAAAAATTAGTTGAAATAAGAATGTGTTCGCTAGTTTCTTTATAAAATACCTAATTTCATTCTTTACATCACATCATTCATTATGCTCAATTTAGTTTCTCTGCCAAATTATTTTTCACAGCTTCATTTATAATCTTTTCCACTGTTTTCATTCGCTTTTTTACTCCACTTCCGTGCTGTGTTCCCTCCTGTGCGTAAACCTCGCAAATATTTTCTTGATACTTCTTGGCTTCCTCCATCTGTTGGAGTTTTTCTATGTCATAGCTGTTACTCCAATTCTCCTTGAAAGCATATTTCACCCTGGCTATAACCAAAAAATTATCCAAAACTGCTTCCACTCCTCTATATGTTCGTATGTTGGTAGCCATTTGTGCGTGTTTTTCTTCGTGGGGAATTTTGTTTGTTTCTCTTTTCTCCGCTATTTTCCACGTTCATTTAGAGGTGTATTTTCTTTTAAAATTGATACTCATAATTCTCATTCTTTTTTCTATTGTCAGCTCTAACAGTTTTTGTCCATTGTCGTTAGCAAGTTCATGTTTGCTTTCCCCTCCTATTACCGTTTTGTATATATCTTCTCTTCCTACTTTCGCTATTCTCCTAAAACTATTGTTATCTTATCAACTTTGGGAACTTTATCTTTTATTGCTTTTTATTCTTCATAAAATTGTTCTTTAATTTCATCATCTTTTTCTTCAGTTGGAGCATATGGAGTTGGATATTCACTATCTACTATTGTTCTACTGATGCTTTTAATTCTTAATATACACAGTTTGTCTGATTTAGGTTGAAAGCGTATTACTTGATCACTGGCATTTTCTCCTACCATAAATCCTGCACCAATGCCGCCGCTTGTGTAGATTGTGTAATTCGCCATGTTCTTGATATTATTGCGTTTCTTTTATCACAACTATGTCTAGATTACATTTATTTAGATCTTCCACTTAACTAATAACACCCCCCCCCCCCCATATAATTATCTTAGATTCAAAGTACCTAAATTTATTCTTTGGACTTCTACATGCACTTTAATTTCTTTTGCCAATCCGTTATTGTCATCTGTACCCCTTTCAGTATCCTTAATTATTTTATACTCTTACTGCTACTTAATTACTACTTACTTAATTCTTGTAAATCTAAATATTTGTTAAATGTATGTTTTGGCAAGTCAGATAACATTCAATAAGATAATTTTAGTGAAATAGTAAACCATTATTTTCAAGGATTTTACTAGTTTGAGTGTGTAGGAATAAATTACAGAAGGCGACAACATAATTTCATATATATGTACTCCTGATTGGTAGATGTCGAAAATTTTGTATTTTGGGGAATTATTTTATAGGTGAGAAAGAACAAAAATATTATATAAGTATTTTTAATACTATATTAACAAATAGAGGTATATCTCAGAAGTAATGAGAATAATCTATTTTAAAGTTTTTTTTATTGAACGTATCTACAATTTAACATTTTACCCTTCAAAGTATGCTCCTTGAGAATGCACACAGCGTCTCTGGCGACTATGCCATTCCTGGTAATAATTCTGAAAGTCTGTGAGTCACAAGATTATGTCCTCGCCGTGCACGTTAGCACGACCTAGTACAAATTAGAAGACGAAAGAAGGTGATGGACTATAAAAGAGATCAAGAGAACTATGACTCATTAGACAACCAGCAACCGGCAACGAGTATTGTGATATAAATAAATACTGATATATAAATGTTGTGAAATGAATACTGTTGTTAGTTCTTAAGTGTTTTTTAGTGTATTTGTTTTATTATTAATATGGTGTTTTTCAATTATCCCTAGCTTTATTTGAAAGAACCCAGAAGGACAAGTATTTTACAGACTGTTTAGAACCTACGCCGTGACTCTTCGGATGTTGTCAATTGCTCCGTAATGGTAGCCTTTCAAAATAATCACACGAAGACATGTCTAGACTGTAGGGACTGTAGGGTGGGTGTGGAAGTACTGGAACGTTTTTCTCTACCAAAAATTCTATAGCCGACAATGAGGTGTGACTGGGGGCACTATCTTGATGTAAGATCCAAGAGCTTGCAATTTCAGGTCGCACACGCAAAACCATTTTCCGCAAGCGTTCAAGGACCCTGCGATAAAAGATTTGATTCACTGTCTGACTCAGCGGTATGAATTCTTTGTGGACAATTTTTCGACAATTAAAAAAGATGATAAGCATGGACTTGATTCCAGATTTGCTCGTGCGAGATTTCTTCGGCCGCGGTGATGATGGTATGTGTCAAACTGCGCTTTGTCTTACTGTTTCAGGATCGTATACAAATACCCATGATTTGTCACCTGCTATCACTCTGTGCATGAAGTTGAGTTCAGTTGTCGAGCGATCCAACAATTTTAGGCATTTCTTTTTGTTCATCAGACAAGTCATTGGGAACTATAGTTGCACAAATTTTTCTCATGCCTAGTTCCTTTGTCGAAATTCGATGAGCAGAATCCTTACTCATGCTTACCTCGTGTGCAATCATCCTGACTATTAACGGTCTGTTTCGAACTAACACTGAACGCATGCTTTCATAGGTTTTCGAGCTATTCGGAGCAATGTTAATCATCAATGTTTTTGCGGTCTTGAAAGCCTTGTCTGAAAACATGTTCTGAAAAGAAAGCAGCATCTACATATGCTGTTCTTAATATTTGAAGTTCTCTGAAGCAGTTCTTTCCAGTTTAACACAAAATTTAATTGCGTCGCTGCTCGATATTTGCCTATATTTTCGTATGACGCGTTATTGGAACACAACTGTAAACAATGAGCGAATGCACCGCTAACACTGAACTGAGTGGACTACACCTTTTCTGGTTGCGTACCTACTTCTTCCACTCACATGTAGTGTTAAATGCAGTATTGCCACATTGAACGTACAAATTAGTTCTTATTACTTTTGAGATATTCCTCGTATATTTTACAAAATTGTTTAAGCTTTATATCTTTCGAAAATATATTTTTATTATATTTCACAAATTCACCAACATGAGAAAACCAACAGATTTTTCAATTGTATAAAATATTATTGAAATTTAAAAAGAATTTAGAAATGACTACATATTAGCAAGAATACAAAATTTTATATTATCATTCAGTGACGAATTAATTAAAGGTTACTTCTTGCAGTTATTATGGCAAAACTTTTCAACCTTTGATGAATTTATAGTTTATCGCCTTGCAATATTTTTGGCGATTTCTTCTCATAGATAACAATTTATACCATTATGAAAAGTCTTTCTTTGGAGACTGCGGTTAAGTAAAAACTTAAAAAAGGTATATAACCCCTTACCACAATTATTAATCGTATCCTAAATACGTATTTCGACAACTAAGTTGTCATCATCAGTAGGTAAAAACTACCTTTACCTTTTACCTACTGATGATGACAACTTAGTTGTCGAAATACGTATTTAGGATACAATTAATAATTGTGGTAAGGGGTTATATACCTTTTTTAAGTTTATACCATTATGTTAAACTACTCAACTCTTGCAGAATAAGTGATTATGAAAGTTATCATTTTATACAGATTTAACTAACATATGACTTTAATTCAGAATTATGTACAGTTGTTTCAATTCCAATTGAGCAAATGTTTACTCACATTAATACTTGCCAAACATTCAGTCAACAAACTCAGACTGCATTTCCGATAGGTCTTGGAATATATATTTTATATTTTTATTATGTTGAAAATCATAGAAATGTACTAAATTGGTGTAAATTCCCTCTAATATGTACTCAGATACTACGCCAGCTAAAATGTACTAAATTGAATACAATTGTACCAAAACGCAAACACTGTTACTAATGCATATGAATAGAAATTTTGTGTATATGTATTTTCATGTACAGACATGCTGAAGATAGCAAAAAATTGTCAAAGTTTCAGAGTAAAAAATTTACAAAAATGTAAATAATACCCACTTTTCATCTTTGATTGTTAATCCCAGTTACTTCCTTTTGGAATCTACATATACAGATTATACGTCTTTCTTTGCCGTTACCTCAGTTATGCCATACTATCTCAGACCCTTTTTTAATATCTAAATTTATTTAGAATCTGTTCAAAGAAAATACAATAAGCAAATTATGTGTTTGATATATTTGACATGTTAGATACTGTCCATTGATAGGTTCTTGTCCAATATAACAAAAAAGAAAATTATTTTATTGCGTTTCTAGAAGATTAAAATTAAAACATCGTGAGCAGGTCAGCTCACCGCTTGAGTCTACGCCTTCTGATGGGTCGAGTCATTAGAGTATTTGCCAAAGAATTGTGATGATTACTTAGTCTTCCTGCGTATTTTTTTGGAGAAAGTTTGGATTTAGTCCTTCACAACTTTTGTTTTCAAGTCATGGGCTATGACACTATTTGGGACATACCAACAAGCCTTGGTAATCATATGGATTACCTTGGACTGAAATCTTTTCAGTATCTCAATGTTAGAGATAGAAGCAGTCCAGCAGAACTGTATTCAATAACTCCAAACGAATTTTATTGTTACTTAGTCAACAAGAACTTTCCAGGGATAAGTTGGATTTTTAACCAATTAACCAGTATAGTCTACTTAAGTTTAAGGTCTCTCTTCAAATCAAAGTGTATTCCTAGATATTTGGCGTCTTCCTTTTATGGTAAAGCCTAGTTATTTAGATACACTGCAGGGCAGTAACCTCTTCTGGTGGTAAACGTTACTTGAACAGATTTACTTTCGTTAACTCTAATTCGCAATTTCGTTAACCAGCCTTAAATTTTGTTCAGGCTTGTCTGCAATAATGTGAGGCAAGGATGGCTATGTCGTCTGGGTATGCAGCAACAGTGATGTCACGAATATTTGGTAAGTACAAACGGGTCCGAGCCCACTACCTTGTGGAACTTCAGATTTTATATCCAAAACATGGTAAATCTACAGACAACGTCAAGTCTTATAGACCCATCGGCCTATTACTTATTCCATGAAAATTATTTGGGAAACTTCTGATGGAAAAATTGGAAGGGCACCATATTATCCCTAAACAACAATTTGGCTTTAGATCACAACATGCAACTATAGAGCAAATACATCGTGTTTCAAAAAAAATCAGCCAAGACCTTGAAAACGCATTATATTATTTTGCGGCATTTTTAGACATATCACAGGCCTTTGATAAAGTTTGACATATTGGCCTCATTAAAAAATTAGAATACACCTTCGTCATAACTACTTCCGTATATTTTTTAGTTCTACCTTGCATAACCCTTACTTCCTAGTTCGGCATTTTGACGCGTGTACGGGTATCTCAGACTTAAGTTTATATTAATTATATACCGGACATATTTAGTTCCATACATTCAAAATTAGCCTAACCAATCTTGCAAAATCAAGTTATTTACCTTTATTCAAAAAGTTTCAATCAGTATCTACGATGTGATTTATGACGCAAATTAAATTCATATAACAATTTGCTATCACATTGTATACAGTATATAAAGTGTTTTATTTTTATAGTTTCCCTATCCACTCGAAAATGTTAATCGCCTTCTAATCCTCATATGTTACTTCAAATCGAGGAGAAAAAGAATCTAATCGGAAATAAGAAATTCCAAGTTAATGTTGGGAAACCATAGGAGGTTCTCCAATCTTCTTTGTTAAACCGTTTTTCCCCCTTTATGTACTTCACCACATGTCGAATTTTACAAGCCATTATATCGTCGTGTATAACAACGGCTACACCGATTATTATCGAGTACACCGTCTATTATTTTTCGTGAATACAATGGGGAAAAATGAAAGTGTAAAAGTATTGCATGCTTCAACGATTATTCTATGGAACTCGTATTTGTATTTGATGTAGAAGTATAAATTACGCTTTACGCAGTTAATTTTAAAAATTTGCAATGCTAATATTGACATATTACGAAATAATCCACAATATTAGACATTCAATTACTTCACTGAGAATCTAGTATATATATATATATATATATATATATATATAGCGGATTTAATTAGTCGGCGATATTAGGTCTGTTTTACTTTAATATGTATATATTTAAAATAATCTTACATGTTTCGGAAATTAATGCCTTTAAATCACAGACTAATTAAATCTACTATAACATACAAAAGTCAAGAAATAATTATTAATGTATATATATATATATATATATATATATATATAAGTGTCCTGTATCGTTATGTTCAAATTTTAGGAGTTTAAAGTAGACTTCATTTCGAGTAACAAAAACGCAAAATTTGTATATTTATTTTTATTTGTTTCAAAGTTACAGATCTATGAATGTGATTGTCAGATCATGAAAAAAAATGTAATCCTAAAGTCAATAAAAACTGATTTTATTTAAAAAAGTTCAATTAATAATATTTTCGAAATGTCCACCTCCTTGTTGAATGCAGGCTTGTGCCCATAAGCCAACAGAAGAAGTACTTATCCGAATTTCATACTTGTTTTGCCGGATTTCCTCGGTAGCCAGGTGAATACGATCCAACAACTCTTCTCTTGTGTTCGAAACTTGTGCTTAGGCTAAATTTTTCATGTACCCCGATAAATAAAAGTCAAGGGGAAAAAAGATCGGGTGATCTGGGTGGCCATGCAACAAAACCACCTCGACCAATCCATCTTGGACAATTGACGTTAACCCAATTTCGGACAGCAATTCCGAAATGTGGTGGTGCCCCATCCATGTGAAACCACATGTCTCGTCGAACATTCAGTGGGACATCCTCTCAATGACCTGGCAGTTCGTCAATAAGAAATTAGAGGTAATTGTCCGCATTTAACCTCCCAGGAAGAACGACAGGACCAATCAACAAGTCATCGCTGAAGGCCGCCCAAACGGTAATAGAAAATGCATGTTGAAATTTAGATGGGCGTTTAGCTTTGGGATTTTCTGATAACCACCTGTGCAGGTTTCTCAGATTTGTAACACCACTTCTCGTGAACGTAGATTCATGTGTCCAGAGGACTGTTCTGCAGAAATTAAAATTAGGCCGTGGCTGTCTTAATATCCAGGTAGAATAAACTAGACGAACATAGTGGTCTGCCTCAAGCAAACCGTGTCCCCTGCGATAGTGATATGGATATAAGCCTTCACGTTTTAAAATTCGTTTTAAACTGTCGTTCGTGTATAAAATTGTAAATATTTCTTATAAAAGCCGAAAACCTCCAATAATTTATCAATTGTTATATATATATAGATAATTATTTCGTGACCTTTGTATGTTATCCGAAATTAGTGGAGACTGTGGCTTGTAATCTGAAACAGAAATAAGAAAAACACCCTAACCACAATATATAACAATAAATACTATGTACGCATTTTGGCAACTAAGTTGCCATCTTCAGTAGAATAACCTTAAAAATTGAAATAAAGAGTGTTAAACGTAGCGTTTTTGGCTAAGGTAAACCTTAGAATGCTCTTCACCAAATAGCCAGTGGGATAACACTCTTGTTTACACAGTGTTATCCCACTAGCGATTTGGCGAAGAGCATATCTTCTAAGGTTTACCTTAGCCAAAAACGCTACGTTTAACACTCTTTTTTCAGTTTTAAGGTTATTCTACTGAAGATGGCAACTTAGTTGCCGAAATACGTATATAGTATTTATTGTTATATATTGTGGTTAGGCTGTTTTTCTTATTTCTGTTTGTATGTTATGGTAAATTCATTTGTTGGCGATTTAAAGTCTGGTTTTACTTCAAAATATATATATTTAAAACAGTCCTACATGTTTCGGCATGTTTCATTTGCCGAAACATGTAGGACTGTTTTAAACATATATATTTTGAAGTAAAACCACACCTTAAATCGCCAACAAATTGAATTTATCACATATATATATATATATATATATATATATATATATATATACAGGGTGTGTATAAATTGGCGGACCCACTACACGCGACGATGTTCTTCGTTAAATTCGGAGTCCAAAATCCTAATACGAAAATGTTGTACCATGCTCCATATCTTTGCACGAGGTTCCTAAAGTTCGGACTTTCAGTCTTGAAATAAGCATTATTACTCGATATTTGTTGACAGAAAGAGCTACAATTTAGAAGAAAGAAGAATTGTTGTTATTATCCTTTCGTTAAAGTTTTCTTTTTGATTTTAAAGTTGGTTTGTAATATTTGTTTATTAACTTATTTTGACGAAAAACACATCTGACAACGTTGTAAAACAATAAGTAGGCAGCCTAATGTTGTTCTAGTAACACACATTACTACTGTAAAATTCATTCTGAAGACAAAGGAAGCCTGATACATCGTTTTAGGATTAGGACTTTTAACTCAAAATTTGACAAAGAATGTCGCAACGTGTAGTGGGTCCGCCAATTTATACACACCTTGTATATATATATATATATATATATATTAGAAGGAATTTCTTATTTTCTTGGCCGTAATTATAATTCGAGATAAAAGTAATATTTTTTGGGAGTAGCGGCCGGGTAATTCAAACAATATTTAATTTGACATTTCGATAATATATATATATATATATATATATATATATATATATATAATATTTTCGTGACCTTGGTATGATATGGTAAACTTAATAAGTCGGCGATTAAAGGTCTGGTTTATTACTTCAAAGTATATATATTTAAAACAACCCTACATGTTTCGGCAATGTGCCTTTATCATCATTGTCGAAACATGTAGGGTTGTTTTAAATATATATACTTCAAAGTAAAGCCAGACCTTAAATCGCCAACTGATTGAATTTACCATATCATACCAAGGTCACGAATTAATTATATATATATATATATATGTATATATATATATATATATATATATATATATATATATATATATAAGTCCTTAGTTATGCTAATATCTAGTTACATTGAACGTAATGCATTTCACATCTAGGTGTACTACTGTCAAGCAGTATTTAATTGTCAAAATGCTAATACTTACATAAAATGTTTATGCGGTACAATGTTATGGTACAGGTGAAGTACCAGCAAGGTACGCAATTGAAAAATTTCACAATAAGTATCCTGATGTTATTCACTATAAAACCCTTCCCAGACTGGTGAGATGATTCGAAAAAACGGAAACTGTCATTCCTAAAAAGAAATCGAAAAAGAACTATGATAATGAAGATGAAGGTATGTACTCTTTTAGCTTTGGATTCGGTTAGACAGAATCCTAGACAATCTTTAAGAAAACGAGCGGCCAATCTACATATGAGCGCATCATTTCTCTGTCGTCTTTATGCAGCAAACAAGATGAAGGCGTATAAAACACATTTTCGGCGAACCTGGCGATGATGCTAAGCAGTTATACTTTTGTCTATGGGTTTCAACTTAATAAATAAAGTCCGATAAAGCCTCAATAACTGAATACGAAAGAAAATAACAAGGCAAGAAATATATTAGAAAGAATTCACATATAAAAAAACACAGATTCCATAAACGATAGAACAGACACAAATAACCTGTCTACAATATACCTACCCATTTTATAACCCCCACCCTTATAATAACAATATAAGCATAAAAATGAAATTAAGCAAAACAAAAAAAAACAGCCAACATTTCACACTTCAAATAAAGAACCAGATAGTCCGAATACGGTGAACTAACATATACAAATTAGTCGTATTTTGAAATGCATCCATATAATAAGTACAGGGCAATGTATTAATAACACAATTCAATGTAAGTACCCAAGAAATTTTCAATGTAAGTACATTTATTTCAACATTACTCTTACCATTTTGACACTTTAATAAATATTACAGTTGTGAAAAAGTTTTATATATAGAACCGAAACGTAAACATAAATTAAATATTGTTTTATTTAGCCGGCCACTACTCCCAAGAAGCACTTATATTTTTGTGTGTATCCGTTATAGACTAAAACACTACGAGACTGACCTACGCGCGTGTTTTTGCAAAATGATCCGCCTTATTCGAAAAAGGTTTAAAGCTATTTAAATCCCCGATCTGACCAGTAGAAAAAAAGATAAGGGCCTAATAATACAATATCAGTAGTAACAGTACTACTTTTAAATGTAGATGGCGCCACGAGACAGTACTTAAATATTGTCACAATGACATTAAGAAATGATATCATCTAATAGACTAGCTAAGGACATATTTCATACTGAATTACAACGCGAAAAAAACTACGATATCAATGAATGAAATATATTTGTACAATTAAATATTCAGAAATTACTCCAAGAACGAAAACACGTTTATGATGCGATAATGCGGATAACAAATGATGACAGTGGTGAAATGTATTTCTTGAACACGCCAGGTGGCACAGGAAAACCATTTCTTATTTCATTGGTACTAGCAACTATATGTACACAAAATAATATCGCATTGGCAATGGAATCATCTGGAATTGCGACACCAACTTGCAACATTTCAAAAAAATCAGGAATTAGTAAAGTACTCCAGCAATGCAAGATAATTATATGGGACGGAATGCACAATGGCGCATAAAAAATTATTGGAAGCAACGGATCGAACATTGCAAGATTTACGTAGAAACGACCGGCCATTCGGTGGCGTGCTAATATTCTTAGCAGGTGATTTTCGACTGAAACTACAAGGTGGTCCAAAAAGTTGTTTATATTTGCTTGTGATGTAGAAAATTTTATTCGCAAGGTAGAGAGGTGGGGTCGGTCTTAAACGATAGCTCGGCTCTGGGAAACTTAGTCATCATGCAGCGCTACACAGGAGAGGAGCGCTCGTTTTGTGTGCGCGAATATTACCGTAACAACAATTCTGCCACCATTGCGCGCCGTAGATATCGACAACACTTCAATTTGCACGATATTCAGCAATGTCCAAGCATTCAGCTGATTAAGCAATGGGTTAATAAGTTTGAGGAAACTGGTTCAACGTTAAATAAGCGCGGTTTAGGACCTCCAAGGTCGGCGAGAACCGCTGAGAACATCGAGAGAGTGAGTCAGTCTGTGCGCGACCAACCAACCGTATCAACTCGAAAGCGCGCAGCTGCTTTGAATGTGACGAGAACCTCGGTGCTTCGCATTCTTCACAAAGATTTAGGCATGCATCCGCATAAGGTTCAAATAGTGCAAGAACTGAAGGCTACAGATCCCGCTAATAGAGTTTTATTCGCTAACGAAATAAGGAACCGAATTCCAGCAGCAGTCGACATCTTATTCTCCGATGAGTCCCATTTCCACCTAAATGGCCACGTCAATACTCAAAATTGTCGCTACTGGAGTAGTGAAAACCCTAAACGGAAACATGAAAAGCCTTTGCATAGTCCGAAGGTCACAGTATGGGCTGCAATGTCGGCATCCGGAATAATTGGCCTTTTTTTTTGCGAAGACCAACAAGGTCGCACAGTCACTGTAAATTCTCGGCGTTGTGTAGACATGATTCAAACTTTCCTCACTCCTGCTCTTCAAGAATTTGAAGGATACACTCAGGACACCTGGTTCCAACAAGACGGAGCCACCTGCCACACTTCCAATCTTTCTTTGCCTGTCGTTCAGGGGCTTTTTCCGGGAAGACTGATTTCTCAAAGAGGGGATATTGAGTGCCCCCCCCCGAAGCCCTGACTTGAGTCCCTGTGATTTTTTTTTATGGGGTTATCTCAAAAGTAGAGTGTACAGCAACCGCCCTGCCACTCTGGAGGAACTAAAGAACAATATTCGACAAGAAATCGGAGGTATAACTGCAGACACTTGCCGCCGCGTTATGGAAAATTGGAGAGGTCGTCTTCAAGAGTGCCTGGACACAAATGGCGCACATTTAGATAACGTAATTTTAAAAAATAAATTTCCCGTAATTTAAAAATAAATTTGTTCAAGTAGATCAATTTGTATTGTTTTTAATTCTATTCAAAAAGTTAATATCTTTATGGACCACCTTGTACCTGTTATTCCACTTGATGAACTAAATGCGTGTTTAAAAGCATCACATTTGTGGAGACATGTTGATAAATTTCATTGACGACAAACATGCGGGTTAAATTACAAAACGATCCTTCTGCAGTGCATTTTGCGATACAATTATTGCATATTGGAAATGGGAAAACTGCAATTGAAGAAACAACAGGTTGCATTAAATTACCAAACGATTTTTACAGTATCACTCGCCCACCAGAAAAATTGGTTCAATGCATACTTCCAGATATCACTCAAAATTATAAAAGTTATCAATGGTTAAATGGACGTGCAATATTAGCTGCAAGAAATGTGGATGTAGATTTCATTAATATCAGTATTCAAGATATGTTACCAGGAGGAACAGCTATTTACAAATCAATAAATACTGTATTAGATCAAGATGAAGCAATAAATTATCCAACAAAATTCTTAAATTCACTTGATCTATCTGTATTACCACCCCACATCAATAATCTGAAGGTTGGCGTTCCTCGCATTCTCTTTAGAAACATTAACCTACCCCGTCTTTGCAATGGAACCAGATTGGGAGTAAAAATCCAAATCCATGGTGAAGACCATCTTCACCTTGGATTTTTGCACACGCTCTTGTTTGTCGGGGAGAAGAAGGTGATCGCCATTCCATTGGTTGTCTTTCCGTTTCGGACTGTACTGGATACATCAACACCCGGTGCCCAGAAAGGACGAATCCTGGTGATCAGCATGGTGCTGATCATATTTTGCGACAAAGAGAGAATCATCCATACGGAATTCGTTCCTGCTGGCCAAACAGCGCATTTTACCTGCAGTTTCTCAAACATTTGCTGTAGTGCATCCGGCGCGTTAGACCACATATGATCGAGACCGGAAATTGGATGTTACTGCACGACAATGCACCATGGCATACGGGCATCTTTTTACACCAATTTTTGTCTCAGCGTGGCGTGACTGTCTTTGAACACTCACTTTACTCCCCAGATCTTGTTCCTGTTGACTTTTCTTTTGTTCCCTAGTATTAAAGGACTTTGAAGAGATCACGGTTTGCGGATGTCAAGGAGATTCAGGACTGTTTGCCAGCTGTTCTGAAAACGGTTCCAAAAAAATATATTTTTCTATTTTGCGTTCGTAATGAACTCATTACGACGCCCAAAACAGTATCGAAATGAGCTTCATTTCGATAAGCTACACAAATAACGTATATTGAATACAATTGACAACAAGATATATTAGTTTCTATGCCACTCACGTTTATAACGAGCCATCGAAAAAATTTATAATTGGAGTAGACTGTGAAATTGGGTTGGTACCTTAACCACTTCCACATAATGAGAGAACGGACACGCTTACCACATGACGCAAAGCCCAGTGCAGTACTGGCGAAAGGCTGTATTTCTAAAATATTTAATTTTATTTATATAATTGGAAAACGAACGGGTGGTGATCTATAAAATTACGAAATACATATGTATTTGTTGAAAAGTTGTATTTTTAAAGTTTTTAATTTTATTTCTATAATTGGAACATTTTTATTTGTTCATTTTGTCGTTCAAGTTGAGTAAAGGAGTATTAATATTGACTAGCAATAGTTTCTCAAGGTTTTCTTCTATCAATTTTGTTCTCTTTGAATTAAGTACATCCTTATAAACAGAAAACGTCCTTTCTACATCGCAACTGGTTATAGGTGCATACTGGAAATATTCTTTTATTTCTTCATATTTAGCCGGTAGATTTTGTGGAATTGTCTCCATACATAATTGCTGCTATGTAATTAAATCTGGATTTCTATTAAGAATTGCTTCAAACTTTTGCCGAAGGCCACATCCGAAGTCACTTGGAATACTTTTCAAATTATTAACAGCCACATCTAATGTGGTTAATCCGTCATTTAATTTGAGATTTCGATTTTCAAAATAAGTGATTAGTTTTGGCAATTTTCCAAAGTGTTCGTGAAGAAAGTACAACTGATTTTGTAAATTTGGGATTTGTGTGAGCTCCTTGCACTCACCAATACTTCTAGCATCCTCCTTTAGCAGTGTTACGAAATGTTTTAGACTATCGAAATTCTCAGCATAATAACTAGTAGCTTCCAGCCATGTTACCCATCTAGTTATTACTGGAGTGGGAGGCAGTGACAGAGAAGGAAATTTTTCCCTGAAAAGAGCTACTCTCAATGGTGCTTTTCTGAAAACTTTTTTAAAAGCTGATACAAGTCTATCAACTTCCGGAAAAGTGTCTCTGATATATTCACAGATTCTGTGGAGAGCATGTGCTACACAAGTAATATGCAGCATATTAGGATATGTTTTATTCAATAGTCTGCCTGTTTTTAACATATACGCAGCACTATCACTGACAAATAAAAGTATTTTTTCTTAATTTTTCTTAATTTTTTCTTTCTCCTTAATGGTTTCAGCAACTGTTTCCGCATCAACTCTATTTATAACACTTGTTGCAATTACATATGAGTTATATGGAATAGTTGGATGTAGTACACCAGCTACAACATTTACCACACAGCGTCCTAACATATCCACCGTTTCGTCGGCGCTTATCCATATGTATTGATTTAAAAGATGGCTTCTAATGCGTTCTACTGTTCTCGTATAGCACCTAGAAACATAATATTTGCGTGAAGTTGATTCATCAGGAACATTTCGACCAGTATATTTTTTCAGAAATGTCTTCAAAATTGAATTGTTCAATTTAAATAATGGAATATTAGCTGCCATAAAAGTTTCACAGAGTTCTTCGTTAAAATTGTCAGATTCCAACGGGTTCAATTTTTTTTTTCGTTCTTTAACGATCCTACGTGACGTTTTACGGTTGATTTATTGCAATTTTTCAATAACGTTTCACACACTTCACAATAAATTTCGGAATCACTGGCAATGTACATACAATCAGTATAGCCCTCAATCCAACTCGCCGTTGTTTCACGATGCCATTCTCGACGCTCTTCCATTGTCTGAAAAAGTAAGAATATTCTAGATCCAAATAAACGAAATTAAATAACGAAATTTTATGCACACTCACGTGAAAATAATTGGAAGATGTTGCTTAAATGAGAAGAAAAGGAATGTACGTGCTATTTCTCTTACGAAATACGATAAACTTATTTATTTTATCTACGTACACGACACCACTGAAAACACTATATTCTCCGAATACAATAGCTGGGTTGTCCATTGTTATCGCTGCGAGACCAGGTGGCCGAGTAAGTCAAACAAATACTTCATTGAATTACGCCGGGATGTACTGAGCGACGTTATACACAATTCCAATTGCCGATTGCGTTTTATGGAAATTGCATCCGTTCTCTAATAATGACATTTATTATTTGACATTGAAACTATAAGTTTGTGTCAAATTTTTCAAAACTCTTATTAAGAAAATTGTTTGTGTTTAGATGTAAATAGACAACATTTTCAACAACTTCTGTAGCTATATGTAAATTTTGATTATGATTTCGATATTAAATAAATTATTTGTTTTCTTTTTTGTTGTAGTATCATTTCAATGCCATAACCTTTTTTTACAATGAAACCAAATGAAACTGTCAAGCATCAAGTAATGTGTCATTATGTGGAAGTGGTTAAAGTATCAACCCAATTTCACAGTCTACTCTAATTATGAATTTTTTCGATGGCTCGTTATTTTTAAATAAAATATTAAGTAATGTTAACGAAAATTAATAAATAATGTTTCGCGGATAACGAGATTTAAATTTGAAAATATCAAGTATCAATGTGACCAACTGCATACTTTAAATAAAAATAAAACTCTGAACTTTCTGAATTCAATTTATTAATGTAAAAAATGCAAAATAGAAAAAATAGTATAAAAAATTTGTTTCATAAGGCTTTTTGTCGCACTTGGTATAAACTGAACTCTTATGAAACTTGTATTTAATATATTATTTCCGACAGTTTCCAGAAGCTTTATGAACGTTGCTAAAAGAGTGTTGTGTCTGATGGCGGCTACTTCGAAGGCCAATAAACGTATATCTGTTTTTGTGTTTTTAGTATACTATTCACCGAATTTTGTAGACAAACCTCGTATACTCAAATCTAGCAACAGCAATGCAATGCCGGGTTCAGCTAGTAAGCTATAAGAGAAAGAAAATATACATTTAATCCTAAGTGACGGAGATTTTTCATTAATATATTGTGATCAATGATATCGAATATACGAGTAAAGTCAGTGTTAGACAACATTCATCTGGCCACGATCATTATGTTATATTTATTATTGTATTTTGTATTACACGCAGTATATTTTACATTTGTAGAAGAATTATTGTCATTATTAGAACAAAAAAAAAATCACATTGGACGATGATTAATTTTTTTGAGGAAAGTTTACATGTTTTCGTGTGGCATGTATCACTCTTAGTAACCATTTTATGTTTGGGATGTGAACGCTGCGGGCAATAAACACAGTTAACTTGATCTTACATGAACTCGATTTATTTAAGACTTGTATATTTTTCTACGGAATTTGAATGAACGTGAACTGTTTTATCATGTTTCTCTTAAGTCAAATTAAGGCGTTTCGAGCGATCATATTAAGGTATTTGCCCAATTTGGCTTCTTCTCTGACGTGCCTTTATAATAATCGTGATCTCGAATCGACAGTGTTAATTATTTTTTTTGTGGATAATTTGATGAAACAAGAGAAAATAAAAAAAAGAAGAGTAAAAGTGGGACCGGTTTTTTGTACTATTAGATATGTTTTCGTGATAAATACAAATTTATATTACTAATTTATGGCTCGTTTAATGCATGAAATCTAATTCTACATAAGTAGACGGGTATAGAATTATTTTTCTTCTGTATTATACAGCTAGTTTCCTGTTAAATAAAGTAACATTTAAATGTAATTTATATGATAGTATCATGTCAAATCGTTTCAGAACCCGAGGAAATAAACAACGTTTAGAAAGAGTATATAGAGCAAAGAAAATCAAGGTAGGTGTTGCCACAAACTAGACATCGGCAATTATAAAGATACGGCAGTTGTCTTTTATATGTTGCATATAGAGCTGGAATAAAACAGTAGATAACCGTTAAAATAGTATATTATACTATAAGGGAGAAAAATGCGTTATTTTGGAAGAGGTGCAATTTGAAGCCCGAGGGCGAAGCCCGAGGGCTACAATGCACCGAGGACAAAATAGCATCTCTCCCGAATGGTATATACTATTTTTTCCACGGTCTCATTAACTTAAAAACACATATTTTGTCATTATGAAGTAAGTAGCACCAGAATTATTGTATTCGGATTTGAGCATTTATTTAGTAGTCGTTGAGTTATTGTCATAACTACAAAATAAACAAACAAAAAGAATTGTCAAATTAAGGTGCTAGCTTGGTTTAGTTTAAAGTTTGTTTAGTGCACAATGAATAATTGTGAGTCGGAAGAGATTGTGGAGGCTGCATATATTGCAATAAGCAATTTGCTGCCTACGAAGTCAAGATATTTATACGATATAGCCTACAATCGGTTCAAAAAGTGGTGCGCCGAGAAAAATGTTCAAGTATACAGCGAGAATGTTTTGTTGGCATACTTCAGTGAAAATGCAAAGAATTACAAGTCTTCCACATTATGGACGCAATATTCTATGGTTAAGTCATGCTTGATAATTTACGACAACATAGATATAAGCAAATTCCCCAAGCTGATCGCATTTTTGAAAAGAACCGGTGACGGATATCAAGCGAAAAAATCGAAAATATTGAGAAATGGTGAAATCGACCGTTTTCTATCAAGTGCAGATGACAAAGAATTCTTAATGATTAAGGTAAGATTACTTTTGTTGTTAGGTATTTCAATTATTAAGTATTTTGATTTTTTATAGGTTGGATTAATTCTGAGGATTGCCGGAGCTTGTCGAACTGATGAACTAGTCAATTTAACTGTAGATGATATTGAGGATGTAGGCTCTTCCTTGATTGTAAAAATTCCAAACACTAAGACAAAGATTCCACGAACCTTTGTGGTTACCGATGTGGAAAATATGCTTGAGTTGTTTCGAAAATACCTGTCCCTTCGTCCTCCCCACGTCAAGCATAAGCGCCTTTTTTTGTACTACAAAGCAGGAAAATGTAGTTCGCAGCCAGTTGGCAAGAATACCATGGGAAAAATTCCGAGTGTAGTAGCTTCGTATTTAAAATTACTTGATGCTGCATGTTATACTGGTCACTGCTTACGAAGATCTTCAGCGACATTACTGGCAGATGCTGGTGTGGATATCACGACAATAAAGCGTCATGCTGGTTGGAAATCAACGACAGTCGCTGAGGGTTATGTCGAGAACTCCATTGAAAATAAGACCAAAATTGATAATCAGGTTTTAGTAGGTACCACTACTAGGGCAATCACAAAAACTGTAAATGTAAGCGAAAGTAATATTCCTTCTAATATTAATTTTGAAAATTGTACAAATGTAACATTTAATTTAAATGTCAATAAATAATTTCAATGTTATCTTCTTTTTGCATGAATCACAAACGTTCTCCATAATTTAAACTCTCTTGGGAGCATTATACTCCCTTGGGAATAATCGACTACTTCTGTTTTAATTTTGATGTCATAGAAACTGATTTCTACTCCCGACCGTGGAAAAACTTTTTTATTTTACGAAGTATTCTTCACGAAGATTAATACACTTTTGCATGCACTCGAATCAACTCTAGATGGAGTTATTCCACTCGTTTGTTGGTTGGTACAGTCAAAATTGCGTATTTGGAGGCATCGACTGCTTCTTCTGACGACTGGAACGTTTGACAATGCATGTGTCCTTGATTTTTGGAAAGGTAAAAAATCGTTGAGACTTGGGACGGGACTGTACGGAGGACGTTCTAATAATTTGACGTTTGTTGCGTTAAAAATTAAATTGTCTTGCGAGCAGTGTGCGAACTTGCACTGTCTTGGTAGAGGATGATTCGTCGTTGTGGGTTGGTTCCTCGGAGCTCAGCGATGACTTGCGGCAAATAAATGGTTGTGTACCAATCGGTAGTAACAGTTCTTTGATTTTGTAGAGAAACCTACATGGCCTACTTTCGAGGCAAATATCGCGACCATCTTTTTGGAGACACTTCGAGAACGGACGACTTTTGTCGGGTTTTCATCTGGTTCGTATGAGTACATACAGGATTCATCAACACTCACGATGCTGTACACGTTCTTAGAGTTTCCTGCGTTGGAGCGGTATAGAATTTTTTGACACCAATTCACTCTAACTGTTTTCTGTCTTCTTCTAATTTTTTTACACACAATTCTTCATGAAAATTTTTTTGAATTGAGGTCTATGAAATTTTCAATGATGCCTCAATTGCGCAATATGTCACGTGTCGATCTTCGTTGATGAGCTTACGTACAGCATCGACGTTTTCCCGAGCGACTGCCGTTTTTGATGCACCTGCTCCTGGATCGTCGCTATGACTAATCCGTCCACGTTTGAATTTTCCATACCACCGAGAAATTGTTGACTAATGTGGTACTTTATTACCGAAAACAGAAACCAACTCGGCGAGGTATTCTTCTTGAGCTAATTGTCTTCGAAAATTAAAAAAATCATTGCCCGAAAATTTTCACGGTTTAATTCAACTTGTCAATTTTGGCAGTTCGTTGTAGCTATAACCCTACACTTATCCCAGATTTAGGCTAACTAAAGATGGAGGTTAATTTTTAGTACTGACATTTGATTAGTCGCGCCCTCTATGTACCAGTATGCAAAACAAAAAGACATCCCTCGGATGAACACCACGAAATTAAAGTGTAACATCTATAGATATAAGAAATTAACAAAAAAGATATCGGCATGCACTACAGTGAAATCTCCGTTAACGGACATTTCCGCTAACCAGACACAATTTTCTTGGCCCCTTGAATTTCCTATAATATTTATTAACAATTTAAACTCTATTGGCCGGACACTCCCTTGAATGGACGCGGACAGTACTTTATATGGAATATTGTTCAACAAAACTCTCTCCTGTACGGACAGCGTCGTAGCGATTATATATCTGCCGGGTATTCCCCCACTGTTATACGCACAGTAGTACACATTTATTTTGTATTAATCAGTATACTGCAGTGACAAACGGTATTAATGTAATGTGTAATGTAACGGTAATCATTATAATGTCAAATAAAGGAACAAATATTTTAACACTTTATCAAAAAGTGAATGTTATTAGTACTTTTAATAAAGAAAAGCTTAGTGTACGTGATTTGGCAAAACGATTTAATATATGAAAAACTCAGGCATCTAATATTATCAAATAAAAGAACGAGTTAATGTTACAGTGGAGTTCAAATACCAATGTTAACCAAAAACGAACATTATTGAAGACAGAAAGTTTCAATGTCGATGAACTATGTCATGAGTGGTTTCTGAAAGCAACAAATAAAGGAATATTATTATTAATTATGCATTTTTTCCGCTGCGACTGCGAACTTGTACGGCGGTGCATTGTCCTGGTGGAAAATAACTTTTTTCTCGCCAAATGTGGTTGTTTTTGCTTCAAATTGGCGTCGAATCAATTCAACAGCTCTGTATAATATGTGCCGGTGAGCGTTTTACCTTTTTCAAGGAAATCGATGTGAATGACACCGTGCGCATCCCAAAAAATTGTCACCATGACCTTGTTGGCCGACAGACCCACCTGTCCACTGTCTCGACTATTCCTTGGTCTCTGGTGTGTTGTGATGAATCCACGTTTCATCCACTGTTACGAAACGGCACAAAAACTCCTTCGGGTCGCGGTTGAATATCGCCAACACTCCTTTGAAGTTGTCAGATGATTGCGTTTGTTGTCAATTGTGCGCAAACTATCTTGCGGATAACTTTTTCATGTCCAAATATTTATGCCAAATTAAAATCACTGATCCATGTGATATTCCTGTAGCCTCTTCAATATGATACCGTGGATTTTATTGACCATTTCTGGTGTTGTGACCTCAGAGCATTCGCCGTCACTTATGTTGGTACGCCAGCACCGAAGTTAGTAGTAAACCAGTGGTGGGTGGTCCCAATCGATGCTGAATAGCCCCCATTGTACTTTTCAAGTTTTTTTTTGGTTTGCGTGATGGTTTCTTCGCGCAAAAATGGTGTCTAATGAGCACATGTAATTAACTTTTTTTTATGTTTACCAAAAATTCTCGTACATGTCTGTTTCAAATGGCTGTCACAAGAGAACTATTTGACAGATCAGTGTGAAAATTAAGTGAGTTTTTCCTTCTTGACAAGCACAATGTTGGATTTGAAGTGGCAGCGACATCTGTTGTAATTTTCAGGTATTTCTTGACACATTCTCGTACATGTTTGACTACGTTTTAATTTTCAGGTCACGATAGGATAACAACAGAAATGATGAAAATACTAGGAGAAAAAGGTATAGAGCTGATTTTGCAAATATTCAATATGAGTTGGGAGCAAGAAATAATACCGAAGGACTGGAGAACTGGACAGATAGTACCTATACACAAAAAAGGAAACACGAGAGACTGCAGCAATTATCGAGGATTAACGCTATTAAGCACAGTAGCTAAGGCATACGAGAGGGTATTGGAAACTAGACTAAGAAGAGTAACAGAACCCACAATGGATGAAGCACAGAGTGCGTTTAGGAAGGGAAGAAGTGTAAACGACCATATATATACGATAAAGCAAGTAATAGAGAAAACCATTCTTAGCCAATCAAAAGTATACTTTGCATTCATAGATTTAGAAAAAGCGTTCGATCGAGTTCCTAGAGAAGAAGTCTGGAATAGCTTACAGCAAAGAGGAGTGAATAGTAAATTAATTATAGCTTACAGAAGTGTGTATAACGATAACACTAGCTATGTCATAAGTAAAAACAGGAAGTCGGAATTATTTAAAACAGAGGGAGGTCTGAAGCAGGGTGGGGTGCTCAGTCCAGTACTATTCAATATATTTATGGACAAAATACTAAAAGAATGTAAACCGAAGCTAATGAATATGATTATAGGATACAAACATTTAAAGCCGATTGAAATAACTGAATATATATTTGCTGACGATTTAGTAGTGATGGCTAACAGTGAACGAAATTTACAAAAGAATATAAATGAATGGAACCAAACATTGAAAAAATACAACATGAAAGTCAATACGAAGAAGACAAATGTAATGATGATATCGTCAGGAGTAGAAGAACAAATAAAGATATATATTGAAGATGAAAGAATAAAACAAGTGTCACAATACAAATATCTAGGAGTAACGATTGAACGAAATGGAAATCAAGAAATTGACATTAATGAACGAATAGGAAAGGCGGCTAAACTATACCATGCCATGAGACAGACATTGATAAATAAGAAAGAAATATCTACCAAAACCAAGATGACTGTATTCAGGACAATATACAGACCTATTCTAGTTTACGGAAGTGAAACATGGGCACTCACAAACAGGCTAAGAAGTAAAGTGCAGGCTAGTGAAATGAAATATCTAAGAGGGGTTAAAGGAATAACACGCAGGGACAGGATAAGAAATGTTGATGTAAGAGCAGAATTGCAAGTAGAATCCATTTCAGAGTACATCGAAAGAAAACAGCTAAGATAGTGGGGCCATTTACACATGGAAGAAAACAGACCAGCAAGGAAGATATTGGAAGCCAGAGTTAGAATTAAACGAAGACCTGGAAGACCGAGAGAAACATACGAAAATATAGTAGCGAAAGCGATACAAAGAAGAGGACAGACGGTAGCCAATGCGAGGAATATGGCGAAGAACAGAAAACAGTGGAAAGACTTTGTAAATATAAAATAGAGTATAGTAACAACTTCCCCTACACCGCTATGTAAAAAAGGGGTTAATGATTATATATAAATATATATATTTAATTTTCAGGAAACTATAATGTATATTCTTTTGTTGTGGTACCGAATTAAATACAAAATTTTAATCTACCGTATTAAAAAGACGAAACACTGTCTATATTTAATACAGATTTCGCTAAAAAAAAGGAGAAAAAAGAAGGCGAAAGGGATAAAACGAGGATAAGAAAAGAAAAGGAATAACCACAACGCCAATTTATATTTTTGTCATTTTAAATTGAATTTATTTCGCATGACTTATCGTTGGCGATTATATTTAATGAAAAATTTCGAAAGGGATGGAAGGAAAAAAAAATAAAAATTATGAAAAAAGGCGATCGATGAATCATGGATCCTTTTTCATTATCCTTTCTTAAAGCATTCATGCAAATAGATTTCATCGTTCTTCGTGTTAAAACGATAAAGGTATTAATGAGTTTAATAACACCGCCCTAAAATAGTAACCAACCATCTACGACCTCCGAAAGTTAATTATTTCAATGTCAGGGCAGTTAAAGTCGGACTAATTTAAAATTGATAATAATTTTTCGGCGTTGGTACTTTTCCCTATATGGTACGACTGAACGGAAGCCGTTTCAAAAGCGAAACGAACGATGAGAAAAGAGAAAAGACCGGTGTAAGTGTGTGTCTGCGCCTGTATATGTGCAAGTGAACAAACCAATTAATACTCCAAGTCTTAACTGACAAAATAGCAAATTAAAATTAATAAACCTATATAAATTCAAGAAACAAGATGGGCCCTAAAACTTTTTATTCCGCCTCGATTTCGTTAGCGTTGCGGCTATACCACTGGCGTCCCTCGCCCTCCGCCGCCCTTCGACGAACTCTATCTTTTACGGAGCGCGCCTCTTAAAATGTAATTAAAACCCAGAAGAATCTCGCAATGATGGTCGTTTTTTTGGACGGCGTGTCCATTTTTCAAATTCCCTCCTGGCTTTATGATTTATTTTGTCTGCGATTTTCGGTTGTTTTTTGAATTTTTAAAGAAGAAAGAAAGAAGAAGAACTAGTCTTCGGCGGTCGAGAAGTCGAAATACCGAACCATAAAGTTGGGGTTTTGTCTTGAATGAGTGAACGGCAGCAGTTAACGGCGTTAGTGTGTTCTCGTACAAGTTGTTATTTATCATAGCTAGTATTTCTGTAACAGAGAAACGATTCGGATAACGAGATACGAAATAGATTTTTTCATATTAATTAAAGTATTACAGAATGCTTACTAACATGCCTCTATAAAACGCAAACGTTGTAGTTAATGTTATTAAAATCAGATGTCAAATTAATCTAGATTTAATTTTTTTTTCTTTTATTGGTCGTTATTCAAATGCTACAATTGCAAGTCATGTATACTAAATTATTAATGTGTAATGTAGGGCCTTGTAGTATACTAGAATTTTATAACCAATGCATGCACATCACTCCTTGAAGATGATATTAAACATCGTTGCCAAATTCTGAAGTTAAACTTAACATACGATAGATACTGTAAATATTCAATTATAATGAATAAACGCCTTAAAATACTACGATTTTAGCAAAATTTCAAATTATATTGAATCAATTACAAGTATACAATTAATATGTACTATAGGAAAACGCACAAAGCAATTTACATTTTTCATTAAAACCATGACTTATAAAATTTATGTTGAAGTGTATAGATTACACAGGCCTACAAAAAAAAAATTTTTTTTTGGTGCATCTCTGTTTGTTTGAATAGTCGATAAAGTAGGTAATGTACAGTATATTGACATACGTCATTTTAACTCATCAGCTCTAGTTTACCTACTACCCTCATTGTGAATTGTAGTCGGTCTTGTTATGGTCTTGTTCGTAACTAGTCATTATTACAATATCATCGATAAATTTTGTGTTACTATTTCATTATGGCTAGTACGTCCAGACGTTGTGTTAACGATCCTGATATATTTTGTTATGTTTGTGGTGAATACATATTGAAAAATCAGCGTAAATCGATTACAAACACAGTGTGTCGCGTGTATTTTGCTTACTTCGGTATTGTAATTCTACACCAAGATAAAGTGTGGGTGCCTCATAGTGTTTGTAAAATATGCGTTGAACATTTGCGACAATGGGAGAGAGGGAAACGTAAGTCTTTGAAGTTTGGAGTGCCTATGATATGGCGAGAACAAAAAAATCATTATGACGACTGTTACTTTTGTATGATTAATATAGTGGGCATCAACAAAAACAATCGCCATAAATGGAAATACCCCAATATTTCTTCAGTACAAAGACCTGTTCCTCATTCAGAAAATGTTCCAATACCAACTTTTCACCAGGTAGTGCAGCAATCTCAGGAGGATGAAGCTGAAATACCTATTTCTTCCCAAGTAGATGATGACTTTCAATACTGCGGAATAACATCAGATCCTAAGCCATTTTCGCAGAATGAGCTTAGTGACCTCATCAGAGACTTAGATCTTTCGAAGGAACGTGCTGAGTTACTAGCGTCAAGATTAAAAGAAAAAAATTGTCTTTCCTCAGATGTTCGAGTGTCTACATATCGCACGAGAGAGGGAAAGTTATTGAAGTTTTTTTCATCTGATGAAAATTTTGTGTATTGCTGTAATGTGAGTGGTTTGCTGGCTTTCATGGGTTTAATGATCTATCAGCCCAATGAATGGCGTCTCTCAATTTGTTAAGGCTCTCGATAGAAATGGTCAATGTTTCCAGTTTATTTCCCACAAATGAAAAACTAAAAGCAGGTATCTTTGATGGACCTCAAATACGTAAATTGATGAAAGACACAACTAATTTTGAGACTTGTATGAATGATGTGGAGAGGCTTGCCTGGCAATCTTTTGTAGCAATTGCACAAAATTTCCTCGGAGATCATAAGGCTGACAACTATGTAGAACTAGTAGAGGAAATGCTGGTGCGATTCAAAGATTTAGGCTGTAATATGAGTATAAAATTACACTATCTCAATAGTTATCTACATCATTTCCAACACAATTTAGGAGATCTAAGCGAAGAACAAGGGGAACGTTTCCACCAAGACCTAAAAACAATGGAGAATAGATACCAAGGAAGGTGGGACAGTCATATGATGGCTGACTATTGCTGGGGAATCATGCGAAATTGCCCGAGTCAGTTTCATTCTAGAAAATCACTCAAAAGACAATTTCTTGATGTTTAATGTCAATAAAATATATATTTTTTCGTGAATTGTGGTTTTTTTTCTCGGGAACTAGAGCTGACAGAAGAAAACGGGTAACATTTTTGATATCGCCATGTAAGACATACTTAAAATCGGGTCTAAAATCTCCAGCACCAAAATGGTTGTAGGCCAGTGTTACATTTATATCCAAATTGATCAAATTTTCCAAAGGAATATTAAGTATATTCTTATTAAAGAAAGTAAATAATAAACTAATGTATTTTGTGACTATTAGTAAATAAAACAACATTTTTAAGTTTATTTATTTAAGTTATTTTATTTAACGAAATATAAAAAAAAAACAAACTTAGTATTTTTATTATTAAATGATTGCTTAATACTGAAGACTTAAAACAATGATTACACATACACATGTGTATATTTGAAAAATTAATCTCTTTCAATGATTCTTCATTATTTAAAATTGCTTGTTTAAACGTACAAATAACTATAATTGTCAATAAATTACGTAATTCAGGTCCAAAATATATTTGTAGCAATATCTTGCATAACTGCATATGATTAAGGATTTTGCTTCGAACTATTTTTGTGTATAATAAAAGAAACATGTCTTTCTTATTTCAAGTTATAAAGATGTAATTTTTGCTGTATAGTTTTATTTACGGTGTATTTCCTTGTAAGGAAACACCATACTTTTAAGAAAATTGTTTTTCAATTACAATTTAATTAGATGAATATAAACAAAATTTGTCAATTTCTCAGATTCTACTTTTACATTAGTCACTATTATTACTATCTTCAGAATCCGAATTTTTATTTACATTTATAATAAAGGGTATTGCTTCTTTTCTATCAAGCAGCAATTCCCGCCCCCACCACTTTTTTATTTCGCTATTAGTGTGTCGTACAGTATTTGCTCTTGTTCCATATTTTAATAGCATATTTTAATAGCATTCTTTGCGCCAAAACCCTCTTCTCCATTGTGCTAACTGTAATATGCTTTCGTTATTCCACAGATTTGTTCTATTGGGTTGAATATACAGTAGTATGGTGGCAGTCGTAGTACTGTATGTCCATATCTTTGTGCTAACATATCGACAACACATTTTGTTCTGGTTTATTACTAAAGGCCGGATTATATGCAGTTTGCATAAATTTGCATATTTGCATAATATATTCATTTTGTATATTTTGTAGTAATTCAGCATTTTTGCATATTTTAAGTATCCGAGTTTTATTTATTATCTAAATCAAATTTATTATAGGCATTACTAAAAATATGTCGTAGATGTAACAAACAAAAATTAAACAGCCCTCTTTAAATTCAAAATAGCATTTTATTAAGCCTCTTCCCGTTACTTTTCCGATAAGCGTCTCCAAGAATTTATTTATGTTCTTCCCATACATCCAGGCCGAGACAAAATTCCAAGAAAAACTAATACCTTAAAACTTCTAAATAATTACAAAAATACATTTTACCAGAAAATTAGGAGTATAAGTGTTTCTTTAATATTCGGAGAAATTTATTCCAATATTCGAAAGTAATTTTATTTTAAACGTCATTTTACGTTGGGTTTTCGAAGTGTAAACTTGTGAGTTGTGATATATAATAAAAAAATATAAAATAAAAAAAAATGCCGAAAATAACGACTGTGCCCGGAAGGATTACACCTTATTTAGAATTGCGTATGGATGGAGAAAAAGTGTTTTGCCTAGAATGCTGAAAGATTGTGAGCAAATTTTAAGTTTATTTCCTCTTATTAATTATTTAATTAAGTTTTTAATTATTCCTTTATCTTTTACTAACATTTTAATTATTCCTTCATCTTTTACTAACATTTATTTTATATGAAAACAACCGATGGTGTGATATTTTTTTTGCAGATTCCAAGTGACAGAAAGTTCCAAGTCGACCAACATACGAAAACATCATCACATGCTGCAAAACTAACAAAGATCAAATTGGTGAAGAAGAGTCAGCAAACATTACAGCAATGTTTGCCATTAACTTCCAAAAAATCGGAACAAGAACAATTTAGTGAAAATTTGTGTCAAATCTTTGTATCGGCAGATATTCCACTACATAAATGTAACAATTTAAATGTCAAGTTATTTTTGCAGAAGTACATCAGCAAATATAACATTCCCGACGAGAGCACGTTAAGAAAAAAATATATTTGCTGTATCTATGCAGAAGCATTGAATAGCATTAAGAAGGTTGTAGCAAACAATTATCTTTATATATGCGTAGATGAAACTACTGATAGTGTGGGTCGATACATAGTTCATTTAATGATTGGTATCCTTAACGTATCGGTTCCAGCAAAATCTTATTTAATTTCGTCCAAGAAGTTGGAAAAGGCAAATAATTTGACAATAACAAGGTTTATACAGGAAGAATTGGCAACTTTCTTCTTACCGAAATCGATTTTAACAGAGGAAATTCTATTGTTTTTGACGGATGCTGCACCATACATGGTGAAGGCAGCTTTCAACTTGGAAATCTTTTACCCAAATTTAATTCACACAACTTGCTTGGCGCACTTACTAAATCGTGTTGCAGAAGAAGTTAGAAACCATTTTCCCTTAGCAAATACTTTAATTAGTAGTCTTAAGAAAGTATTTTTAAAGGCCCCATTACGAGTTCAGTTTTACAAACAACATCTACGTGGTCTTCCACTTCCTCCTCAACCAGTAATCACACGATGGGGAACGTGGTTGGAGGCTGCTATTTTTCATGCAAATCATTATGAAGGAATAAAGACAATTATTATGGACCTTGACAGGCATGCACAATCTGTGATAGACGCCGAAAAGGTGTATTCGAGTAAAGAAATACCACAACAGTTGGCGTTCATTAAACCCAGTTACAGTTTTACTTCCACTTCGATATTACAGTTGGAAAAACAATTTATGTCGCTAAACGAGAGCGTTGAAATAATAAACAAATTTGAAAAGTCATGTTTTGATGTTAAAGGAGGAGTGGGACAGTCCGTGTATGAAAAATTTGAGAAGTGTAGTCGATAAGAATATCAAGTTGTGGTTTATTATATCATCAACAAGTTTCAACTATATATTTCACAGCCAGGTATGTAGTACAATAACAATAAAGTAAATTATCCGAAAGCAGGTGGCCTTAAAGCCGCAATTAAATAATATCAAAATAATTATACAAGCAACCAACATGTTTAAAATTAAATGCAAAAATCAATAAATAAAGTTAAAAGTAAAATTGTGCAAAATCAGACGGGGTTATGAATCACCCGGTATATTAAACCATTAAATTATTGAACATATTTCAAAAGAAAAGAAAAATTACATGCCTTATACTAAATAAAATTTACATTTCCAAAATCAGATAAATTTTAATTATTACGTAAAAGGCACCATTAACAATGATATAAATAATGACCAAGATTATAATACTTAAGCAATTAATCGATAAATTGATATGCCTTAACCTAGATCAACAATTTTAATTCGACCCAGATCTGGAATGAATCTTACAAATAATTTTTACACATCCAGTAAGTATATATTACGAGATTAGTTAGAAATTACATTTAAAATCCTAGTGAAAATAAAAACATTGTAAAATATGTCTGGTGTCTCACAAGGTTATAGCAAAAAAAAAACCAAACAAGTAAAATAAAAGAGATATATAGTTCTCTAAGTAATTATGTGAAATTAACTAATTAATCATCAATTCTAATTTTCAGAATTAGCATTACGCGGAACAACTAAATTTAGACTTTAATTGTAATACAAAGAATACTCTTAGAATATTTTATAATGATAAAAAAAACTGTACAACAATAAATGCTTATAGCGATGAACTAAATTTTATAAAAGTATAACAATGTATGAGCAATAATTACAGTAGTTTACAAAATGACATTTTTTTCATGTACATTTGATGAGAGATAGATTTCCTTATGTATTTTCTTCTGCTGAATTCGAAAATCAAGGTTAAATTTTTTTTTATGGAACAGTTTTTGAGATATGCTCATGAATGCAATGAGCAATGAGCTCATGAAAAGTTGCAGGTGCTATTCCAAAATATTGCAGATAATTATGTTGTAATGAATCGGTGAATCTACGTCTATTTGGTTGGGGGACAAAATTGCCACACACGTAACAGAAATTATTTGGATTGTTTACGCACTTAAATTCTCGTTTTCTTTTAGGCATTTTGGTGAACACAATGAAATATAATTTCAATCAAATTTGTGAGTTCCTATAATATACAAACAACCGACACTACATTTTATAGAAGATGTCAAAACAAAATGCCAGGGTTCTACGGTTCCTAAATGTGATGTGTTGTTGTTTTGTTTGGAATAAAATCTAAGAACTCTAGCGTCAACGTGAGAACTAATATACGTTGCCAATATACCAACAGGCTATCGATATAAAATCATGTTCCTATACCAAAGACATATAAATATCAAGATATAGCAAGAGTCAGCTGTTTATTGGTACGAATAATAATTTTTGTTATAATGGTAATAAGAAAGTAAAAATACATAAAAATAACAAATAATAAATTCAATATATTTGCGTGTGAGCAACGGAACTCATAAATTGTCGAAAAAAATAAAATATTCGGAAAATATGGGATTTGGATTTATTCACTCAATTGCTTATAACTTTGTCATTTTTCGGTCGATTTAAAAATAATTTTAATTATATAGAATTGAATGCGTATAATAGGGATTATGCTGAGGGGGAATTTGAGTATGATGTGATCCTTCAGGTCCAACAGAATGAGTTTTGATAATTTGAGAGAGGTTTTAAGAAATCAAGAACATTATAAAAATTTTGTTGTGCGCGACGGTTTAATAATGAAAATAATTAGAGATCAGAGTTATGTGGTAGTTAATGATGTTTATGCTTGAAAAGCAATGTTACAAATATTTCTTTCTCTTCCATACGCTATCCATGTGGAAATCAATGTGAGTGACACATGTCCAGGAGGTTGAAGAGAATATCAACCCTTCTCCGAACAGTGTTACTTTGGAGTGTCCTTCGACTGTGATGTATGGGATGAAGTATATCAACAAACAAAATGACAAAATAACAAGCAGAACCAGATTCGAAGTTGGCGACTCCGTTATTGTAAGAAGCTATCGTCTTGGTAGACGTCGCCAATGTAAATGCCAAAAGCTCGATCTTCCATATATTGGACCATATCGTATCACCAGAAGATTTAATGATGCTACATACGAGTTGTATACTATGGATGGTCGTCGAAAGAAGGGGCAATACCACATTAGTGCTCTGCAACCGTTCGCTCCACAGGTGCGTGTTGAGGAAGAAGGCCCCGACTGAAACTGTTCATCAGCTGAGTGCGGGGACAATAGCGTAAGTGTAAGAAACTGATAATTTTTCGATGAGTGCAGAAAACTATATAATGAATAAGATTTTGACATGTCCAGGCTTATTAATTATATATTTTTGGGGATGTTCTATGGATTTTTTCTAAAATAATATTTGAATATTTTGAAATAAATTAATTTTGGATAGAACTGTATATTGAAAATGTATATAAATTTAAAAAGGGAAAAAACTTGTTATCCGATATTTCATGTAGAGATCGAAGTTGCGGGGAGACGAAATTTATAGTTTGAACAAGAAGGTGGTTTTGTGAAATATATTTAAATACATTTTAATTAATTCGGGTTGATTGATTGAAAGTGATTTTGTTATATTGTCTTTGAAGTCCCGATATTTATAGAAATAGTTGGGAAAACTAGTTGTGGATGGTGGCGTGCCAAATTTTCAAACTACTATTCATAGCAATATGTTTTTCTTGTCCTAAAACCATTAAACAATGCTATGTTAATAATATTAATGCATACTAAAGTATAGAATATTATTTTATGAATATATAAATTAAAAAAGAAATTCTGTCTACATTACATATGCTATACATGTAGAATAAACATTACTAATATAAACTTTGTCTTTCGCAGTCACATATCCCTATAAATATTCCGTCCGCAAAGAAACAGTCTCTTAAATTTTTGGCGAGATGAAATAGGTGTCGTGGCTCTCTGTCGAGCGGGTTATTGAATGGAACATTGTTCTTTCTCTTGCAGTTTTCTTTTTCTAAATACCCCCCGATGTACAAAAGAACAGGCGTACTTCGTCCTCGTAAAACGAAACTAACATTTGTCGAGACCATTGTTTCTATAATGGTCGACCCCTATTGATAAACGGAATTAAATTTTGTTTTTATTTTCTGACCATTCCAAAATTGGAGTCTCTATTGATGTTTGAAGGGAATATAATGAGTTGATGAGGCAAAAAATGGAATGTTCGAACTGCGAGAATAATATATTAAAAGCAATTTTATTAATTTTTGAATACCTTTGTGTGGGAAAGAATCTCAAAAATATAATTACAAGTACAAGTTGCAAGTACTAGTATTAGTTTATAATAGCTTGAACTATCTTCAATATTTTGGAAATCATTATTACTGAGAAGAATATTTATGTGTTGAGTATTATTGATTGTACTTCTAATGATTTGATTGAAACCTTTAGAGAACTGATGGAGAGTAATTCCGCTAATTGATACAATGAAAAGTATTAGTACCTTTTTCTGTTTCCAGATAGGCTAAAGTTTCATCTTCAGTGGTATGTATTTTTCAGTTTTGAGTGTTTGCTGTTAATGTTATTGTCTGCTGGTACAGCTACCTTATCTTGAAGTAAGATGTTGGGATTATTTGCTGAAATTTGTTTGTCTGTATGTTTTGTGGTATCCCAGTGGAATTTGTATCTTTGGTTGCTACCTACAAAAGGTATAATAATAATAAATACAATAAAAGTCCACGAAATCGGCTTTGCTAAAAGGTTACACAATCCAACAACCCTCCTCGGACTTACCTTGCGTGCGTGCGATAATCTTAATTTGAAAAATCAACCAGCCAGTTCCAACAGCGAAAAACTCAGTGAAGATAGTCGTGCGATTCATGTTGAAGCGATACTAAACTGTCTATAAATTAAAAGGGCACCACCGCGATTTAAGGGCTACTTGTCATATAGATTATACATAACGCGGAGTTCGTATTCAAGCTAACGAACTCATCACAAAAGTACTAGAGTAAATGCCAAAAAAAGCAGGTGGTGATACCAAATAAAAGAAAAAGTCCCATATTAAAGGAAAAGAAACAAGTTTATTCTGAACGTTGTGCTAGTGAATAAAATATACAAGCTAAACAAATAGTAAAGAATACCTAATGTGTTTTCAATAAATTAATAATGGGCGAAACCCTGTTTATAATAATTAAGTTAATAAGTACATAGTTTAAATAAATTTATAATCGAACGCATCCTCAACTTAGTTTTTAATTATAAAAATTAAGTGCAAAATTCTAGAGCCTAAAACTCTTATACGTTAATGTATATAAATATTTTTGATATAAACATCAAACAGAACAATAAACAAAAGCATAGATTTTGGCATAGATATGTAGACGATATTGTACTTTGTTTCACTGGAACACAAAGACAATTAAACTTGCTATTGGAATTCGTCAATTCTATTCATAAAAATATGGAATTTACCATGGAACAAGAAGTAAGCAATAGTATTAATTTTTTGGATCTAACTATTAAAAAAATCAACAATAAATTAGAGTTTGATATTTACCATAAAGAATCTCATACTGACATAACTATACATAATTCATCAACACATCCCATACAACACAAATTAGCGAGTTTCCATAGTTTTTTACATAGATTAATTATTATTATCCACTATCTAATTATCCACTATCTAAAGAAAATTATGAAAAAGAATTAAATTTAGTCAAACAAATAGCTATCAATAACGGCTACACAGATACTTTAATTGAAAATATGCTGTCAAAAAAACTTTTCAAAAAAGCAATCTCTTTGGTATATCCTGCAATAAAGGATAATGAAAATTCAAAATTTAGATTACAAACGTACTATCTTGAGCAATTGAAAGTTAACACTTTATTATGTTGGCATGTCGAAATTTCAAAATTTACCTAATGTATACAGTACTTTTGAAGTGTCAGTGTCAGCATTTAATCATAACATAAATGACATTAGCTTGACAATTTGGTAAAATTTACGCAGCTATAATAGTGCGTTTACTTTCAATTGCTCACGATAGTACATTGGGACACCTAATAAGCATATTTCAAGTTATTTAAAAAAAACTTAATATTAACACGGTTTTCAAAACTAATAATAACTTATCCAAACACATTAAACACAATAAAGATAAAACAGACAAAAATAAGAAATCTGGAGTCTATAAGTTAATGTGTGGATGCGGTAAGATATATGTCGGTCAAACAGGAAGATCGTTTGAAAAACGCATTGCCGAGCATTGTTCTTTGTTTAAAAATAAAAAACAAGATTCCACTTTTGCGAATCATCTATTAGAAGAAAACCACACTTTCGATAAAGATTTTCAAATTCTGCATTTAGAAAATAAAGGCAACAAATTAAATTTACTAGAAAGTTTAGAAATCAATAAATTAAAACAGTCACAAATTTTATTAAATGACCAATTAGATTTAAATAACTCGCCTTTATTAAATTTATTTACTTAAAATCTGTTTAGACGATAATACAAATGTATATGTAGTTTATTAAACAAATTTTATGCGTAAACATGTTTAGTACCCTATAGTATACAGTTAGGACCGACCGGATGTGCCACATTTTCTCACTACCGACAATACTTGTGTAAATGCATAGATTTCTTAAAAACATTGTAAAATAATACCATCCTTCTTGATTTTATATATATATTTTTTTATTTAGTTTGTATCGTACTCTTTAGATGTAAGCACCTGAGGAAGCCACTGTGCTGGCGAAACAATTGTCGTGTTATTAAAGACTAAAAGTGAAGATTAGAACCATAGTTTTATTTCTATTTTAAATAAAAAAAAGAACAAAATGTATACAAGAAATGCCATACGTATACACAAGATATTACACGATGTAGTCTTTCACAAACTAACCTTTTCCGCTTATTTACGTAAGCTTAAGGCTATATATTTGAGAATGCAATTAAATTATAGCAAAAACAAAGGAATTGCATTCTTATGCATGAACTTCTTAAATAACTTAATTTCACAAATTTCTGATTAATTTAAATCACCACATTGCCAATATTAAATACATTTGCAAGACGGTAACTACAATATTACAATACTAGGTCTGTGTTTAAACTGTTTAGCGAAATTATTGGACGTTCAAAACTAACCAAAATAAAAAAAAGGTTTGATAATTACTGTGAATGTTATTACTGTAATTTTTTTACTAGCGGAACTATTCCAAATAAGAAAGAACCAGATGGCGCTGCAATCCGAGTGTAATTTACATAGTAATTTGACACAAGTAGAACATATGGTTGCTGTCATATGTTGAAGTTATATACTTACATATCTAGATAAAATATTATTTTTTGACTTTTACGTTTGTTTATTAACAATGAATTCACGTGCTTTCGAATTGTACTTTCCGATATTTCGTCCAATTTATTGTAGGTGAGTATGTTGGTAACTTCGTTTTCATAAAGGAGAATGTAAAACTCCAGACGTTTCCATTTCTTTGATAATGTCAAACAGTATTTTCAGGAAATGAGTATTTCACTTTATGAGCTCTATAATGAGCTATTTTTAATGAATATTAATAGTTAATAGCACAATAAGTAACTAATAGAATACGCATATCCTACTGACAGTGACTGACAGTAAAAGAAAATTTGACAGAACGAAAAATTTTGATGTTGCCTGTTTAAGTTTATCAAAAAAGTTTATCCTCAGAACTAAAGCGATTTATTTATAAAGTATTAACAATATTATGGGCTTTTATGTGCTTCATCGACATATACTGTTTGAGCGAAGAGCGCCCTTTAAAAGCTACCATGCTCTCATACACTGCTACATTTCTAGGTGCACAAAGGAATTATTAAATTTTTCCTGAAAATGAGAAACCAGTGGTCCTACTTTATAAAGTCTGTCAACCGTATTAGGATTTCTGTCCAGCATTTCAAAATTGTCATTTAGCTGTACGAATCGCAGTATTTTTAGAAATCCGTTTTGGGTCATGATAGCAGCAATCTTGTGGATACGAACATTTTCATTAGCTGTCCAATACAATCTTAGTGCTGGTAATTGATGAGAGTCTATAATGAGAAGAATACCTAGAAATGCTTTGAGCTCTAATATATTCAAATTTACATCATAACCGTATTGAGCAGCTTATTTACTAGATTCTATAACAATATGGTGCATTATACTATTGTCACAACAAATTTCAAAAATTGATACTGGACTATCCCAATTGTCGTAAATGTTGGTCCATAATTGTCATTACATACAAATTCATTGTAAATTTGGGTATTACATGGAATTTTTCTAAAATTGTATTGGGCATTTTGAAGTATTTGTGGTTGTTCGTTGTCGATGATGTCCTCCATATCAGAATTATTAGAAAACGTGTTGCATATATTGCTTGGTTCTTCATTTTCGCTACAATCGGGATCACGTATGGAATCGACACTATCAAAATCTTTGTCACTAACTTTTACATTATAAATTGGTTTTATATTCCTTGTCTTGCGAGATGTTTATGGCGCTGTTGTAGAAGTTGATAGTTTTGCTGTGAAAGTTGATGATGTTGCTGCAGACGTACAGGTTTCGTAAAATGTTAACACTAATATAATATATTTTCTTTCAAATACACAAATTTTTCATACTAAGACTACTCACAGAGATACATGAAGATGTTGTATTTACAATGAACGAATCTAAAACTTGTAGAATTATAATAAAAACATCGTGCGTGAATGGGTTGTGGTTATGTGGCCATTTGCGTTTATTATCATATGGCACTTGAATATGGTCGTTTATTGTACTACAACAGCTTCCTAGCTATTTGTAATATCTTAGGTTCAGTATCCTATAATTCTTGAACAACATATACAAAGTGTCCAGTATCGTTATGCTCAAATTTTAGAGAGAAAGTAGACTTCATTTCAAGTAACAAAAACGCAAAACTTGTATATCCATTTTTATTTGTTTCAAAGTTATAGATCTATGAATGTGATTGTCAGATCATGAAAAAAATGTAATCCTAAAGTCAATAAAAACTGATTTTATTTAAAAAAGTTCAATTAATAATATTTTCTAAATGTCCACCTCCTTGTTGAATGCAGGCTTGTGCCCGTAAGCCAACAGAAGAAGCACTTATTCGAATGTCATACTTGTTTTGTCGGATTTGCTCGACAGCCAGGCGAATACGATCCAACAACTCTTCTCTTGTGTTCGAAACTTGCGCGTAGACTAAATTTTTCATGTACCCCCATAAATAAAAGTCAAGGGGATTAAGATCGGGTGATCTGGGTGGCCATGCAACAGGACCACCTCGACCAATCCATCTTGGATAATTGACGTTAACCCAATTTCGGATAGCAATTTCGAAATGTGGTGGTGCCCCATCCATGTGAAACTACATGTCTCGTCGAACTTTCAGTGGGACATCCTCTAAAAGACCTGACACGTCGTCAATAAGAAATTGAAGGTAAATGCCCGCATTTAACCTCCCAGGAAGAACGACAGGACCAACCAACAAGTCATCGATTAGTGCCGCCCCAATAGAAAATTAATGTTGAAATTTAGATGAGCGTATAGCTATGGGATTTTCTGATGACCACCTGTGCAGGTTTCTCAGATTTGTAACACCACTTCTCGTGAACGTAGATTCATTTGTTCAGATGACTGTTCTGCAGAAATTAAAATGAAGCCGTGACTGTCTTAATATCCAGGTAGAATAAACTAGACGAGCATAGTGGTCTGCCTCAAGCAAACCATGTCCCCTGCGATAATGATATGGATATCAGCCCTCACGTTTAAAAATTCGCCAAACTGTCGTTCGTGGTACTCCTAGTTGTCTAGCGATTCGACGTACACTGAGAGTTGGATTCCTTATAACAGTAGCTACTGCTTCTTCCTCTAAGTTTGCTGGCAAATTTACTCCTCGGTCGAAAAGATAATCACGCAGTCCGCATTCCCGAAATTGTCTATGTACTTCCAGAAACGTTCTGTAATGTGGAATGCGCCTACCGAGAAACTGATGTCGCTATTCAATAACTGCTTGACGTGCACTGCCGTTACAGTAGCCATACACAAAATGCATGTCCGCATACTCTTGAGAAGAAAATTGGTAAGGCATTTTGAATAAAGAAAACGTGTCCACTCACTAATAAGCTGTTGTATGAACTGAAACGTAATGTAATCCTTTATTAAAAAAATGCAAAGTTAACAGTCATCTGGACATTTGTTTATTGTATGATATTCATAGTTCAGCACTTACGAAATAAGTAAGAACCTTCTTTATCACAAATCGATTTCCAGTACTCTTTTATGTAGATCTCCAAGAAATTACTGTATGCACTATGACACGTGTTTCTCTATTTTAGGATAACATTTTATTATGCGATGTTAAGAATCACAGGTCTGTTATTGAATCGTACAACTTTTCTTACAAAAAATCAGTTTGTATTGACTTTAGGATTACATTTTTCTTCATTATCTGACAATCACATTCATAGACCTGTAACTTTAAAACAAATAAAAATGGATAGACAAGTTTTGCGTTTTTCTTACTTGAAATGAAGTCTACTTTACACTCCTAAAATTTTGAACATAACGATACAGGACACTTTGTATTTAGTAACTCGACTGTGGAAGTGGTCAAATAAGCAACCACTACACGTTAAAGGGTTAAATAAGGAAGTCAAGATGCTCACGTTAGAAAATTCACAGTCCCTCCACACGCCCCCCGCGCCCTCCACACGCCCCCCGTTACGGATAATAAATTGATTGTGAGGCCTGCTTAGATACATTGCTGATATGCTCATTGAAGGTCAGTTTAATATCGATGGTAACGCCCAAGTCTTTAATTGTTCAACACATGATATATTCATGTACCCAAATTGGTAATTAAAGTGTATAACATTAAGTCTTTTTGTGAAAGATAAAATCTTGCACTTAACGTAGTTCAAAGGTGTTATTTTTGCACCAAGTCTGTATGTTGAGCAGATCGGCCTGTAGTCGAAGACAGTCCTTCGAGTCGGAGATTGGGGAAAACAATTTGAAATCATCGGCAAAGAAAAGATTATTAGACTCGATCGGTCTGAGAGATCGTTAATGAAAATAATGAAAAAGTTAATAATAAATGTTAAATGCAAAAGAATATATCTTCGAAACGTATTAATATTTTTTTGATTTATCATATTTGTTAATTTGTTACGAAGATGAAACGAAAATAACATGGCATGATACTTTACATCCAATTGCAATTAAGTAAAGTTTATAAAATAAAATTAAAAAAACCCTTACCACAATAGAATCGAATAGAATAGAAGAAGTTAAGTAAAGTTTGTTGATTAGGTTCAACATTAAGATAACATCTTTCATATTTAAGGGGAAATTAAAGTGGATTTTAAAGATGAAATTGGACTAATTTAATTCCCGATTACCGTAATATAAAAGTATATACTTGTGCCGACAAATGCTTGTTCTTACACTGAAAAGCACTTCTTTGGAATATATTGTATGTAAGTAATATTGAAACATGTATTCACAGATGGTATTTTTAACGGTGACGTGGATACAAAGAAACGCGTATTGAATTTGTAGAAAATATACGAAATCAAAATTCATCATATATTACATGTGTCAACTTCCTTCGCGGTAAAATCATACAGACTGCGTTCAGAATTTTAATTTTACTATGATTGAATTCCATATTTTCCTCCTTCTTCTTCCACACAGAAAGAAGGAAGTTCACAAGAATACTTTTCGTTGTTTCTATTTGCGTAACGTGCGCTAAAATTTTCAGAAACAATAAAAAAATGGTAGATACGTTATTCTTTCGTTGTTTCGACCTTTGCTTGATGTAAATCCATATCACAAATAAATAAATAAAACACACATAAGAGTTTTAGATTTACACTTTATTAATAAGATAATGACAGCTGTTTCGCTAACACAGTAGCTTCTTCAAATTCAACTTAAGACTAAAGATACATACAATATACAGCGTTAAATCAGGTAGTTGACCCAAGCTAAAATTCTAGGAACTATTACATTTATATTTATTGCTTTTTGAAAACTATACTATGTCCTACTTGTGTGAGGTTTAAGTTTAATAATATAACATAAGCAACTAAGAAACAATATTTCAATGGGTGAACAGATTTAACAGTGGGGATGAATTCAAGTCTAATTTATCGTTTAGTAACATTTCTGAGTTTTTGAGTTTATTAATTTCTAAAGACTCTAAACAATTTAGTTTTCTACCTTTATTTTCTACATGTATAATATCGAATTGTAAATTGAATTCATGTTCATTCCCTATTAAATGATTAGAGTAGGTTGAGTCAGTTTTCTTATTGATATAAGAATGATAGTGATCTTGGATTCGTTTTTTAAACATTCTACCTGTCTGTCCGATATATGTTTTGGTACATGATCCACATGATAACTTATAGACTCCTGATTTATTGTCTTTGTTAGTTTTTTCTTCATTATTTTTAATATATTTGGCTAGATTATTATTAGTTTTATAAGCGATATTAATGTTTTCTTTTTTAAGGAATTTTGATAATTTAAGTTGCTGTTGACCTATGTAAGTAAATGATTTAAACTGCTTGTCTGACTCAACTTTAATGATCGGGTACACCTCCTTTAATAATTTATTAACAGATTTTTTAAAAATTAATTTATCTATTAGATTTGGGTCATATCCATTGTTGTGAGCGATTTGTTTTATAGTATTATATTCTTTATTATAGTCTTCATTGGACATCGGGATGTTAATAAGTCTATGTGTCATGCTGTGAAAAGCCGCTACCTTGTGTTGGACCGAGTGGTTAGATTTATTATGTATCGTAGTATCTGTATGAGCCACTTTGTGGTAAATAGAAAAATGGGCTCTATTGCTTACACGTTGTAAAGTGAGATCCAGAAAGTGTATACTATTTTTAAGCTCCTCTTCTATCGTAAATGTGATATTAGGATCAATGGAATTGATAAATTCATAAAGAGTGTTCAACTGCCTATCTGTACCTATATATCCTATCAATATATCATCAACGTATCTGTACCAAAACAAGATGTTCTTCACGTATCTGTCATTATGAAAAATCATATTTTCCAGGTAATCCATATAGATTTCCGCAAGTAAAGGAATGGGAAATCCTCTTTCTCCTCTGTACCCGATCATTAAAGTGGAGTCAGACAAGCAGTTTAAATCATTTACTTACATAGGTCAACAGCAACTTAAATTATCAAAATTCCATAAAAAAGAAAACATTAATATCGCTTATAAAACTAATAGTAATCTAGCCAAATATATTAAAAATAATAAAGAAAAAACTAACAAAGACAATAAATCAGGAGTCTATAAGTTATCATGTGGATCATGTACCAAAACATATATCGGACAGACAGGTAGAATGTTTAAAAAACGAATCCAAGACCACTATCATTCTTATATCACTCAACTGACTCAACCTACTCTAATCATTTAATAGAGAATGAACATGAATTCAATTTACAATTCGATATTATACATGTAGAAAATAAAGGTAGAAAACTAAATTGTTTAGAGTCTTTAGAAATTAATAAACTCAAAAACTCAGAAATGTTACTAAACGATAAACTAGACTTGAATTCATCCCCACTGTTAAATCTGTTCCCCATTGAAATATTGTTTCTTAGTTGCTTATGTTATATTATTAAACTTAAACCTCACACAAGTAGGACATAGTATAGTTTTCAAAAAGCAATAAATATAAATGTATTAGTTCCTAGAATTTTAACTTGGGTCAACTACCTGATTTAACGCTGTATATTGTATGTATCTTTAGTCTTAAGTTGAATTTGAAGAAGCTACTGTGTTAGCGAAACAGCTGTCATAATCTTATTAATAAAGTGTAAATCTAAAACATCTTATGTGTGTTTTATTTATTTATTTGAGTTATGTTATTGCAAAACTATTTTACATATAAACATTTTCCACTAGCAATAATTAATATTTCTTATTAGTAATTGCATATTATTTCTGTTAAATTTGCATTAAGTATCTGCGTATAGTGTGTCATTTAAAATATGCAATATATACCGATGAAATATGGTTTCGATTTCCTGTTTTTTTAATATCGACACATCGTTTTGAATACAAATCAGCAAAATATTGATTCATCTTTTATTATTATTTATTAATAATTATTATTGTTGTGTTGTATTCATATTTATGTATGTGTGTGTGTGAGTATGTGTCAAGTACAATATCGGTTTCTGCAAACCAAAGAATCACAATAATAACGTGTTAAAATGCGTGATATATTTTACTTACATGCTTATAGGTAAAGAATATTATATAGTTTTGCACGTTATTAGTTAATAATTTATTCTTGTATCGTCATCTGATGCGTATTATGAATAGAAAAATTATAAATATGAAGGTACAAAGTTATTATTTGTGTTGCGCATTTTTTATAGCGAAAACATATTCGGTAATAGTTAATTGTGTTATATACTACACGTTCCTCCATTTACGATATTTACGTGGACATTATTTCGTTTGTCGTGTATTTCCATTTTTGAAGGATAGATTTCTTTTTTGTAATAACCTTCACCGCCAAGAATTTTAGTAATTTTTAATCCCCTTCGCAAAAGTAAGCTAAAGTTTTGCCCCTCCCCCTTCTAGGCTTACGTAAGCATTGGTATAATTTTTACAAAATCTGTTCAAGTTTCTTTATTCTTATTCATGAGCAACTATATATCATAGTTATTAACCCTGGATAGGATACATGAAGTATATACGTATTAATGGATACATGGGGTATTGAAAAACCCCACCCACAAAGAAGACTATTATTTTTAAATAAATGTATATTGAAATACTTTGAACATAATTATAAACTACATCTGGCTAATTGTGGCATAAATTGCAGACATCTAGACGATGGTCAGGGCATATAGCTTTGTGACACTTAGCACATGATGTTTTTGATTTTATGTCGCTTGACCTAGGGCACAGATCTAACGCTTTTGGCCAATTTAGGTGGTGGTTCTAAATTATTAGGCTGCTTACTAGAGAATATATCATGTATGTCTTGGCGGAGTTCCCGTGTCAAATTTGTTTCAAGCCTTCTTTCCATGTGTTGTCGTGCTAACTGGAATCCAAGTTCACACATAAATTTTCTGCGAATAACTTTATCTTGTCTTTTATCAAGCCTGAAAAGTATCATGGCATTAATACCAGCTTGATCCAACATTCCGAAAGAAATCGCATAGGCCATCTTTGAGTTTTACGCGTTACACTATAAGAATGTGCCATTTGATCAAAAGCATCTACTCCACACTACTCGTGGAGTTGTAAAACTCAATTATTTCTGGCTTCTTTGTTTCCATATTTGCGGTTTTTGTATTATGCATAGTTGAAATAAGGATAACAGATTTTGATCTTTTAGGTGTAAAGGATACTAAAGTCTTTTTGTCATGAAAAGCAAACTGTGAAGATAAAACATCCTTACTTCTGTTTTGTAAAAACGATTGCGGAATTTCTCTTTTGTTGTGCGGAACAGGGCCCACAATGGTTAATTTGTGTTTTTTTAGCATATCATCTGCCAGTTTGATGGACGTAAACCAATTATCCATGGTGATGTTACGAAAACTTCCATGTATTGAAGCTGATAATGTTTTGACTAAATAGGAACCAAGAGGTTCTTGACTTTCCCTATTTTCTTTTCCAATGTAAGGAATCGCACTAACCATGTAAAAAGTTCTGCTATCATACATTGAAACAATCTTTATTCCATATTTGTCTGGCTGAGATTGTATATACACACACGAAATGGGCAATGCCCTCTAAATCCCAGCAAATGTTCATCAATAGTTCAATATTCATGCGGCGTGTAACTGTCAGTACAATTTGTAATGAACAACTCCCATAATTTCCGTATAGGTGAAAACTTGTCCTCACGATTTCTTTGCATTTTGTCATCAAATCTGACGTAGTTTATTAAAAATTTGAAACAAGATTCACTCATAATACAACGATAAATTTTAGTACTTTCTTTATAAAACTTTTCGCAAATCGAAAGATGCGTATCTTTGCGAGCACCTGATATGTATAAAAGCCCTATAAATGCCAACAATTCATATTTGTCTGTATAATCAACATACCTAGCATTTTTATAATTCTTCTTTTGCCTGTCTATCTCTGAGTTAGTATGTTTTACAATAATATCTATCATAGCGTCATCAAAAAGACTTTTCCATTCCCCTTCTTTAGTGGTAATATTCTTTGCATTTCCTTTTATACCGGGATGCTTCAGTACAATATTTCGCAAACCTGTTTTGGTTGTAGGTGTTTCTTTTGTACTCTACTTGAAGCCATTGTTGCCGGTAATTATAGCATAATTTTTTAATTCATTATCATCATTTTCATCAGAAATCGCATCTGCAGACACTACACTCCCATTATTAGACAAAACTTCTACATTATGTTCACATTCGCTGACATTATCTTCCTCATCTGTTGCACACTTATCCAACCAATGTAGCGCTGTCTCCTCGAAATCAGCATCTGTGCTTTTCACAGATTTTCTCTGCGACATTTTCTAAACAAGAACGCGATTTCGCCAAAATATAACAATCATAAGTGGATACAGGGTACTTGAAAACCCCAACTTACCTGTTATTCACCTGCACAAACCGAAAATTGTCAAACGCTTGTTGTAAGATGAAGAACATGGCCTCACACAAGAATACCTAGATGCACAGTTCAGCTAACCGCAAAGTAACAAAAATAATGAAAAACTTAATTTACTTTGGGGTATTTGAATACCCCTGTATCCTATTCAGGGTTAAGTCTATCAAAATGAAATAAGTATACAACATATTTAAATATTATACTTTTAACATATAAACTATATTTCCCCCGGATCACGTTTACGCCGGTCTCCCGATCTCGTCTCGACGATGTTCATATATTTATTCGGTGGGAGACTGTTCTGTGTATATTTCTGTTCGGAGAGGAGCAGCACGCGCCCGGAGCGACGGGCGCGAGCCGTACCTTCGGCCGACGGATAACAGCTCCCTGGTTGATCCTGCCAGTAGTCATATGCTTGTCTCAAAGATTAAGCCATGCATGTCTCAGTACGAGCCGTATTAAGGTGAAACCGCGAAAGGCTCATTAAATCAGTTATGGTTCCTTAGATCGTACCCACATTTACTTGGATAATTGTGGTAATTCTAGAGCTAATACATGCAAACAGAGCTCCGACCGGAGACGGAAGGAGCGCTTTTATTAGATCAAAACCAATCGGTGGCGGGTCCGCCCGTCATCGTACACCTTGGTGACTCTGAATAACTTTTTGCTGATCGCACGGTCTCGCACCGGCGACGCATCTTTCAAATGTCTGCCTTATCAACTGTCGATGGTAGGTTCTGCGCCTACCATGGTTGTAACGGGTAACGGGGAATCAGGGTTCGATTCCGGAGAGGGAGCCTGAGAAACGGCTACCACATCCAAGGAAGGCAGCAGGCGCGCAAATTACCCACTCCCGGCACGGGGAGGTAGTGACGAAAAATAACGATACGGGACTCATCCGAGGCCCCGTAATCGGAATGAGTACACTCTAAACCCTTTAACGAGGATCAATTGGAGGGCAAGTCTGGTGCCAGCAGCCGCGGTAATTCCAGCTCCAATAGCGTATATTAAAGTTGTTGCGGTTAAAAAGCTCGTAGTCGAATTTGTGTCCCGCGCCGCCGGTTCATCGCTCGCGGTGTTTAACTGGCGTGTCCGCG